>VYXC01004850.1:0-133383 GCA_013397175.1 Platysteira castanea
CCCCTTTCATTGTCACGGAACACGGGGATTTTCATCCCAGGAACTGCTGTATAATACTGCAGCATTCAGCTCATGACACCACACTGCACATTTCAGTGCCCACTGCATCCATTCCCATGTATGTAGATTAGTCTGCTTTACACATAAGTACATCACATGGTTATACAACCTTTGCATTAAAGGTATAAGTAAGTAATGAACAGTCCCAGCTAGGACTGCCCAAAAGAGCTCCTCATAGCTATTCCCATGACATTTCTTAACTCTCCCTTTAATTTACTTCAGGATTTTCGGACTGTATCCATAAATATCACTTCAACGTGCAGTAAAATATTTAACCATGTAACTAAGGAACTAATGCAGCTTCGTGTAAATGACATGGTCCAGAACTACCACCCTTCAGGATCACAGCTACAGACGCCCCAAGGCAGCATATTCCTGTATGTTTAATGGTTATATGTGTTTTTATTCTACCAGCCACATTAGGCCCTTACTTCTTCAGCAGTATGACCAATAGACTTCTCCATCAGAGGCAGGAAGGTGGGAGTCTAAGAATCTCTGAGTACTGTGGATTTTCATGGCAGAATCATTCAGGTTTGGGGCCATCTACTTCTTCAGGTCCTGCCAGAGCATCTGAGATTTGAGGGCTTGGAGTTGCCAGACATTCTGTGATAAGGTCTGAAGGTGAGACATGGCATCGCCCTTCTGTCACTGGCACAATCTTAATTTAACCCTGGAAAAGCCAGTGAGCTAGAGAGGGGAAGAGCCTAAGGGACACCACACTCCAGGAACACAGCTAGAGACTCACTGTAACCATGTTCAACCCACCTAGAAACTGATTTACAGCCTTCCCATGAATTATGGCATGGAGAGGCAAGGAAACAATCGCAAACAGGGGTTGCTCTTCCCAGAGCCTTAGGATAAACTCCAGGAAAAGGCAGGTAATGAACAAACTTCACTATGCAACTTATACTGGATGAGGGGCAGTAGTTACATGTATTCTGATGATAAAAACTATTTTTGTCCTGCTGTCTTGCATGAAATGGGGGGGGGAAAGAGCTGGTTCAGGGTAACAGATGCCCTTAGTTTGCAGTTTCTGCTCTTTCATGTTTGATGGATGTCCTGCCAGCTCATGTAGGGAAGAGTTCACCCACGCTATCCGAATATGGCTTATCAGCTTTGCGTCTCTGTGGAAGCCTGCAAAGTCATCCTATCTCTAAGCTAAGATTAGAATTTCAAACAAAACTTATTACAAAGCAGGATTTTCTGAAAGGGCTGGACGCAGCTATAATGTGGAAATTTCAGATTCATGTCTAAGTGCATTATTTAATCCTGGCTTTTAGATAGGCATAATTGTAAAGTGATATTTACCATAATATCACTAATGCTTGTGGGTGGAGGGGAATGAAACAGCAAGAAGGAGACACATGGAGGGCCATAAGAAAACTGGACCTAAAACTGCCATCAATTCTGATCATTTTTTTTCCTGAAAAGGCTGTGTTCACAACACTCAGACACCATGTTCCTTACCAAATGGGTTAGGAGATGTTTTAGGAGATTTTCCCAGCTATTACTTAAATCTCAGACTCAAGTGTGCATATGGCAACCAAGCAAGTATTTAAAAGGTCAGAGGGGACGGGTTTTAGTAGCTGTCACTCTCCAGAGCATATTCATACACTGAAACTTAGGGAAATGGATGCTGTTCTCAGAACCATGTCTGGAGCTCCTGATCCTCACATCCCTGTGGTCATGGCCCAGCAGGTTTCCTCAAAACTAATCTCCAGTAAAAGTGAGGAGGAAGGCATCTCTTCCAGTCTTGAACAGGCAGAGAGGAAAAGACGGGATTTTATGAACACTTTTCCTGCAATGTTTGATGGTGGGTGAAAGGATCAGTAACTTGTGTTCAGTCACACTGGGGCTGTTGCCAGGACTATTTGTGTGTCTTTGATGGACCCCTTCCTATCTCAGCTACAAAAATTCCAGCCTCTGCATGTGCTCAGTTAAGGGGGAGGAAACGTCTAGCAGGTTAGTGGGGAACACGTGGGACTGAGAGCTCACAGGGGACTCCTGACAGTGCCAGTGCTGGCAGCAGTTTCTGTTCCACTTGAGTAGCTTGAGGAATGTTGCTCCTCACTCCCACCTGCCCTCAAAGATGGGTTTGTTCCTTTTTTTCAAACTAGCGGCTAATCCACCCTCTAACTTTGTGTCACACAGTTGCACTCACTGCCAGCAGAGATGGGGTGGGGAGCACAGCAGCAGCTGAGGGGCTGAGCGAGAAGGGGATGAGGCTGAAAGCAGCCACGCATGGGTTATGCTCTGAGGTGGCAAGTAAATAAAGAAACATTTCTTGGTGTTTCTGTGCCCTTGCTTATAAAGCTGTAGATTTCAAGAGCTTCAGAGGGCAATTGTGCATGTGGGATGAGCCAATTTGTGTCAGAAGCAAAGCCATACAATTCAAGGATCTCATGAAGAAGTGAAGGGTGGGGAGTGTTCCATGCAGTTCGCAGACAGTTACTTTTTGAGTTGCACCTAGCAGCCGTACTGGGGAACACCAATCTTGTTTCTAGCCCTGGAACAGAGCAAATACTTCACAGGAGCTAAAAGGGAGAAAGGCAAAGGAAAAGAATAAGGAAAAGGGAAAAAGGAAAAGAAGACAGGTTTTTTTCATGTGTATTAAACCAGTTATTTCCAATAGTTATATCCAAGTGAGATGCACTTTTGGAGGCTGCATGAAATAAATGAGTCAGCCCCTCTAGAGCTGTCTCTGCCACCCCATTTGTAGCAGAATCATTTCCCAAGTTCTCCAGGCTTGGCCCGTGAAGTGCCACACACCAAAATGCTGACTCTGCAGATACCCACTCAAGTGACTTTATGTGTTTGTACTCTGAGTCTGGTTAGAATCTAAAGGTATTTGGCTTAGACCCTGATTTTTCAGCTTCCCATCTGCCTAAAGTTAATTTCACACACAAATATTTAGCTAATTGCCTAATATGACTGGGCCTTTGCATCTGTCTCTCCTCTGGCTACTGGGTATGTGGTATTAGCAAAGGCCAGTGCTGGAGAAGTTTCCAGGAACCACTCATCTATTTAAAACTGAGCACGTGCATGTGTTCAGCAGGGTGGATATCTTCAAGCTGAGGATTACACTGCCTGTCAAACGTGCCTTCTCAGTTTTTCCAAGCCTGAATACGCTTAAAACCTTCCTGATTGCAGCAGGCCTGTCAAGCAGTTCCCTAATTTACAGAGAGGAGCGAGGTATTTTGTTCTGTATAAATTTTATAGCCTACAGGTGATTCACTTGAGTGGTACACAGAAAAGTTTGGAACCTCCCTACCGTACACACACTCACATTCCTTGGATATGGGGTTAATCTGACACAATCTCTGCACTTTGCTTCATTAAAATCTAAATTTAGATATTTTCATAAAGTTGATGTACTGTTTATTCTTCCTATTACAAACCCTAAGACTTCAGGACAAAAAAAAAAAAAAAAAGCTGCAATTTCCAAGAATGCAAGTTTCCATTAAACACAAGGGCCAAAACTGTAAACCTCAACCGGTGGGAAAGAGAAAGAACATCAGTGATTTCACTGGGGAGGCAGGGGAGAGGTTACCATTGTGCATAATTCCTCCTATACCCAATTCAAATACAAATCTTCATCTGCCACTGCCCATTGCCCAGCTGAACATTACAACAGGCCTGACGCTGCTCAGCATGAGCTGTGACCCGTGAAAAGAAATGTCTTTCCTTCTTTCCTTGCAGAGACAGGTAATTAAGTTTGTCCAAAGCTGCAAAGGTCATGAGAGTCTGGCTTTGGTCCCCCAAACACTTACGCACAAGCCTCGCTTTCTCTGTTTCAGCCAGATTCGAGGGAAGATAAAATTAGCACAACTCTTGGCTTGCCAGGGGAAGCAGGCAGGCGTGCAGCTGTATACACCCAGGGAAACGGCACAGACCAGCAGTGTTAGCACCTTGCTCCGCTGGTAAATGGGCTGGAACCTGCCTCAAACCCCCTCAACTCATCGGCCGCAGGCACCGTGCAGTGCAGGGAGCGTGTCCGTCCGTGCTCCGCATCCCGACCGCCGCTCCCCTTCCCGGCTCCGCATCCCGAGTCTGAGCCCCGCATCTCGAGTCTGAGCCCCGCATCCCCAGTCTGAGCCCCNCGGCGGGGCCGGGGGCTGAGGGGTCCCTGCGAGGCGCCGGGGGTCAGGCAGCCCTGCCCTCCCCCGGTGGGACGGGCCAGCCGCCGGGGAGCAGGGCTTTCCGTAGGTTTGCTCTGTCACCCGTCTGGGGACAAAGTTTGGGAATAAAGGGAGGGTTTCCCCGCCTGATCCCGGAAAAGAAGGAGAGCTGCGAGGGAAGATGCGACTGCTTGCTCTGTGGAGTCCCGTTCCCTGCCTGCCGCACCTCCAGCTCAGCTCCTTCTTGTGATGCTCTCGGGGGACGGGGCAGGGGCTGCCGGCGGGCTGCTGGGTGCGCTGCGGGGCTGCAGCCGTAAGGAAGGAGTCTCCACGCTGTCTCCGCAGACTAACTTCGGCTCAAACGACAGACATCTGATTCTTCAGGTCCTGAAGGATGCGAATAACTTAGTGCTTCGTGTTCCGGTACCCATCTGAGCACTGCTGTCTCCCGGAGAAACAGCCTGAGGAACCGACCTGGTGTCTGTCACGGTACTTTACACCGACTTTGCGAGACTGCTTTGCAGCCTTCCTTCCTGAAAGGAGTCTCCAAATAGCATCTTTCATTTCTGCTACGAGCTGATACCGACTGCTCATATAAAAATGATGGTCTGAGAGAGGGAGGGCACTGTAGAATCAGCATTTAATGTAGGGGGGTTTGGCAGGGGGTACCTAATCGAGGCTTCTTGCACGGGTGACAACTCTGACCAGGTTCACTCTATTTTGCAGGGTAAAGCGAGCCCTGCGGAGACTTGCTAGAGGGACCACTCCCCATTTCGCATTGCTGAGTGGACTATGGTGACAGGAAGATGTTGGCTCGCAAGAGTATCATCCCTGAAGAGTATGTGCTGGCGCGGATCGCTGCCGAGAACCTGCGCAAGCCGCGCATCCGCGACCGGCCGCGCAAAGCCCGCTTCATCGCCAAGAATGGAGCCTGCAACCTGGCCCACAAGAACATCCGTGAGCAGGGACGATTCCTGCAGGACATCTTCACCACCCTGGTGGACCTGAAGTGGCGTCACACGCTGGTCATCTTTACCATGTCCTTCCTGTGCAGCTGGCTGCTCTTTGCCATGATGTGGTGGCTGGTGGCTTTTGCCCACGGCGACATGGACCCGAGCACGGAAAACACTTCAAACAGCACGAAGTGGACGCCATGCGTGACATGTGTCAGGTAAAGTAGAGTTTGGTGGGATGAAGGAAGGGGGGGACAGAGCTGCCTGCTGTCCTGGTGTTGTCTGAAGTGCAGCTTTTGGTTTACATGAACCGTTGTGTTTGGTTGAGACAGTTGAAAAGTGCAGTGTTTTCCTCTAGATTGCGTAAATTCAGCAAGCCTCCCGGGCTTGGAAAATACTGTACTGTAGATGTCTTTGATTCCTTACAGGATCTGAAAGAGAGGGAGACCTGCTGCTTTTCATGTGTCTCCACACTCTGTGGGTAACTCGATTGCCTGTCGAGATAAGAGCCTGCTGCAAGAGTGGGTATGTGTTATATGTATTGTAACGTTGTCTACGGCAGCGGGAGCATCCCCAGCACCGCGCCAGCGAGAGGTGCTCCCTCCAGAGCAGTGCCCACGAGGCAGGGAACCAGCCCTGGGTGTCAGGCAGGGCACCAGCCACGGGTGCCAGGAAGTGTGTCACTTAGGGCAAAACTAGGTGTGTTTCAAGATGTGTCTCATGAGACTGTTAAATGTGCAGGGCTTCAGAACACCTTGGTGAAGCCATAGGCCGGCAGTTTGACAGAGGAACACTTTCCACACTGTGCATGATGTGTCAGACAGTGAAAGCTTAAGGGATGACTGGATTAAATGTCACCTGTTGAAGTATTTTACTCTCTGTCCCCAAAGCCACAACAGTTGTCAAGGCACTGATAATCTGACACAAACATACATGGAAGAGAAGACTGTGAATTGCGGGTAGGGTAAGCCATAAGATCACTTCCGGATCTCATAAATTAAATCTGCTTTTATAGCACTAGGTTTTTAGGTAGGAAAGTCATGGTTCTGTACCACCAGGCTGCCCCAGATCGTCTGCCTTTACACATTGCAATGCTGGGAGGGTCTGGGGGCTGCAGAGTGCTCTGAGACATCAGAGAATCCACTTCCCTCCTCTTCTTTCCCCCACAAAGTTTTGAGGCACCTCGCCAAGTCTGAAGGGACATTGTATCTGGCTCATGAAGTAGCAGAGATGTAATTCTCCCTTGTTTTGGCACTTTTTTTGCTAAATGGGGATTTTCCAAGGTAAAATAAGAGGAGATTTTTCCAAGCTAATCTTCACTAGGTTGGAGGGGATTGGAGCAGGGGTTGCTGTCTTATTTCTTTTCCGATATCTGGCCACGAGCAGTTGCCACTGAAATGAGATGTCATGACCCAGCTTGCGCCTGCAGGAGCATTACCCCCGGCGTTTCTGGGATTTGTGGGATCTGTCCAACCGGAATTAGCGAACAGCTACAACCCTGCAGCTCTTCAGGGTCAGCTGAGGGGACATCCCCACGCGTGGCTGGTGTCTCCCTCAGCGTGGCTGCTGGGTCACCCTGCAGATCCTGAGCCGGGGGCCAAGGGTGTCATGCCACTGGGGCCAGGCACATCCACAGCCGGGACTCTGCCCTTGTTCCCTCCCCATAGCTGCCTGTGGCTCTTCCAGAATGTCTGCTGGGAAGCAGAGTGAATGAATCAATATGAGTTCTGCTTTAGCCCATACTAAAGAACACACACCTCTCCCTCGTGGAGTGTTCAGGCAGCAGCTGCTCCAGTGCCCGTGTCCAAGCCGTGGGAAATCTTTTTGTTTCCTAGGGAAATCTGGCTACCACTTTGGCCAAAGTCATGAGGTAATGATGTGATTGCTGACACCTTTAAGAATGGCAAGTTTTTGGGTGTAAAATATCTTTAGTATTGCAATGCCAAAATCATGGCAAATAATTTTTAACCTACTCCCCTGATATTTAGGCCCACAGATATTTCAGGAGAGCTTTCTTGGATAGGTGCCATTACATATTTACGGGAAAACCTGGCTTTGGAAATTTTAACCAGTGCCTAGAGCTTGCACAGCACTTTCATTTTACAAAGTACTGCAGAAATTGCTAAGCCTCACAGCTCTTTGCCACAGAAAGCAGAGGGAAGGATCTGGGAATAGTGTGATTTACAGTTTCTGTCTCCCTTTTCACACGGTCAAAATGCTTTACAAACTTGCTCTTTCACTTACTTCCCCTGTTAAAAAGGTAGATTTCTTTTTTCTTTTTTTTTTTTTTTTTAAAGAAAGAGTATTGCTAAGGGATGTCAGACTATTTACTGCACAGAGTTTTAAGATGAATTAAGCTGAATGAAGCTTAATCCAGAAGCTTCATTCTGCATGTAACTGAATATTCATGAACATAAGAAATCATTCCACGGATTCTATTAATTAACTCCTTTATCTCTGATTTCTTCAGAGCGAAATACACAAATAAACCCCCTCAATACAAAGGAACTTGTTAATGATTAAGAAAATAGAAAAGGCAAAAGAAAAGAGTTATTTCAAAGATATCTGTGCAGAGACTGGCTGGTTTTCTGAACGATGGACTTTCTCATTGCACAGAATATTATCCCTGGTATTGCCTATGCTATTTAAATGTGTCCTTGATACTCCAGTGATAATATGGCTAGAAAAGAAAAAAAAAAAATTAAAGCAGATTAATTGAAAAGCAAAGCAAACCCAGTGAATGATTTAGACCCATCTTCATGGGCAGGATATATTTTCCACTGGTCATTTTTTCATTTCCACTGGTCATCCATTTTCCATTGGGATGCTTCAGATTTATTGGATTGCGCTGGAAGGATGTATCTAAAAGGAATAAAGGAATAAAGGAATAAATAAACCCAAAAGGAAGTTAAGGATCCTGATACATACAGGGGATATGACTTTGTGGCTGCTACAAATAATGTATTTTGGGAAGTTTGTGGACAGCATCTTCTGATGTCCTGCGCCATAGCATTTTAGGGGATGTAACTTAACCCACACGCCTACATCCCACTTCTGTGTTGAAATTTTCCAGCTGGTCTTGCCCTGGCAGTGAGCTAAACCCAAGCCCTGGGTCACAGGATTGTGCTGCTGCCAGGGTGTGCCCAGGGTGCCATGGGGGCCACTGGCCACTCTCTGCAGCCTCATCCTGCTCAGTCACAAGGCAAGCAAGGGTTTGGGAAGTGTCACAAATCTGGGAAAGCTCCTTTCCCCCACCTCCAGGAAATTCTGGGTCACGATTCAGGTAGCATGACTGAAATGCTGCTGTTTTCCCTGTTTCCTTTCCCCGCACAGGCTGGTGGAAGGATCTCAGTATGCTAGCTGATTGCCCACTCTTGCCAAAACCACCTCTTGCCACCAAGAGCTTCATGGGATGGAGAAGGTGGAAAGCCCAGCTGTTCCAGAGCTGTTCACTAAGCCAGTGGGCAGCCTGTGCTCCTGGACAGAGGCTCCTTGAGCTGCACAGGGTCACCCAGATGGTCTTTGAGGAGCTCAGGCTCTGAGGTCTTCCCTGCCACCATCAGACACTACACCAACCACGCAAATCTGAGCCACCTAGCATGCAATGCTTTGGCTGGCATTAACAGAAGGCTTATGTGTACTAGAACCATACGAACAGGTCCTTAAGTTTGTTTCTGGAAGTACATGTTAACAGCTTCTTAGTCTGTGCTACGTGTCCTGAGAGTTAACTGGATGCAATCTTCCCCTACAGGTCCTTCACCTCCGCTTTCCTCTTCTCCATCGAAGTTCAGGTGACCATTGGCTTTGGGGGCAGGATGATGACCGAGGAGTGTCCCCTGGCCATCACGGTCCTGATCCTGCAGAACATTGTAGGGCTGATCATCAACGCCGTCATGCTGGGCTGCATATTCATGAAGACAGCACAGGCTCACCGGCGGGCCGAGACGCTGATCTTCAGCCGGCAGGCGGTCATCGCCGTCCGCAATGGCAAGCTCTGCTTCATGTTCCGGGTGGGGGACCTGAGGAAGAGCATGATCATCAGCGCCTCGGTGAGAATCCAGGTCGTGAGGAAGACCACGACCCCAGAAGGAGAAGTCATACCCATTCACCAAGTGGATATCCCCGTGGATAACCCCATTGAAAGCAACAACATTTTCCTGGTGGCTCCTTTGATCATTTGTCACGTCATAGACAAGCGGAGTCCTCTTTATGATATCTCCGCTTCCGACCTGGCGCTCCAGGACCTGGAGCTCATTGTGATACTGGAAGGGGTTGTAGAAACCACCGGCATCACGACACAGGCGAGAACCTCCTACGTGGCAGAGGAGATCCTGTGGGGTCATCGCTTTGTGCCCATCGTCACCGAGGAGGAAGGCGTGTACGCTGTTGACTACTCCAAGTTTGGCAACACCGTCAAAGTGGCTGCGCCGCGCTGCAGTGCCCGGGAGCTGGATGAGAAGCCCTCCATCCTCATCCAGACCCTGCAGAAGAGCGAGCTGTCCCACCAAAACTCCCTGAGGAAGCGCAACTCCATGAGGAGAAACAACTCCATTCGGAGGAGCAACTCCATGCGGAGAACCAACTCCTCACTCATCGTGCCCAAAGTGCAGTTTATCACACCCGAGGGGAGCCAGAGTGCCTCAGAAACGTGATGCACAGCTTCCTGCCAGGGCACTGGGCTTTGGAAGGAGGAGGCATGTGAGGTGTTTTGCTTCAATTTCCTTTTAGTTAAGAAATCGAGAACACGATGCAGAAGAGAACTGTGCAAGAACTATTTATTCCATTACTTACTGAAAGCACCACCTAATGGCATTAGAAAACACCTTAGCACTTAGTGTATGAATTAATAAAAAATGGCACGTACACTAAAGAAAACACACTTCACTCATGTAAGATAATGTGTATTTATACTTGTTTTAATGGCATGCTGATTTTTTAAATCATATTTTTCCTATCAAGGGTCTCTTTCTTACCTTCTGCTGGCTGTCACAAAATGTGGGGCTTTCCTATGTAAGTGAGTGCTTTCACAAAACTTCTGTGTTCAACAGCTCCCATGGATTTTGTGCGTGACATTTGGGGCTGATCTTTTTGTGTGAATTCCTTGTTCTCTTAAAGGGAATAGCTAAATTTCTCAAGGATTTCAGTGGAGAAGAGCCACCATTTTATCTTTGGTTTACTTTTTCGTTTTTGTTGGTTTGTGGCAAGGGTATTTTGAGAGCAAATTCAGGTCAGGTAGAGTGACCTGTCCATCCCACAGGAAAACTGGTGTCACTCTAGGCAGGAAAACCAGCAAAATGACAGAGTGCTGCTCTTCTTCTCAGGGTGAGATACTTGGCTGCAGGACAACCCACATCTTAGAGAAGCTGTAACCCAAGCTGAAAAATCCCAGTCCTCCTGGCTGCCACCTGGGCATCTGTTTCACTGAAATTATTCAAGCTGGAAAAAGCAGATGCCTCTTTAACATTCTCTTCGTGTTGGAAGACCAAATCCAGTTTTGCTTTCTCTGATGGATTCATGCATGGAAGGAAACACGTGTACTTGCTTCACTTACTTTTCATAGGATTAAGTCTGCTTGCTCCAGCAGAAGGTTATTTTTTGCCAGTGGGAGCTAATGAATGGGAATGAGAGAGAAGCCTGCCAATAATACTAGGGATAGTATTTTCAAAATTATCTGAATGGTTTTCAGGGGGACTTGGGTGCTGCTGCTGAATTCCTGGTTTTTAGCAGTGTCTCACCTGTGTTTTTATGTAATCTGGCATTGAGAATTGGTGGGAAGCAGCTTCTCTCTTCAAAGTGAGATGGGCATTTGTTACCTGGAGCCTTCCCAAAAATGTTATCACAAGTTTTTCTACAAGAATACATAAAAATAAGACAACTAATTCTGTCATGTTTGGTAACCTAAATTGATATATGTTTTTTTCCTGTGTGAATAAGTGTAACTATGGACAAGTTCCTGTTCAAATCTCTGGCAGAAATTGTCTTATGTCCGTGGCTCGGAAGAAGTACTATCCTTGTTTTGACCCTCTAAGCCACTCAACCATTTAAGTACTTTTGGAAGTTTAAATATTTGCTTTTTCCTGTAAGGTGAAATAGTCAAAAGCAATGCTGGATTCTCATTCTCTTTGGAAGTAGCTCAGCAGCAGTTGTTGGATGGATGGTTTCAGGCTTCATGAGGTGTTGGGTGGTGGCAGGGAGGGGCATTGCTCTGAGGTGTGGACTCCCTGCATTTGGAACAGGTGCTCTCCAGAACAAAAACTCCGACAAAATACTTCATCTGAAGCAGCAGAGGAAACTGAAGTTTCTGCTAAAAACATTCATTCCCTGGCCTGCCCATTAATGTTCTGGAAGGGTGGATGGTGAACATCTGGAGAAATTAATCTGTCCATTGTGTGTCCAAACAATGATCAGCTGCAGCTCCCAAGAAGAGTCAGAGTGAAGCACATACAATTTGTCTCTGTTCTCCATTTCCAGGGCTGTGAATTTCTCTGGGGCTGTCTGTTGGATACATGGTTAAGTCAGATGCTGTGCAAAAGCAGGTTTTATACGAAATAATAAAGAAAAAAAAGTTACAATAATGTCTTGGCTTGAAAGGCAGGTTTCTGCCACGGAAGGCGGGAACTTCCCTTGGAATGGAAAAAATATGACCCCTCTTCCCTCTGAATTATTATAACTTTGAAATTAAGGGGCATTCAGGCAAAGATATGGGAAAAGGAATAACTGGTATTTGGTAGCATGTATAACAAGGCAAACAAACAGCAGTACTGGTAGTGACAGCAGACAAAACCAGAACCAGCGCCAGCCTCCGCAGGCCCTTTCCCCGTCGGTGCAGTTCCGCTCACGGCCTGCAGGGGCGCTGGTGGCTCCTGGCCGGGCAGGGCGGGTGCACTGATTCCCCCGGGCCTGCAGGGGGCGCTGTGGCGCGAGCTCAGCCGCGTCTCCCTCACGCAGTGATGGTGGGCGGGTGGATCACAAGATGGGCTGCAGCAGGAACTTTGGAGCGGCAGCTGGGATGGCAGGGACGAGCAAGCCCCAGAGTAGCAAAGGAAATGTATCAGAAACTCCGCAGCTGTAGCAGGAGCCGCGGGGTGTTCCAGCAGGCGGGGTGTGGGTTAGAGTGCAGCAAAAAAAGCGCAAGGCAGCAGCACAAAGCAGCAGAGCTGGGCTGAGGCAGCAGCAGAAAACAGCAGAGGTGGGCAGTGGCAGCCAGACTTCTTTATAGCACTTGCTGCACACAGCCAGGGAGACGTCCCCTCCGGGAAGGGGGAGGCGTTCGGGGTCCTGGGTTCTTCCCCTGAGGCACCTGAATAGGTGGCGAGGGTCCCTTCCCATCGGATCGGGTGTTAATAAGGTCCCAGTGCAACAGCTGCTCTAATGAGCAAAGGCTCACCCACAGTAGGAGAAGCAATGGGAGGACAAAAACTCTGCAGTGGCAGCGAATCCTCCGGGCAGCGACCGCAGATCGGCTGTGCCTCCTCTCATGCTGAGGGCAAGAGAGCAAGAGGCGCCGAGCCCAGCCCGTCACCACCTGGCCAAAATCTCACAGTATCTTTGCCCTTCCAAAGAGAAAACCTCCCAGGTAAGAGAGTAGCCAGCTGCACCCTTCCTCCATCTTGGCCATTTCTTTTGTCTCTCTTAAGTAGAGGTCATTATTGTCTCTTAGCAGATGTGACAAAACTCCATGAGAGAAAGAAAGAAAAGGAAAAATCCTAACCCCCAATAAACCATGATTTCTTCTGTCTCTGATTTTTCCCTATTCCTTTCCTTTTTTTCTCTTTGTATTCTTCATTCATTCTTCTATACTATTCTTGCTGGCAACTTTATCAGAAAGGGGCTTTATTCTAAATTTGAAGCCTTCTGTGTGTCATACAGACTGCCAAGTTAAGTGTGTCTCAGTTTAAGACAAATTAGCAGGGGGTAGGGGATACAGCACCATAAAGTCACCCCAACACATAATGACAGGTGAGATTTCTACCAAATAGTGCTGACAATTAATGTTAGCAATTAACCACCCATCTCATTGATAATAATTTAGTAAATTAGATGCAATAAGGTATCAACATCATCCCTTAATACTTATTTGTGTCCCTACCATTCCCATGCACATGGTGTAACTGGAACTGCATTACTTGACATCACTTATTCTGTGTATTTAACATGCTTTGGCTCTTTGTGCAGCCTACTAGAAGAGCAAAACTATTTTCTAAACTCAGAAAAGTAATTATAAAGTCATTCCAGGACAGGCATAATGTCTGGGATTGCATTTTATTTTTTCTTTCTAGCCTTCACCTAAGGAACCTCTCTGTTTTAAACAGAAAAATGGCAGTGAGAGTGTTTGTCCTTGTTCGGGGCACCCAGAAGATTCAGAGTGACCGTGGTGGGGACACAGAGCAAGCAAACACAGGCAGTGCTTACAGGGGATATAAAGATTAATGCTCCAGGGTCGAAGCCAGCCTCTGAGTAATAGGATTTGGAAGAAACTTTCCCTGTTGGCAACTGATGCTGTGGCTGTCCTGTCACCCTCAGGTTTTCTTGCGCTCTCTTTCGCAACATCTGGTGCAAGCCAGGGACAGAAGCAGGAGCTCGACACTGGAAAGGCCGGCTGCAAGCCACACTTTGAACCTCTCTGCTACCCCTGGCATCACTCTGGCCTTATGAAACAGTTCTGGCCTTGTAAAACAGTTGTGCCCCTTGAGCATTTCTTCATGGGCACGTTGTCCCACAGCAATCCGCCCTGGCCTATACAACTGCCTGGCTCCTTCCACAGAAGGGTTACCCTTCTTTCTGGGCTTTCTGGGCTGCTCAAGACATTGTGAAGTGAGAGCCAGAGGAATATTCAGATTTCCTTAACACCTCGTGTGTGCCATAGGCCTTTGCCCTAAAGCCACGTGTCACTCTAGGCCAAAGGGTCACTTCAGAGGCCTTGCCTTACAGCCATTGTGAATGAATTTCATAAAAGCCTGAGCCTTCACCTACACCTTACAAAGTGCAGGCCAGGAATCATGCTTTTGCTTTTCCATCTGGAAAGCAGCATGGACACACTATTTTTTCTAACTGAAAATAAAAAAAGATGGTTAATTCTCCACATCTTTTTTTCTTCACAAACTAGAGACTGAGGACATTTTGTGAAACCAGTTTCCAAGCACTCCAGTGGTTATTATTAGCAAATGTTTTTTGCTGCAAGCTGCAGAAGTAGTTAGTCCAAGACCAGAAAGGAGCTTTGACAGGAGGAAAAACCATTAGATGTTACATGAGCAAATACATCCTCTGTGGGGCCTGGTATTTTCATAACACTGGTGGGGGTTGCTTGAATAGCCAGGTGAGAGTTAACTTTTCCTCCCCCAAAAGCTTATATTAAAATATTTTTTCCCTATATTTGTATTTACATGACATCCAGACTAATCTAAGCTGATAGGCAGGAATTTCTAACACTCTTAGCATATTAATAATGCTTCTCAGCCCTATCTCCCTGAATTATGTTTTCTATTTTCCCTTAAGAATTCTTTGAACTTAAAAAAAAAAAAGATTTCTCATGTGATAACTGGACAGTAAAGATTAAATACATTCCCACATTCCCTTATTGGATGCTGAAGAGAGATTTAGCCTGCAGAGACAAGATCAATGCTGTCCAAGAGAAACAGCCACTGGGACTGAGGCACTCACAGTCAGGACACATCACCAAGGGGCTTGGATTAAAAGAAATATTTTAAAATACTAAGCATTCAGAGGGTTTCTGGCTGAGGACTCTCAGAACACCGATGAGTTATTGGCTAGCATTGAAGGGAATACTCTAGGATCATCAAGACACACAACAATAAGGAAGACAAAAAACATGCATTCAAGGAAAATATTGTCCATACTTTAGTTATTGCTACCAATTATTTTAACATTTAGGTTATTAAATATTCACAAAGAGGCAAACAAAAATGTGGTGAATTCTCTCTTCACCTTTAACAGAGGTTTAACACCTTTTTTTGTACTCTAAAGAAGAGTTGATCCATCTGAAGACATCGGTCCCGCCACAAACATGCTGTCATTTTCTGGAGGATAAGTGTTAATCTCTACACAGTTTTCTGGGCCCAGTGCACGAGTAGTTGTGCATGATGTCATGGCCTGTGCTGCTCAGTATGTCAGATGGGATGATCTAATGGTCCCTGCTGCATTCCAATTTATGGCTAGGGAGAGTTCAATGAGTTTTGGTCAAGGGAAAGCTTTCCTCTGAGTCTTAAATTAATCTCCCACTGAGGAAACAAACAAACATGGGGGAACAAAAACCCCAGCAGAGTTAGGCATATCAAGTGTTTGATTTATTTTGACAAATGCATTTCAGTGCTAATTATGGATTCTTCAAACAGCATTGAAAAATGTCCCTGGGGATAATTTGTAAAAATTAGGGTATCTCATTGCTAGAGTTTACTTGGATTCCTGCTATTGTTAAATTTTGGCTTAGTAGCAAGGATGAGAAAGCCAGCTTCTGTGTGGGCCAAAGTGAAATGATATTTCTTGGGTTTATGGTCTGAGGTCTACTACCATAAAACTGAGGAATGGCACTGGAGTGACTGCAAAGGGCTATTGTGGTTTAGGGACTCAGCATCTTCCTCATCCAGGGAACATCACTGCTTTCCTCAAGTGCTTTTCTTTTCTTTTGTAACCACAATAGCCATGAAAATTGATTGCATCCTTCCATGGCCCAGCCTCCTTATCCTTCAGGGTGTATTTTTTGATGTTAGGTCTTTGATTCTGGGTGATCTGGGTTGGTCTGTCAGAAAGGGGCTGTTTCTGCTGACTGTCACAGTTTTCAAATTTAGTCAGGGCAGGACATGAGGCAAAACTGAAGGGTTGTGACACACTCTGAAAGAAACTCCGCTGAGTTCGAGTCAGAGCAAGTGACAATTGTTTGCCCTTTGGGTGGTCAGCTTTTCATCTCACAGCTTTTCAAAAATATATCAAGTACTAATACATGTTGTCTGCTCAGCCTTAGCTGGTGTTTTAAATCACATTATAAACAGATACTATTCTTGGCTGATCAGATTAAATTGTTTTGGATGTGTTATTTTTTCCATATACAAAATCTCACAGCATTCTTTAAATATTTTGTGTTAAGAGAGTAATAAAATTGCTGGACTGAAGCTCTCCTTAAAGTCAGCTCCTTTATACTGAAACATCCACATGAAAAATGGAATACAAGACTGAATGTCTCCATGAAATAGTAAATTTAACCTAATTTTAAAGACATGAATATCCTTCAGTTTACATTAGCAGTAAGTATGGTGTTATCATTCATGGGTGTTCTTCTGAAGGCACTATAATCTGTTCAAATATCAATTCAGATACTCTGGTTAAATATAAAAAGCAACAGGCAATGAGTCCTAATTCAGTCATATCAATTACTAGAGAAAGGACACAAAACTAGAGGAATGAGAAGTTCAGAAGACTAAAGTAAAGTCTTCTTGACCATGTACTGAATGGTAGGTGGAACAGTCTTCAAAGCAGAGGCGCCAGAGACTTTACAGGTGGAGATGTTTAAATTGAAACCATGCACAAGACACGTACAAGCACAATAATTTAGCATGGAAATATGTGGTCAGTCATCCTTTTCTCATTTCAGATGTCAACATCTGAGCACTCACTCACTAAGAGATTGCTAGTGGTGTCCACAAAAAATAAATATAATTTTAAGTAGGTAGCCACACCTTGCACAGTGTTTGCAATCCACTGCAGATCACTCAGACTCCCTATGTCTTTCCAAAACATCTGTGTATATCAACATATTCTTTACTATTCCACTTCAAGCACAGAACTATTAATTCATCAGTAAAATCCTTCAAGTTTTCCTTGTGCACATTTTCAAATCCAAGGAGAAAAGCTTGTTTAACTTGATATCTATAAATATATATGTACACACACATTTATATATGTAAAGATGCAAGTATTGGAACTTCCAGATTTGACAGCAGGGATTCTCCAAGTTATTTTTACTTTGGTTTTCCAGCCAAAAGATTCCACTTAAAGCTTAGTCTCTGGCCACATACACACACACACAGAGGTTACATATATATATATATATGTATGTATGTATCTCATGAATTCTCATTCTCAGAGACTCCATCATGTGCTTTAGAGAGAAAAGACCTTCACTAAGATTGACTTCTCTCCCAGCCTGGGCCCCAGCTAACTACACTGACATCTGAGCAAATCTACCATCTCCATCTCTTCTGGCAGACGTTAAGGAAGGTCCAACACAGCAGAAGATGCATTTTTTTGTTTGGGAGAGCAGGCCATGAAGTGGGAATTTTCCTTATTAGGTCAACCTAGCAGTGATTAATGTGACATGATGTCACAGGAGGAGCGCTGGTTTTGAGACCGGTTTTTGTTTGTAACACTTTGCAATGTGTTAGTTTAGATTTCTGTCAAGTGTCTCAGTGAGTTCCTCATGATCACTTTCCTCTTGGAAGTTTTCAACTTGACTTACATTTGAACGCAGTGGTGGAGAAAGGCTGGGAACTCTTATCCCCCTACTTTGGGAGTACCATTTTTGAATATGACACTGGAAATAAACTGCAGAGGAAAAATGTGTCCATGTACAAATGTGTGTGCGCAAATACACATCTGAAGATTGTTGCTGTTTTGTTCCTGTTGTGAAAAGGGGAGGGGTTTTCTTAGTAGAAACAGATTCCAGACTTCCCCTTGAAAAACCTGCCCACAGTAATTTGGTGCCTGAAATCATCAAGAGGCTGTGGCATTTCAGCTTGGTAAAACTGCCACAAATACAGACCCATCAGCACCATGCACACAGAAGAGGGTAAAAATACCTTCCAAAGGGTGAAATCATTAGCAAAGACACAGAAACTTTCCAAATGGTTTCACTCAGAGATGTGAGCTTTGAAAGGGTAGCACTTATTCTCAGTGCCCGTTTGTGTCCCTGGGGAGCTGCCCAGCCATGGATGATGCCTTATGGGAGCTGCACACACCGTGCAGGACATGGAATGTGGTCATGGAAATCAGCAGCGAGCACAGAGCTACGTGCAGCCGCTTCAGCCAGGCAGGGACTCGCTCCCAGCTGGGTCACACGCCGTGGCCATGCGAACTCCCAGCAGCAGCAGTGAGGATCAGCCCTGGATCCTCTTGCTCTCCAAAGCACATGTGCCTGATGTGCCCCTGGGGGCTCGGAGCTGCCAGAGCACAGTTCAAAGGGCTGTCAGAGGCAAACCAGATTCCTGTTTCCCTTTCTTGGCTTTTGCTTTTTCTCCTGCTAAGCAACTGATTATGGCATGTGAGGGTCTTGCACACACTCTGAGCATTGACAATGTGGATTCTCTGTGATAAATAGGGGAGAGTGAACGCTGAAACTATTTGGCTAGGCCACTCCAGTGAACCAGCTCAACAAAGGGCTGCTGGGCAAAAGGAAGAATAAAACCTAGGAATGGTAGGGCAAGCCATCTGCAGCACATATGGAGTATTGTAATGAGACAATGACCAGGTAAGATGCAAAACAGGGATATATATCAGAGTCAGCAGACTTGAAGGAACACATCATCCAGGGGAGGAGAAGACAGCTCCTCTAGGGAACCAGGCTAATGTGGGAATGCTCTGAAGAAGTCAAGAGATGGACGGCTTTTAAGGAAAGCAGAAGTGAATGTCAGCTGGTCATCGTTTTAAGAACATTTCTTACTAGATGTACTATTATTTTTTGGCGAAGTAAATGTGGTTTTGGTTTTTTTAGGATCAAAGGATTCTGAAGGGGAGATCTGCAAGTGCTGGATTCCAGTTGTTGTGCTGGGAATCACTTGCTAAGACATAGGTACCTAATAAAGTGTGAATTCTAGAGTACTGACTGCTAATATGAATAAATATAACAAAATTAAAACACTGGGGATGCTGTTACCCACTGAGATAAAAAGTGTTCAAGGCCAGGCTGGGTGGAAATCTCAGCAACCTGGTCTAGTGGAAGGTGTCTCTGCCCATAGCAGGGGGATGGAACTGGATGAGCTTTGAGGTCCCTTCTAACCCAAGCCGTTGTGTGATTCTGTAAAACACCTGAGCACCTCTGAAATCCTAAACAGTTCAGCAATCCCTGTACACTTGCGTGAAGGCCCCTCCAAATTAGGAGAATTCTTAAGGATATTACAACTAAATATCTACTTAAAGAGTCCAGGCAGGAAGAGCATTCAAAGAGAAAAGTGGTAGGATCTCCACAGCATAAATCTGTCTAGCAGGAGAGTTTTCCTAATCCTGAAGCAGCCCCTTCCCAGGCAGCGTGGGTGTGTGCCTTCCAGCCCCGGGGAGCTCTTTAACCCTAAACTTACATACAACCACAAATATCTTTGTTTAGACATTTCAGTGCAACCTCTCATGTAAAAGGAAACAGCAGGAAGGTTCTAGATGCCCTTTCCATATGGCAGCAGGCTACTTTTGTTCCATAGGTTTTCTGGTAAAAAAAGGAGAGGAAGAGTATGTAGCAACAGAACCTCAATTAATAATGAAAACAGGTATATCAGTAATCTAGTAAGAGAACAAGATCTGGTGTTCCCTAATATATCTCACGGTTCAGTACTGGTTTTGAAAGAATTGTCTCCTTTTGGATAGAGACAGATCTCCAGACACTGCAGGGTAGACTGGTGCTATTTGAAACACCAGATGTGAACACTGTACAATGAAAATAAATTGAGGTAGACTGTTTGGATCACTTGTGTGCATTTATTAGATCTGTCCTGCCTGTGAGCCTGCAAAGTGCCTTCCAAATGATGTGAATGTGAGCAGCTCCTATCAGGTGCAAAGAAGAGGTTCAGGTTTGCTAAAATCTGTGATTTGTTCTGACACAATCTGAGCATAATCTGAATCTGGTGTTCTGTGGAGGACTTGAAGTTTTCCAGATGCAACCTCATCATGTTTCACAACCTTTATTCACACTAACTCTGCTGCATTTCCAGAAGATAGAACAAATACCGGTTTTAATTTTATAAACAAGGTTTATTTCTTGTTCAAGAACATAAGAAGTACACCCTAGTTTGCTTTCAAGTGTGTTGGCCCCCAGATTTGCTGTGGGAGAATGTCTGAGAGCAGGGATGAGCAATGGCCCACCACTGAACAGGGATTTCCTGAGCTTATTGTGCTGCCACCAAAACATGGCCAAAGTAACCCAGCCCGACTCAGTTTGGCTCAGAAGAGTTCTGGGAGGACAAACCCCTGCATGTCCACTGTCATAAACCAGTTTAGCCTTAAGCCTTACAATTACATAATTACATATACTACTTGTAGTCAGGGAAAGAAAAATGACTTATCTCATCTGAGCAAAGGTCCAGTAGTCACTTGAGAAACAAAATGTCAAGCAAGAAGAATCTCCAGGGTACTGAGCATTCCCAGAGGAAGCGAGGGACACGTTTCTTCTCAGGAGATTTTCCCACCGTCGGAAAACCAGGCCGTCACACAGTTTACATAACAACAACAAAAAAAGAACAGATCCCAGCAGGAACAGATCAATTGTGCTGGTTTGGCATGTGATTGTTTTGGTTTGCATTTTTTCCTAGTTCATAAACCTGAAATTAAATATCCACAAATAGTATTTTATATTGGTTTCCTGGTGGTACGGCTTTCCCTTTGCCACTTCGAACAGAAGAGCCAGGACTGCACTACAAAATCCCCTTGGTATCAAAACCAGACCACAGTGCACACATCCCCTTCTGACATATATTGCTGTGCTATATGAGAGGAGTTGGAAAACATGATAAGGATGTCATAACTTAATTTATAGGAATTGGTTTACTGCTGAATTCTCCCATGGAACATGTTCCAGAGTACAGGAAACGGAGGCTCTGTCTAGTCCCTCATGCATCAGTCAAAACTGGATTTCTCACAAAAATGGAGAATCACCTAAAAACTCAAAATACATGTCCTATTTTGATATAACCGTTCTTTACTAAGTGCTAAACTAAGCATGCTGAGGAGAAGGATAATACTTGGACTATTTTTCTGCATAATAAAATGAAGTTCTGGAAAATTATCTTTCTTTCCTCATTACCTTTCTGATAGACTACAGGGTAGGATGAAATTACAGCCATAGGAATGTATTCTCATTATTGATCTAGCCTGGAGGCTGTTTATCAGACTGGCTTTACAAGAAACCACAGCCTAGAAATCCCCAGGCATTCATTCCCTTCCACACAGTACAACATTATGGGAGAGTGGAACATCGGAATAAACATTCTTTACTCTGTGTGTATATCTCCACATAAACACATGTGTATACGTAGCTCAAAGAACAACTTCAGAAGCGAAGATTAACAGATATCCTAGATTAGTCTTGTGTGTTGATCTGAAATCTCCAATGGATTTTTCCTGAAAGCCTTTAAAAGATGGATCCTGACCTCTTCTGCACTGCTGCCTGGTTGGAAGAGGATGCAGAGCAGATCAAAACTTGTGTAAGAAATACACATTTTCTCTGGTGAACAGTGTTAAGAAATAAGCCATTGGCACAGTATCATCCTTCAGTGATAAGGAGCTATTGGATCACACTTCATGCAGAGGAGAAGCCATATGGCAGCATATTTCTTGGTGCACTCATCAGTAAAGAAGGGCCAATCATTCACCACATATTTTGGCAATCCGTGCTCTGCATTTCCCAGCAAATGTATTTTTCCATAATTTAGCTATGTCCTACGTCAGTGGTCATTTCTCTTAGTGACAGATTTGTGACAGAACTCCAATGAAACTTGCTTGCCTTCCTCATGCTTTTGTCCCTGTTTTGGCTGAGGTACACAGAGCTGGCCAGGGACAAATAGAGAGATTCAGTAAATACAACCGTAATTTTTTTGGATGAAGAGAAAAATGATGGGTGGGTGGATGAACAGAGTTCCCTGACTATTAAAGGGTAGTTGGGAGCATTACATTCTTCAATATCGCTGGCCTGTCACCTTGGGGAGTTCATTTCCACATAAATCAAACGTTAACCAGATGGGGGAAAACTGTTCTCACTGTTACAAAGGGGGCAGCTGGCCAGCTCAAAAGGACAAAATCTCTGTTCCTCTGGGACATATGGAAACGGTCATTACAAGACAATATTTATTTATAAACACACTTGGCCCCATCAGTTGGGCTTGAATATATAGAGGAATGGAGCTTATTAGTAAGATAAAGCTTTCCCATGACCTATAGAGGACACTGCATAGGGACCACAGATGTTCCGTATTAAAAAAGCTGGAAAATTTATGTCAATGGCCATGAAAAGCTCAGTTGGAAAATAAGTAAATAAATAAATAAGGAGGTCACCAGCAAAGACAAGGTTAAGGACACTGGAAAATGGATCTTCCAGGATACTTAACCTTTATTTATTTAATTAAGCGGAAGAGATCCTGACTTCAGCTACACGTTTCTCTCCTGAGCAGCTCTGCTGAAGTTACCAGAATTATTTGGGATATGCACCACCAGAGCTGAGCAGATGGCTGGTCTGTCACACAGGCAAACAAACCCTTGGCAACAGGATTCATACAATTAGTGCCAGGAAAGGCTCAGGGAAGAACTGTACTTCGGAAGTACGTGCCACTTTCTGATGGAGGTATTGAAAAGTCTCTGTCCCTGTCAGATACACTTGTAAGGACTCAGCTTCAGCTGCATAACCTAAATCATGGAGCTTCTTAGCACAGAATTTGTAGCCTATTTCAAGATGGAAAGCCAGAAAAACTACAAAGAAGCATGACAAGACCAGATTCAGTTTTTATTTACCTCGGCCTTCAGATCACAGAATCAGAGAATATTCTGAGTTGGAAGGGACCCACAAGGATCATTGAGTCCAAATCCTTAGTGCATGGCCCATAACTGTGGGATAAGTTTGGTGTTATCAGCACCAGGCTTTTATCAGCTGAGCTGACCTAATGCAAGCTGGACTGTCTAAGCCCAGGGAGCTTCTCTGCTCTCAGCAGCTCTGAATGTGCCCCCAGCCAAATGCAAACAGTTCCCAGTCCTGGCTGGCCTGAAGCCTTGAATCCAAGGGTTTGTGTACCTGCTCACTCTGCAGGAGCTGGGGAGCACGGGTGATGTTGTTTGCACAGCTGCGGGCTCGCTGAGCACCTGCAGCCTGGCTCAGCCTCTGCCTGCACCTCAGCTGCTGCTCCCTCCAGCAGACATGGATGGAGCTTCACACCAGCATCTCCTCCCCAGTCTGCACGGCCAGGGCTTTCCTGTCACACACTGGCTCCTTGGGTCCCCCCATCTGCCAGAGGGATGCCGTCCCTCAGAGCCTTCTGAGAGATATCCAGCAGGGAGTACTGATTTTTCCAGCCATTGAAGTGGCTTTCTCATGCTCAGGTGTGCCAGGACACCCACTGACACAAGAGGAACTAGGAAAAAAAATCCCTGTTTCTTCTTCTTTCTGAAAGAAGTCCCATTAATGCTCAGGAAGAGGAATGAGGCCACAGAACACTCACTGGGGATGAGACACCTTTCCTTCATAGTTTCCCAATGAAAATTCTGCAGCTGTCAGAGCACCACAGGTGTGTGAGGGACTGACTGACCACCATCAGGCAACTGAAGTCCAAGTTCTTCTAAACCCTGAGGGTGCTGCAGCAGGTCTCCAGCTGTCCCTGACATCAGAAGGCCAGGCAGGCATTCACACAAGCACAAAACAATGGGTGCACCTTCACTCTTGGTTTGCCTCACTTTCTGTTCTTACCTGAGCACCTGATCTCACAGATGACCTTTCAGCTCACTGTATTCCAGAGACACCCAGCTTTCTCCCAGGCATGGTGAAGGCAGGATATCTTCTGGATATCCCAGAGACATCGGGTCAGGCTGAGGTACTCCCATTCTCCCAGGACACACTGGCTTGGACCTTCCCGGTGGGTGGAATCCCTGAGGTCACCCTGCAGCTGGTTAGGCCATGGAGGAGCAGGGGATTATGAGTGCCCCAGAACTGGAGCACCTACTAAAGATCTGAAATAACTGCTAAAACACCAAAGAAACCACACCATAATTCAACGTTATCTAGTATTGTTTCCCATGGTAGGATAGATATAAAATATCAGTCTGATTCCTGCAGTTCAGGTTAGGTTTACAATTACTGAAGAATTTTTTCTTTCCCCATGAGCTTGGTATAGTTTACACCAAGAGGAAAAAAAACCTCACAGAGTGGTTTTACAGTAATTTTCCTTGCATTTGTTTTCTTTCCATTTTTCTAGGTTTTTTTTTTTAGAGTAGTAAGAAGGAACAAACAGTGTAAACCCATATAACCCTCTCTGGTTTATGAAAATGCAAGAAATTCCCACTACTTTTCAATGCTGAGGAGAAAATTTTCATCTGGAGTGTAATTACTACTGCAATATGGATTTAGTTAGATATGTACAGTTTGGTCTTTGATCCAGTGAAACTTTGTGGAAACTTTTGCAATTGGAAGTAAAATGGGATCCATGATCATTTTTTCTTTGCAATAAAAATAACAGAAAGAAATCAAACTATCAGCACCTTTATAGATCATCAAAAGAATTTTAAAACAGTGCTGGCCCCAGTATTAATTCCTGGTGCACACCACTGGTGACTGGACTTCACGTCACAGATGAAAAATGTTTGATGCTGGAGATCATCAAGTCACCTCCCTAAACTCCACTTTGCCAGTTTGTCTGTGAGGTTATCAGCCTGGTCGGGTACAATTTTGTACATCTGTGCTTGACTATTCCTAATCACCTTCTTGTCCTTTATATGTTTGGAAATAATTTTCAGGATTAGTTGCTCCATCACCTCCTCAGGGATTAAGGTGAGGCTGGCTGGCCTGTAGTTCCCCAGAAGGTCCTTCTTGCCCTTCCTGAAGACAAAGGTGACATTTGCTTCTTCCAGTCTTCAGGAATCTGATGATTGTCACAAATTTTCAAAAATAATTGAAAGTGGCCTCATAATGACATTGGTTAACCCTTGTGGGAGCAACCCATCAGGAACCTATGGGCTTGTGTATGTCCAGTTTGTTCATTTTGACATTTACTCATTTGCTTTAATAGTTTTTTTGACTCATTTCTCTACTTCTAGAAACAGCGGTGCTGAACTTGTCACCTCACAGTCTGCAAGTTTTTAAGTCCATGCACCGTCCCGTTAACAGAGTCAGAAGTCAGACTTCTCTCACACTGCAGTCTTCACTCTCTGCTTCATCCCTCAAGGTAATCTAGTTTATAAAACATAAAGAAGAGGAGATGAAATAATTTTAATGTTGTTCTCTGTAATGAGAGCCCAGAGCCGTGTTTGTGTGCATTGTTTCCTCTGGCTCCCCTTGAAACAAGCAGCAGTGTTTCCAAACCAGTGCTGTGTTTTGGTGCTAACCTCTCCAGTTCTCACAGAGGCTATCCTGGGTGGAATTAGAAACACTGATTCATCCCAATTATCTGTGCTTAGAGCCGTTCCCCATCTTCCCATGCAAGATTCTGAGTAACCCACAAAGGGAAAAATACTATGACAATGCAACCTTTCTTTCCAAATCCTCCACTGTCCCTGGATACCACAGGAGCCCATTTCAACCACAGTAGGGACAAAGATATTTATTTTGATTTATGCTTTCCTATCTGTTCTCCCTTAGCCGCAAGAAACTGATCTTCAAGCAGACGCATCATCTCTGCGTATCGCTGCTCCCCAACCAGACAGTGACCTATTTCAGAAGTCAAACTGAGATCAAATGTTACTCTCTGGTTCATGGGTAAAAAAAAACCAACAAACTTTGAATCACAAGAGGAACTAGAGGGAAAAGATGTCCATCCTGCACACTGCTGTGTTCACAGTGAGTACGGATGGTTCCTTTCCCACACATCTTGGCTGTTTATTTGTTTTTTGATTAAGCTAACATGCATTTCAACAGCTGGATCCCTGAGAGTTTTAAAACTTATCTAGGAGTAGGCTAACCCATTAACAGGAAAATAGGATTGGGAGAAAGAAAAATCAACCTGACAGATGCTGAACCTAGTTTTTCTCATAGTGTGGTAAGGTAAATTCATGTGCAAAAATTTCACAAAGCACACAATGATAACATCAAGTGTGTCTGCCCAGAAAAGTTGTGGGTTGGTCATCCCTGGGAGTGTTCAAGGCCAGGCTGGATGGATCTCTGAGTAACCTGGTCTAGTGGAAGGTGTCCCTGCCCATGGCAGGGGGGCTGGAATAAGATGATTTGTAAAATCCCTTCCAATCCAAATCAGTCTCTGATTCTACAATTCTATGGAGTGTTAATCTGTTTTGTTTTTTTTTTTTTTACTTGTTGCATGTAGAAGAAAAAGAAAAAAGGAGAAAGAAAATGACATAGAGGAGAACGAGATGGAGAAGGAGAAGAGAAAGAAAAGTTAAAAAGTTAAAAACCAAAAGGAAATTGGAAGGGGAAGCAGAAGGAGAAAGGGAAGAGGAAGGGCAAGAACAAAGATGTAAACCCCCAGTAGACCTTGTTTCAGCAAATTAAAGCTGGAGCCATTGACCGTAAACAACCAGTTGTAATGTTGGGTCTGAGTCCCAAAGCTCATACTCATGGTAGCTCATGGTCAGACTGAGGCTTTTAAGGTACAGAAATTCCACAACAGTAGAGCCTCCCTATATTTAAGAGTATTTAGAGCTGAACTCTATAACCTCAGCTTCTTGCCACATCTCCCTTTCTGTTGCACCGCTAAAGCTTCAACAAAAATTATTGTCTGCACTCCAAAGCCACTGTCATCAAAACATCAATTAAATAAGCATTCTGTTTCTTTTCATTCTCCTTATAGAAATAATGCAGAACTTTGCCTTAATAGGGACAGATTAATTACATCACGTCTAAAGTCTGTTGTTGGGATAACTTGTCTTGCTAATCTGATGGTTATTTGTCCTAGATGGAAACCCGTGAACTTCTAAAAAACAGGTGGAAAAGGGAAAAATCTGGCTGAGAATTAAGCAGTTTCCTAGTACCTGCCCTAAAACTGATCAGCCCAAATCTATGTTATTTTTTATGGCTACTCATATCCCTGGTACTGGAGGTGTGAAGTCAGTTGGTAATAGGGGCTCAATCTGGTTCTGCCAGAAATAAAAGGAGCGGATTTCTCATGTGTTGCCCTAGAAACAGCCAACAGCATGTGGAAAAATCACAGAATCATTTAGG
This sequence comes from Platysteira castanea, assembly GCA_013397175.1. Lineage (NCBI taxonomy): Eukaryota > Metazoa > Chordata > Aves > Passeriformes > Platysteira > Platysteira castanea. The sequence continues at coordinate 27,210 of VYXC01004850.1, forward strand.
CTGGAAAAAACCCCCAAGATCATGAAGTCCAACCTTTGACCACCTTGTCACCAGACCAGAGCACTGAGTGCCACGTCCAGTCATTTCTTGAACATTTCCAGGGATGGAGACTCCACCAGCTCCCTGAGCAGCCCCTTCTAATGCTTGACAAAGGAAAGAAAGGCTCTGCCTTGTTGTCCAACACTTCACTTGCACAAGCACTTGGCCAATGATTGTCCAAAGAGCAGTGGAGACAGGGAGAACATAAAAGAAAACACAACTTTATGTCTTCTCAGGATGGAGAAATTTATTTCCAAACAACAAGGAGATAACTTTTAACTTTGCTAAGTGTGGATTCAAACTTGCCTTGGCTTGGAGGGAAGGAAGGAAGGAAGGAAGGAAGGAAGGAAATTTTAAAATCAAAGATAATCACAGCTAATATTTCAAAAGCAATTTCTGTGCCAACGATAACTAGTTCATAGTATATACCCAAATATTTTCTTCTTAGGATGTACCATGCCAGAGGACTCCGTCTGTAAGTGGGGTCTGTATGATGCATATGGCTGAGGGAAGGGGCTCTGTGGAGCTGTCCTGGACACCTCTGAGGGACAAGTTCTTGTATGACCTATAAAACCAGGAAAACAGGGTTTGGAGGGTGTAAACCACCAGATCAAAACCTTCCTGAGCAGAAACTGGTGACAGTCTGTAGTGGAGCAGTCCAGAGTAGGAAAGAGACTGATGCAAAAAAACAATCACTCAACCTGATACAAAGAATTTTTGTGGTATGTTTTAACTGTGCCATTCTTCTCCCTGATGATCAGTGACAGGACCTGAGGGAATGGTATGAAGCTGTGTCAGGGAAGGTTTACCTTGGATATTAGGAAAAGGTTCTTCACCCAGAGCGTGGCTGGGCACCAGAATAGGCTCCCCAGGGAAGTGGTCACAGCACTAGGCCTGAAAACACGAGTTCAGGTTCAAGTTCCCTTGTAAAGCAGTGAGACAGATTTAGGGGTTTTCAAATCATCACCACTTGCCAACCAGCATCATGAGGTACTCAAAGAGTTAAATCTTGCATCTGATGGTTTTGAATAAAATCTACGGAGATAAGGTAATTAAACCCACTATTTCCACTTCCCATCTGACTTAGAGTCAGGGCAAAGTGCCACACAGTGGTTTGAGCTGAATAAATTGTTTTCTGCACCAGCTTGTCTGACAGCCTGGTGAGCTAAAAGAGAAAGAGGACTTTCTCTAAAAGAGCAGGAGAGAGAGGTTTATCACCCGGTTTATCACCCTGAGCAGCTCTGGGTTGAGTACATCAGAGCAGGATTAGCACAAGCAAGCAGGCACCAGCCCAGCTGTACCACCTGACTTCATCCCCAAAACGAGAGAGGGATACTGCTAAAGGGTTATACCCAGGGGTTGTGCCCCCACAGCCTCTTAACTCCCATGGGCTTGCAGCATGGAGATGGTCCTCACTGGTTGTTGAACCCGCAGTCTCTTTCAGCTTGTAGAGCTGCTGTTGTTGAGCAAAACCCTAATTTACCTGCCAAATGCAATGACAAATGATAAAGCTTCAGTGTACTCTGGCTTATTTGTTATTAGCTGTGGTGTAAATGTTCCAGAAAAACAATGTTTAATACCCCCATCAGCCAACAAAGCGGCTCTTTCACCAGTATTTACAGGAAGGGCTCGTTTCCCTCGAGTGAGTTTGCTTTGACGTTATTGGGAGAGGTTTTGTGGCAGATATTTACACTAGGCTGAGTGGCTGTGGCATCTTCTGAGCACACTTGACATAGGCTGGGGGCCCAGGCCGCCAGAATATAAAAGAGCACTTCCCACAGCACCTTATCAATTTGTTGTGCTCCCTGAGTGGCGTGATTACTTTTCCATGACCGGGAAGACTGACTAACCCTCCCTGAACCATTAATCTTGGGACAGCTTGAACCAAGAAAGATTTCTGTAAAAATAGACCACAAAGAATGCATTGGAGACGAGAGGCTTTGCGTCTTTTACAACTTCTTGACCTCTTCTGGCTGGATTTTTTTACTAATGGGAAGGATTAAAGGGAATATCCTGGATCCCCAGTGCAGCACAGTGCCCGATGTGCACAGCTGCTCTCAGTCATGTCTCTGAGCAGCGGGGCAGCTGCAGCTTTGCTGTGAAGCACACAAAAAGGGCCTGACTCATTGCTCTTTCAGCTCAGTTTCTGTCCAGTAGCTCCGATTTTCTGAGTCTCAAACTCAGCCCTGATTTATGCGCATTTTTTGGAAGCTCTGGAACCGGGCTGGTTGATAAAAGGGAGGAAAAGGGCACAAAGGGAACACCTGAGAAGAGAGTTGTTTTCCTAGTGTACAAGTTCTCCTAGGTGGTGATTTGTTGTGGTGGCAGGCCACCTGGCTCCAATAAATCACAACATTGCCTAATCATTGCACACACGGTGTAAAGATTCATGATAATGAAACAACTGAATGCTAATGTAACACATCCTGCAATTCCAAAAATACAAAATGCACAGAACAATTCGCCTCAAACGAGAAATCAAAGCCTTCTACTTTTCAAAACTATATGTGTTAGGTAAGGTTATTTCTTTGTCAGTTATTTTATTTGATAGTATAAAGTAGAATTTTATATTTTATATAAAGTAGCTTTTATGTTGTGGGAGAACTGCACTCACTTTACCAGCTGAATCTCGGAAGGCTTCATAAATTTTCCAACTGGAGTAGTAAATATTGTAGAATATGGTTCTTTAATCAAGGGGAGTGCAGTAATCCAGTAAATCTTCACCTCAGATTGCAACTAATCATATATCAGTGTCACTTCCTTCATATTCTTACACTTTTAGCTACAACATCAGTCAGTGTTAAGTGGAACGAACACATTAAGTAGTTACATCAGCTGAAATGCTTTTACCAGCAAATATATGTGCTAATTTAGACACAGAGGGAATTCAAATTTTACATTCCAGTATGATTTTTGTGGGAGTAAACCTTGGTTGGTAGCGTCCTGCATGTGCAAGGACGTGGCTGCAAAGGTGAAGAAAATATGTCTGCAGAACAATGTTTGGATATTGGTCCAATGGACACAGATTCGGTTATTTGGTTTGATGAGTTTCTGTTTGAAATGATTCTGTGGGTAATCTGAAAACAGGGGAGTGGTCAAAATATATTTAAACATTCATTAGCTTAAATTTTGTTCCACTGGAACCAAACCAGTGCTGCAGACAAAGAAATACTCAAGCAACAGTAAGAAAGATCTTTACCTTCTCCTCTGTATGATTTTTTTTAAATTTCATTTTTAAAAAGAAAATAAGGAACTTGGTTGGGCTTTCAGATTTTAAACTTTACACCAACCAAAGCTGCTGCAGCATCACCCTTGCAATACGTGGGTGCTACTGCAAAAGTGGAAATTGAACCACAAATCCAAACCCTCCAGCCTTTAGATGCAGAAGAAAAAAAAAAAAGAAAATCTGTTGAAAGCAAGGAAAACAACCCCTTCCCTTTGCAGCCAGCTGCTCTGAAATTAGAACTGCATCTACAGGGTTTGTAAGCCAGCCCTTTGTGGCTGTTTCAGGGGAAGCCACGTTCTTCCCCACTGCTGGGTGATGAAACTGTGATTCATTATCACATCTGAAGCCTGATGGGGATCACATAAAATTGTCAATCCTTTCCTCAAACACCACCACCAAAAAGAAAAAACCCCACCAACCAATAAACTGCGTTGTTACCACCATCTACTGGTGGCCTGGGTAGGCTTTCAGAGAGTACTTCGGGACCTATCGGGAGCACAGAGTCCAGCTCCTGGCCCTGAGAAGGACACTCCAAGAATCCCACCATTGTCCAAACATTCTCTTTCCTGAGAAAATCCCAACCCAACCTCAAAGCACTGTGCAATAACAGCTATAAAATGCAAACTAAAATATACTGAGGATAGAAATGGTTTTTAAAATATGACCATTTGTAGTGGCATAAACCTTTTCCCCATCTTTCCAGATATTTTTGGTTTGGTGATCTTCTCTCTAATTATTAAAAGGAGCCAAAGACAAACTATCATGGGAGTTACTGGTACTTTGCTTGCTCATTTCAAAATAGATTCAGGCTATACAAAATAATAGAATATAGCAAAGGTGGGTTGGGTGCTCATTTTTCTTATTTCTTATAAAGCAATAAAGTGAAAAGGCATTGAAATTATTTTTAAAATAATGTGCCTACAAGTGTTTCATATCTTGTTTAATTATTATCGGCTCAGTAGATAATTAAACAAGATATGAGACACCTGTTGGAACATTCACACCTTCCAGAGGGGCTTTAAATGTGAAAATTTATACATCTGTCCTTCAGAACAGGTGAAACTCATTAGCTGACAAGCACATTACAGGTTCTCTGATTTTCTACATATTCTCATTACTCTTCTTCTGCATCTTTAAACAGAAAACCTGGCAGAGTTTTGCTACCTACATTTCCCACTTCCTCCACTCATTTCCTTCCACCTATTTATTTTCAAACACAAGAATGAGACAAATATTTGCTAAAACTGGATCAGATCCTTAACTTGCTGATATCAGCTGAGGTAAATTTTTCTTGTGCCAGTTTTTCCAGTGCAACCTTGGGACAGAATTTCATAAAACGTGGATTTCCATGCTCTCCCTGGCATGAAATTGCACCCCTGCCATGAGCACAGCTCATCTAAAGTGATCTGCAGTCCCAAATGTCTGGAAAATAAAGTCCAGATGTACAGGGATGAACACAGTGAATTGGGCAGTAATGCCTGGATGATGCGGCCAGGGCAGTTTCTGCTTGGCTTTCTTGGGGGAAAATGCCCTAATGTCACCCTATGGGTCTGGATTCAGGGTCGCTGAACGAGAGGAAGCTCAAAATTTTGCTATTACCATTTAAATAGAGGCAGAGCTGAAGCAGTTCCCACGTGCTAAGGCTGTGGTTTTTAGCTCGGTCAGTAGATGTCAGTGACACACACGGAAAACCACACATGGACAAGCCCTGAAACCAGAATGCCTCAGAAAAAACTGCAACACCTTTTTTTTTCTCTCGTTGGTGTCAAGGTGCAGCTGGTGGAAAAGAAGAGAAGTGAATGTAGTTCAGAGGGAAAATGTTCTTGAGAAACACTGGAGATTTCTGTGTCCTACATATGATGAAACAGCACAATCAGGTAGTGACAAGATTCAGGATTGACATATATAATTTCAGTCTGAATTTTGGAAAGCTTTCATTCATTCTTTGAGGAAAACATGCATTCTTACCTTCCCTTTCCAGACTAGTGCCCCCTCCACAGCTACACAGTTAAAAAGTATAGAATGTTTAAACTGATGGGCTAATCCTAAATCTTTCTCTACTAAAAACAAATTAAGGAGTGACTCATAAATTTCAGCCAAGTTTATAGTAGAGTTTATTAACAGTATAGTTTATTTTGCAACATAGTAAATACAGACATGCAGAACTGAACATCTCATACAAGAATAAATTCAATGTGGATTTTTAAGCCTCCAGGACCTCCATAGCTTCACAGCTTGCTGAATTGCTGCAAAGAACTGCAAATCTTTCCAAAATCCAGTCGGCCAGCCCAGAAAGCCTTGAGATAATCATTTGACATTCCCTTTGATGCCTGGGATAGACCCAGGCTCAAGGCTGGTCAAAGGTTTCCAGCAATAAAGACAATAAAGGGGAACTTGTCTATTAGGAATAAAAGATTAATGCATGTAGATCAAAGAAGGAGTTATTAGAGTGTGTTGGGGTTTTCTAATTTGGTCAATGCAAAGGAAGTTTGTCAGATAATCACTATTTAAACTATCTTTGACCTGAAACTCAATTGTAGGTCCCACCCCACTTTTAGTTGGGTACATGAATGCTGCAGCTCTAACCACAATTTCCTCATGCAATATTCACAGGAGAGGCACAGATTAAAAGCAGTTTAGATCCTGTGAATGCCCTGGTGTGGCCATACAGGTTTAGCAGGGCTGTCTGAACGCTGCCAGCTGAGTCTAGTACATGTAACACCTCAAATAAGGGCACTTGAAACGTATGCAGGCACATTAACTCTCTCCTGACTACAAAGTTTCATACCCCTGCCCTAAATGATCCAGACGTGGGCCAGATTTGCATTCCTTTCACAAATATTTGGGAAATTTTTTCCCTAAAAACATCAGCATTTACCCATGACTATTACTAAAAAAAGCAAGGGAACTTAGTATTGCTTGGTTATTATTTCTCACCTGTTTTTGTTACTCGTGGCCCCCTTGTGCAAAGAGACCAAGCTGAAGAGGGAAAATGCTCCTGCTAATACCAGCTACCTCTCATCTGCAGAAAATACCAAGTGCTAGAAGTGAGTATTTTATTGTGATCCACTGTACATTGATATTTGCTTTTAGGAATTGTTTCACATCTTTACTACATGACTGCCTTGGCTGGTAGTAGTTACCTTTCTGGTAACTCTGTCTCTTAATTATATAAGAAACACAAACCCCAAAGAGAGAGATCCTAATATTCATGTAACCCAGCACCTGTTATTTAAGCCCTGATGCCTGAAAACTTTTCTATTTTTTTTCCTGCAAGTAATTTAGTAAAAGAGTAGCACTCCCTGCAGGCCTGCAGTGTGCAAAGTGGTGCTTCCCAGAGTATTTCTGGTACCTGCATTAAAATCTACTCCAGGCTTTCCATTATATGGAGGGGATCACTATTGATTCCTTTGCACTGAATACTTCCAAGCTCTCAGTACTCTAATCAAAACAAGAAGTTGATGCAAACTTGCTGTATAAATGCCATACTTGTTTTGTGTTTCATCTTTCACGCAAGCTTCATTCTCTTCCCAAAATTCCTCAACAGCCTGAGTTCCCCTCAGAGGAAGTGTGTGTGCTTATGAATTGGGACCATCGGAGAAATTGGCATCAGAGGGAAAACATGATTATGATTTGGCACCATGCAGGCCTGGGATGCCTGGCTTGGAACAAAAGGTACTTTAAACCCCTGGAGCTCAGCACTGAACATCTGACAGGCAGAAACCCGAAGCCTCTTTGTTGGCAGCTGTCCGTGTACATCTCCATTAGCTCTTCCTGCCTGGGCTTTATCCCTAGAGGACCATTCCACAAATTAATTGCCTTGCCCATAATTTTTTCTAAAATCCTGGCCCACCTGGGAACACTATCAGAAGCTCAGACTGGCTTAGAGCCATTGCAACTTCCAAACTTTTTCAATATGCAAGAGAGTCAGTGAAAGTATTGAATTTTCCATGAATTATCCAACAAAACAAACTGCCTGTGCTTGCCTTTCTTACTTCTTGGTACACCCACATACATATGTGCATATCCAGGTGTAGTGCCAGAGATCCCAGTCTGAAAACAGATTTTCCTGAAGGCTTTCTCTGAAGGCAGTCATTGCCAAACATTTCAGAAGTATAAAAAAAAGGTGACTTTGATGACACATATTCATTGAGGAAGCTTCTTACTAATCTGAGTCAGTTAGAAAATGACTCATTCTTACAAATAAGAATATATATTTCTCATATACCTCTATCTCTTAGAGTAAATGTAGGTATTAGTCAGGTGTACCGAGTCTTTTTCTTTTTTTCAGCCTCCTCTTGCATCCAGGCCTTGTTTTTAGACATTGTAGTATCAAAAAGCAGCGCCCCATGGGCTGACTGAGCACAGGCCCAACAGGACGCCTTGCTGGGAGTTTTCATTTGTCTCCTTTTTCTTTCGTGCACTTAATTTGGAAACACCTTGGAAATGCTTCCTTGAAGAGAGAGAAAGCAAACGTGTTAAACTTAGAAAGGAATATACAGAGATGGGGAATGAGGAAGTGCATTTGGAAGTCTCATGCTTCAGGCTCTCCGCAGAGCTGTGCTGTCAGTGATCAGCCCACTCTCCTACCTATTTTTAAAACTAGCCTCCCTGAAACCTCCTTTCTAATTATAGCACAGACCAATAAGGTGGAGCTCTTATGAGTCAGACTTTTATACCCTTGCCTGTTTTTCTAACCAATTGTTTTATAGGAATTTTTCCTTTTTAACAGGATTTCTTCTCATGGCACCCACATTTACGCAGCAGCAGAACTGCAGCCAGCTAAGTCACCCTGGAGAATGCTCAGGCTTGGTATATTCACACTATCATCATAAATCACTCAAATACAGTATAAAAAGACTGGTGTGGTTTTGGGGAAAATGGAAATATGGAGTGTTTTCAGAGTGGTATCAGCATGGAAGGTGCTGTAAATTGGGGTAAAACAACCCAGCAGGACCTTTTTTTTTAGTCTTCTCAATAGTGTGATCAGCCCTGGTGTTTGAAGTCATTAAGCAGTCCACTGCTCTGGAAATAGTGCTATTTTTTTAACGCTATTCTCAGTTGTCTCCCTTAGTTTGACTCTTGATAAGATTTATCTGGGCATTTATCAGTTTTGATTGCATTCCCTTGCAGAGGGAGCAAGGGACTCTGAGGCTAGAAACTACCTCTTCAAAATGAAAGCTGTGGCTGTGTTGCGTAGTTGGATAATTTAAAAAAAAAGGATGGGGGTTCTATAAAAATCCTTATGTGGACTGGGAATGGCTTCATCTGGAGCATATTTCCCTTTTCACTTCCTTCTCTGTCATTTTATAACTCCAGGAGAGTTACCTGATTTTCATGTCAGGTTTTTACTGTGAGGGTGCTGAGGCCCTGGCACAGGCTGCCCACAGAAGCTGTCACTGCCCCATCCCTGGCAGTGTCCAAGGCCTGGCTGGTGTCCCTACCCATGGCGGAGGTTGGAATGAGATGATTTTTAAGGTCCTTTCCAACCCAAACATTCTGTGAGTCTGTGATTCTGTGTGGGTTGTGTATTCCTGCTTAGCCCTCACAGGTTATTGTAGTGCTTATTCTACTACTATATATTTTCTACCTCTCTTGAGTATCTTGCAGATATTCTGTATCAATTGTACACTGCTAAACAGAAGATCCATAAAGAATCAGGATCATTGCTGCTAAGTACAATAGATACATCAAGTTGAAAGGTACAGCTTTTATTTTTCCCCAAAACTCTTGACTCCTGCAGTGCTTTACATTTATGATTAATGATGCATTTGCCTGCTCTAGCTAATTACAGAGCAATTAATCAAAATCTTTCATCTTTAACTCTGTCGGCTAACCAACTTTGTAAGCATTTCTATGCTGATACTACCATACAAATGGTCTATGTATTTCAGAATTTTTTTGTTTTTACAATATTTGCCCTTTTCTATTTATGCTGGGCCATCGGCCATGTGGATAACAAATTTTTTCTTTCTGCACACAGAAGACTGAATTGTTATAAAACATGTGCACTCCTCAGACCTTAGCAGCTAAATTTTCTGTGAATTCCCCACTCCATTTGTGATTATGGCATTCCCACCAAGCAGAGCCAGGCCCCATGATCACAGGAACCAGTACCGGGTTGTGTGAAGGAATGGTGGACTGAGCAGAGGCCAATCCAAAGCAGTTTAGAAATGTTATGTTGTCTTCTCTGGTGGTTATGTTTTGTTTTGCTTTTCCCACCAAAAAAGAAAAAAAGAAAAAGAAAAGAAGAAAAAGAAAACAAGAACAAGCAGTAATAAAAAAATTCTGCAGGTTCTGTCTTTCCTTAGTAGGTTTATCTTGCCATCTGGGGATGGATAGATGGAGGAGAATGACACTTTGCCAGATTCTCCTCTGAATATTGTCTTGCAGAGCCTTATGCCACCTTCCAAAACTCCCTCCTCTGAAGTCAGAGTCAGTAGCAGCCAATTTTCACTGCTGGCTGGCTCTAAATAAGATTTTCCTCGCACTCCCTACAAAGGAGGTTGTGTTGCCAACAGTTGGAGTTATAATCCAATACAGCTCTCCACACTCCAGTGTCCCACCAGCTATGGACAGGAGGATGCTGAAAGGACAAGAGTCTCTGGCATGGCCACAGGTGAGATCCCCTTCCCTGGGAAACTTGTCCTGCTTCATCCTAACCCACAAAATCTGCTCTAAACAAGGCTCTCCCAGATGCCAACCCAGACATGAAATGGCATCATGGTAAAATGACCTTCCTGGAGTCCAGGTGAATGAAAACATCAGATCCTCTAAGTATGAGAGGAAGGTTGTCCAGCTTTGGTTTACCTATAATTCTTCATGTAACTATAGAAATAATCTTATGTTCACTCACTTCATTGTCCATTTCAATTTCCAGACAAGCTTTCAGCCTTTGTCATCTCAGCCCTTCTTTATCTATTGCTGTCACCTGAAATCTTAACAAAAAGAAATCCTGTGAAAGAATGTAAATGATATGCATTTTTAGTCTCTTTTGACAGCTTTACAATGAGATGGTTTGGGTTTTTTTTTTCCTTTTTCTTGTTTGCTGAAAATTGCCCAAGCTTTGTTGCCACAAAAATAAATTGTAATACATGTCTTAGCACCCACATGGAGAACATCACATCCAGGCACTGTCCAGAGGCTTGGTGGAGGCTGGGAGCTGAGCAAGGGTTTGGGGCTCTTTTTTTGTCAGGTATTTGACTTCAGGTAAAATGAGGCTCTTGCAGAAACAGCTGCTCATTTGTGGTGCCTCTCTCTGGGGACACAGCAGATATCCAACCCAAACAAATTCAGCACAGCCAGGCTTCTCCTACTCTGTGGTGGGCAGCTAATTTTGCTGGCAGCACCAGCCAATTTTTTTCCTTCCTGTTTGTGGCCCTGCTTATCCTGCAATAGGTGATATGAGGTGACTCAGGCGGTGCTGTGAGGCACAAGTAATGTGTATTTGTAAAGCACTCCAAGGCACTTGACTAAGAGCAGGTAGGAAAGTATCACCTCTGGCTACCAGCAGGGTCAGGATCTCCCCAGCAGCCTGGCTCTGGAAGCAGTAATTTCTGCATGATGACATGCCAGGAGTCACTTATTACATCTCAGGGCTGCTGCCTCTGTAGGGGACGTGCCTTCTTTGGAGTGGCCACCTGACATCCTCATTAAGGCTTCATCAGCTGTAATGGGCTGTACATAGCAGCCAATGCCTGAGAAGCAGAGAAACGCTTTCCACTCTGAAAATGTGAGAAGTGGCCACTCTGATGGCTCAGCTGGCCTGAAATGGATCTAAAATATCCCCACTATTATTTCCATATATGTCCAGAGCACCTATTAAGCCCCCACATGGATCAGGACCCCGGTACATCAGGAACCATGTGCAGGCAGAACAAAGCAGTGGCTTGTAATAGAATCATAGCAATGCTAAGGTTGGGGAAAACCTCTAAGATCATCGAGTCCAACCATTAATCTAACACTGCTTTGTCACCACTAAACCATGTCCCAAGTGCCACACAGAGGAGGCAACAGATGGGGGCAGGTCGAATGGAAAATAGAAGGAAACAAGGAGACAGGATGAGACAGTACTAGTAATGTCACCCTGTGGCCTTAAACACATTCCAAGCTTTTGCTGGCATCCCTACAAGAAAGGTCAGATGAGACAAGGGAATGGGAAGGGGGCAATGATAGTTTCTCTGGATGCTCTTCAGTGGCATCTCACATGGAGGCTGGGGGCCACAACACACAGGTGCTGCTCAGAGGGAAGGAAACTACAGGGAGTTACATCAACAGAGGGAAAACAATAGAAAAGCCACAGGAGACAGCAAAGTTACTAGACAGGCATTTGCTGGATGAACCTGGGAAACTTTTAAACTAAGTTTCCAAACAGTGAGAGAAAAAATGTACCTTTCTCCCCAGCTGCTGCTGTGCCCAGGCAAACAGCCTTTTGCTATACAGTCCCTATAAAGGAAGTGTATCGCATAGATATTTGACTCTCTCATCTGTTTCTCACTCAAAAGGAAAGAGATTGATGCTGCTAAATGCTGGCTGCCTCCTAGAGCCACAGTATGCTCAGGTAGAGGCAGGGTGCACAGGGGATGCTCTTCAACCCTAGCCAGGTAGAGGTGATATCATTAACCTTTCCTTAGATGTTTGGCACTTTCTGTGATGATCAAATAAATAAATAAAGTCCCACAGCTTTTTCTGCTTTCTCTCTCTTTGTCTGAGCTTGGGCATTTTTGGAAGCAGATGCAATATTAAGCTTGTTTAAGTTTTGAGTGAAAACTTTTCTTTATGTCCTGCTGAGCACAACCCCTGAGAGCAGCAGCATCTTTTGAAAAGTACCACAGACCTTGCACCAGAACAACTCATCAGAAAGAACTCTTCAGTTTATCCCAGCACTCATTTGGAGTGCCTCCTCCTTGTGATTTTTAATCCTTCACAAAGGAGATCTCCAAGTAGGCACAAAGCCCACCCAAACTGACATCAAGACTCCTTCACAAAAGCAAACTCACTGCCCCTGGCCTTGCTGCATATAGATCAGAATTAGTCTTTCTCCATATGATAAAATAATGATAAAATGCAGAGGGACTGAGATGAGTTTCTGCATTGGACTAAAGCACAACAGACAGGAGACAATGTGCTGCATTTCTGTGCATCTACTGTTTTCTGTGCTCTTTAAACTTGTATGTGTGTAAACACTTCACATACACACACATACATATATGGGGAAGCAAACTTGCAAGGTCACAAAATAGTCTTTTTGGATAAATTAATAAAACCACTCACAGTTTAGTGGGTTGGTTTTGTAACAGACCAGTTCATCTGTGGTGGGTTAGAACATGCCAATTAAGAAGACAAAGAAACATAATTCTGTTTCATAAATTGACTAATTACAATGAAAACTTTGCAACTTGGAGAGTCTGAACTGTTCTGCCACAGACAGTATGTAAGAAAAGCAATGTTCCAGTTTAAATTGAAGCTTCCCATGCCTCAGAGGGGAAAATGTCTAAGCTCTGCTTTGAGTTTGGTAAAAATGCCAGCTACATATTTACCAAAATATTTAAAGTAGTGAGCACATGTGTTACATTACACGACTTTAAATGAAATTTATGTCCTGCTGTGTTCCCCAGTATTTCAAAGGAAAGGAGGGAGGAGAGAAGGAAAAGGACCAGGCAGAGCTGAATCCATTCCACAAACTGAAGATACCTAAAATGCCTGGAGGCACTGCTGGAAATCCCCTCCTATGTACACTGAGCTCCTTGAGGACCAAGAACAAAGTTCTGAAGCATTTCTTCTGTCTTAAATCTTCTCTGCACATGAGAAGGATGCAGGTCTCAGCTTGACAAGTGGGAAAGAACCACTGCAAGGTGCAAGGTGTCTCTGTCAGCCTGGGATGTACCCAGGGCTATAGCAAATAGCAATAGCAAAATCAGTCACTCCCTTACAGGAACAGCAGCCATTTCCACCACTGTGACCCAGGATGAAACTTTGGGTGGGTTTCTCCATTCTCACTCTGACATGAAAAAACATCAGTAAGTCTTCATCTCTTAATTTAAAATGTTGAGCCCCTGTTTGCCTTCCAGATTGGCTTTTTTAGAGCACAGTAGGAACATTTGCTTTCCCTAAATTTTAGGTGAGATTATTTTCCCATACAGTCACACAATCTGAGATACCATGAACTTTAAGAAAAATCTAATCTATCTATCCATCTATCTCTGTGTATATCCTGAAAATTGTGGTGGCATCATTGGCATCAGGAGTACCTAGACTCTTTTTCCCGTAAGGACAAAGCTTTATGGACTTCATCTTTTATTTCACTCTAAACATGATTCCTCCTTTGTTGGTCATAGAACTGAATAACCACAGCTCCACAGAGTCCAGCATATTCTTTATTTTCATGTTCACGGCAGACTCTGTTCACAAATGAGATCTTGGCTCTTACAATCAGTTCACCAAAAGCTTAAATGCAGTCTGTGCCATGGAGAAAATAGTGGGAAAGATTGGAGACCTCTGCTCTGGTTATATCTGGATACCAGCTGTCAGGTCTCATCATCCTTGGGATAGCAGTCTGCATTTTCCATCACAAATGCCATTAGGAGCATCAGGACAGAGCCTTTCATAACAAACTAAATAGCAGTAGCCCACATGAATCACAAAACAGCTAAAGAGAAAAGCCTGTGAGAGAGTTACCCAGAAAATAACTTGATTAAGAGCTAGAAGTGGCTACTGTTCCCTTAGGAGAATCAAAAAGTCCCTTGTTGGTAGCAGATTATCATGGCACATGAAAGATTAGAAAACAGGTAGTTATTGAGGGAAAAAAGACACAGAGCTGTGCCCACACAACTAAGATGTGAATCAGGAGCACAAGCAAAGGAGAGAGAAAATCATCTGTGGAACAAATGACAGCTCAGATGGGATGAACTCAGTTAAAGTACCATTCAGTTAAAGCCCTTGCAGTCACACCTGTATAGAGCTGCTTCAGCCTTCCACGCACTTTACAGACTCAGCTACTCAGCAACCTCTGCTCTCCATTCAGAGTTATTTTGGAATGATGTGTCTCCACAAGGAAATCCTGCCAGAGCAATGTCTGATGTATTAGATGGTGATAGAGGGAGACAAAATCGGTGTAAACTGACAGGTTAAAATAAGTGTTCCTCTTTTCAACCTTTATAATTCTTTCCACTTGCCCCATTTCACTTTTGCTGGTGTGGGTAATACTGCTGATATTTTGATGATGACTCTTGATGCAAATCTCTTCTGGAGCAGATTTCAGAGGCCATGGAAGGAAAAATGCTTTGCTGAATGCTGTTAAAACTCCTGCAGAACTGATGATGGTCACATCCAAAATTGTTCTCACTGTGCCAGAAAGGCCAAGCTCGCACCTGCCCTGCTCCAGCAGCTCCCAGGAGGAGAGGGAGGAATTCTCACAGCAGCCAGGAGCAGCCCACAGCTGACACATCTCCTGAATCTGCTTGGAAAGCACTGATAAGGAGGTCTGGTTTTGGCTGGATAGAGTTAATTTTCTTGTTAGGAACTGGTACAGTGCTATGTTTTGGATTTAGAATGAGAATAACACTGATAACACACTGATGTTTTAGTTGCTGCTGAGCAATGCTTACTGTAAATCAAGGACTTTTCCATTTCCTAGGCTCTGTCAGCAATCAGATGGACAAAAAGCTGGGGGGGACACGACCAAAACAGCTGACCAAAGCTGGCCAAAGGGATATTCCATACCATAGAACATCGTGTTCAGTATAGAAACTAGGGATAGCTGGCTGAGAGCTGCCAATCCCTGCTCAGGAGCAGGCTGGGCATCAGTCAGCAGGTGGAGAGGAATTGTACTGTGCATCTCCTGTTTTTCTTGCCTTTGATTCCTCCCTCTATTTTTACTATCTCCCTTTTCATTACTATTAATACTATTATTATTATATTTTTATTTATTTCAATTACTAAACTACTCTTATATCAACACACAGGTTTTACCTCTTTTTTTTCCCTGAATCTCATCCCAGTGCTGGGGAGGAAGGAGGGAGCTGCTGCGTGGTGGGGAGCTGCCATCTGGGGTTAAACCATGACATAAGGAAATACACAGTGCCCTGGCAGGAAGCCTGGGCTGGGCTTGCTGTGACAGGCCACTGGAATTACTTCCTTGCAATTTATCTCATCAAGACCAACAGGTCACAGAGGAGGAAATGCACAGAGGAGCTTCCAAGGACAAGGTCACCATACCTGCCAGTGGCAAAGGCAGAAATAGGAACAACACTCCCTTCTGTCCCAACACCATAATTATTCTGATCAATTTTATTTTATGAGTGTCATTAGGACACTGCTGGGAAAAAAATTATGACAATTAGAACACAGCAACTACTGGGATATAAAGTGGAGATGATATGGAACAAAGTTTTCAGAAAAATACAAGGAAATTACAAGTTTAACCATGAGTGAAACAGGAGCCCAGGCAGAACTGATCCCACCTCTGAGACCAGCATCAATACGAAAGAAATATCTGCAAGAAGGGAAATTTTAGCTGAGTGACTCACGTGGTGCTCATTTCAGGCAGGGGAAGTGACAGGCTGCAGTGAGAACCAGTCACTTTTCTGGCTCCACAGCTATGAATGCAGCTCAGCAGGAGAGCCCAGACCTCTGGAGAGACTTGAGGGGCTCTGAATGAAGGATTTCTGCTCTGCCTCATTCATGACAGAGCCCCAAATGCTCGGCAGGACCTCTGGTGTCTGTCTGAGCAGTGTGAAATGAAAGTAAAGATGATTTGTATGTGCATAGCCGTGAACACACAACTGAAATAAAGCACTCAGTAAATCTGCAGTAAATAAAAGAAACAGAGCCAAGAGACTGCGAAAGGCACACCCCTGTCCTCCTCTGCCCTCAGGAGAAGGTCAAAGGCTGGTGCAAACCCCTTTGAAGTTAAAGGGAACAGCTGTGTGTTGTTAGTGAGCCCCTCTGACTCCTTTGTTTCTAACTCAGCTCTCAGTGACATAGCAGCAGTGCAATTTAAGGCATATAAGGAAACCAGAAGACTTTTCATGGTTTCTTTGATTTTTGTTTCTTGGGTTTTTTTCCTTAGGTCATCTGGGGTACTTCAGAGACAGTTCATATGCGTGCAGAAAGTAGCAGAAAGGCAGCCACTCATGGAGAATGGAAATGCTACACTGTTTTAACAAATGCAAATCATCCAGGTGCCTGGAAAACCCTTCAATGTAAAAGGGTAGTAATTACCAACAAATAAGTAATAAGCAGAAAAATGTTTGCTGTGGTCGGGAGTGTTCAGTCTTCTCCTTCTACCCCTCCTTCACATAATTAAAACTAAATTGACTGATTGTTATGTCCTCTATTAAGAAATGGAGGGTAAAGGAAGAGGCAAGGTAAGGCATAATTCTTCAAGTCAATGGAAAATAAACCTGGTGAGGCAAGAGACAACTATTCTTCACCCCGTGCCATGCTGCTGACCCTAGGATTTGAGGTCTTACAGCACATGCTGTCAAATGTAGTCACTTTGCTCTGCAAGAACAGGCCCCTAAATGTACCAGGTGTCCCCTCTCCCAGTGTGTCCCCAGCAGTCTTCCCGTTTTGGAGCAGTTCCAGGTGACACACCTCAAATGTGGTTTCCTCCCCTGATATTACTCGAAGTGATGGTGGGGTGAAATTGTCACCAGGATTTTCATGGCTGCCTAGGGCAGAGGGAAGGCTCAAGCGAGACAAGAATTTGGACAAAAGATTGCTGGTCTAGCCAGTCACCCTCTCCTATCTGTAATTTAGGTAATATTCAACCACTGCACAAACAAAGCCATGCGACTGGTAGGGGTTTTTATTTGCTGAGAGAATCATTAGCAAGTGTCTGTCTTTCCAAGGCCTCTCTTACCTGTAAAGCTGCTTTGGGATTGTGAGATGGGTGCATTTGTGTCTCCCACACCCACCTCTTGGGTGGTCCAAGGTACTAAACAACCCCCAGGTTAGTGGTGCTTTAACTATCGGTTTCTGAAGGGCAAAGCAATCCACCTCGAGCAGATAGGAGAGGCTTTGATAAACAGCTTGTTCCCCTTTCCTCTAACCTTTGCAGGAGGACATGCGGAATGATGGTAGGATTGTGTTTGGGGCATTGCTAGGAAAACAGGCTGGTTTTGCCAAGGCTTCATTCCCTGAGGTGGTCCCTATTGCTTTGCTAATTCTCTTTTCGATTCCAAAGGCAGGAAAGGGAGCTTCCCCATCAGTGTTTTACAAAAGAGCTGGGGTTAACAGGCATTAATGCAAGCCATGACCAACATTAGACTGCTTTGTTCACGTGGCATCAGATAGTTTATATGAGATAGAACTCTATTTTCTTTAAAACCCACGTTGTTTCATGTGTGCATAAGATATGATTTAAATTCCAGTTTATAAGTAACGTACAAAACCCTTCCTAAACTAGAAACAAAAAGAAAACATTGTCTAAGAAAGTAAAGGACTCCTGGGGTTCTTTATCCACACAGTTCTCATAGATCCCATGGTTTTTCTCCCAACTCAGAGGTTCTTTTACTTCCACCCAACAAATGTCAAGTATTAAAACCACCAAAGCAATGACTTAGTCCACATTTCATTGCCTGCACTGGTACAAAGGTTTCTGTGTAGTCTGTGATCAAAGCAAGCTGCAACCTCTGTCAAATAGTTATGGTCACAAGGAGAATTTTCAGGAGGATTTTCCAAGATAATTAAAAACTATTTATTTATGATAGCATAATTAGAAAGTTGCAGCAATAGGAATCAAAATAACACGCTGTGAACACAAATATCTCCAAGAAACTTCATCAAGAGGCAGTCCAGACATATTTGTAGTGCAGGTAAGGACTGCCTTAACTGATTACTTCCTTTTTGTACATCTGTGATTCCATCCTTTTTCATGCATGAGTAGGAGATTGAAGTGCTAAACTAATTCTGCACAGAGAAAAAAAAAGAAGCATGATAGCTGAAACAAGGCTCTTTTCCTGTTTAACATTTATATCCCAATTATTTGCAAAATAGGACTTTCACTCTGTTAATTACACGTGCAATGACAATTCAGGTTATTGACAGGAAAGAGCATATAATAATTGCACAGGAACCTCAAATGGATGCTTTTCAACCTTCTACCTAAAAAGATACAGATTTCTAAATATCATATATCTCAATTGTGAAAATTATACACTTCCATCACAAAAACATGACTGGGGTTTTTATCCAGTTTACTCGCCTGATGTGTGTCTTGGTATGGAAATGTTACAAGTTTGCAAAACACAAGCACCGCTTTTGCCTCTCAAACAGCCTGTTTTGCTCCCAAATAACAGCATCACTCTTTTTTTAGCTCAGATGCTTGATACCACCAGGTGAGAAAAGAAACCCTCAGATATCCTACCAAAGACTCTGCTGTTCTTTGACTCTGCACAGCATCAGCGCAAAAATACCTGTGGTGGAATGAGCATCTGCGGCTGTTTCAGTGGAACATTTATTTCAAAGCCAGGAATATAACTTGTGGACCTGCTGTCACCCCAGCTTCTGCCGTGCTGCTGCACACCCCTACAAAGCAGAATTAAAATTTGAGGTTCATTTCCCAAGGTTCAGCCTAGAGATGGCTCTGTAATTTGAAATAGCCACGCCTCACACAGCAACCAAGCTGAAGGGGAAGCTGCCAAAGGTTCATCTTTCCTCTGGTATTTCTACCCCAGCTTTGCTTGGCCAGAGTCACCCTTGGGCTGAATTGAACAGGACAATGAGACTGTTAAGCGGTTTGGCTTTGTTTTGCAAGCTATGGAAACCCTAATTCCCTCCTGGGAGAGAACCTCTGTAAGAGGTCTGGCCACACGAAAATCCTACACATGGAATCCCAGCTCCTCACTTGGCACTGCCCACATCTGAACCTCCAGCTTTGCCACTCATCTCAGCCCACATCTGCCTCTGAAACAGGCTCTGCCTCATTCCCCCGGCACAGGTGCTGCTTCCAGGTCAGTGTCTGAAATCACCTCCCCTCGTGGCAGGATGATTCCTAATGGTGTTAAATGGAATGCACACCCGTGGCTGCTGTGATGCAAACTGCGTTGCTAAGTTTCTGATCCTCCCAATTGTTTTTGTACACTTGGCAGGCCTAACCATCTACCTAGAACTGGCACAGTGACATCAAAATCAAATGGAGCAAAGATAAAGCCTCTAGAGGACAAATATAAATTACTAATAAGTTTTTCGCAATGCCAGCGTGTGCCAGCCAGATATATTAAAGAAAAAGCTCAGGTTGCTTCTGCTCCTTCCTCCCCTGTGCCACTTAGGGATTTCCTCCACCACAGACAATCACGGATATGATTTCACCTCACTGAACCTCACCATGCCCGAGGGCAGAAGCTATTTTTTTCCAATTTACTTCTGGAAGCCAATCCACCTTAGAGCTGCATGAGGGATAGCAAATCTGCTTATCCACTGCACACAGATAGATGGCACAACAGAGTGAAAACTTGAGTCAAGGATGCTGGTCAGTATTCCCCTTGCTAAATAAATGTTATGCTGGAGACCCCACACGTTCAGGCTCCAGTCCATCTGGCACTCCAGTTGTTCTGGCATCCTGACCCCCTAAACGGGATTGGGGGTTTAAACATTGAAGAGTGCTCCAAGTGCTTTTTTGTCCATGCAGAAACTCCAGGCACTGCAAGCTCGAGTTCTCTGTACATCTCACAGCCCAGCGTAACAGCCCGATGTTATCACCTGTCTGCATCCATACCTGCACATACACGGCCTGCATGGGAGAAACCAGCTGCCACAGGAGCCGCAGGCTGGCACAAAGGCTGGCATTGCTGCTGTCACTGTGCTTGTGCTGCGCGGGACCTGGTCCTGGCTCCCTCAGACAACTCCAGATGTGCACCCCAGCACGTCCCCAGCACAGCCCTCTCTCACATCCTGACAAAGAAGATGCCTCAGAGAGCTCAGTGAAATGCAAATGTAGCTGGTTCAAAAAGAAAATGAAATTCTGAGGGTTTGCACAGGAAACAGCCTGGGGGTGGAGAAAGGAGGCTGAATGCCTTTCATTGAAATGCAAAGAGGAAATTTTCTTTCTCATGAAGAGCAAAAACCCCCCTCGGGGTCATAATTTACTTAAGGTAGCAGGAGAGCAACTGGTAGCAAAATCAATTCTAGATTGATCCTGAGAAACCATTAGAGTTATATTATGCCCAGTGTTTTCCACTGCATGACACTTTCTACTTCTTTCATCACTGCTGTCTTGAAATATACGGGAGAAGAAAAATTTAAGTACACAGGGGAAGAAAAAGTCTATCAAGACTTAATGAGAGAAGAAATGATGCAAACAGGAACCCCTCCAATGATCCCAAAGTGTCCCAAGCACACTGAGTAATTACCATCTGCCCATGTTCCCTCTTAGCTGGAGTCATTCATCTCTTCAGCTGCCTGTGCTGTGCTGCTTCTTGGTGGCTGAACCTCTTGCATACAAAACCATCAGACTGCAGAGCTGCTTCACAGAAACATTTTGCCATCCTTAGAAGCTTTTTTAGCTTTGCCAAGCTGTGCTTGAGTGGATTCATCATACCCAGTACATAAGGGAAAAAATGGGAATGGGTTTGGCAGGCAGAAACTAAAGATTTGGCTTGGTCTGAAAGAGAGAGGCGCTGGTTCAACCAGTGGGGAGTGTTTGCTGGCAGAGGGAGCAGCCAAGAGGAATGTGGGTTGGAAGGGACCCTGAATTCAGCAGGGACCAACGCCAGGGAGCAATGGGCTCTCCTGGCACATGGGATGTCCTGGCACATGTGCCAGCGGTGGAGGCACAACCCCTGTCCCCAGCTCTTTCGGCGTCACTTCGCACAGGGCACTTGTACTTCTCTTTCTTGGTCTCCACGCACCGCTGCTGGTGCATTAATCGGCGACTCATCCTCATGCATCAGCCACACCTCCTGCTCTCATCCTCCCGGTTTGTTCTACCCCTGCCCGACCACCCTGACATTACACACCCACCTGTCCCTCTGTCACCACAGCTCTGCCCCGGCTGAAGAACAAAGGGACAAACTGTGTCTGCAATGTTTTTTTTTTACTAATCAACAAAATAGTAAATTTTTTTTCCCGTGGTTTTTTCCTCCTTTGTACTTCCCAGACACCCAGTTTACACCACATTCTTCTGCCTGTGTGTGTGTGTGTGTGTGCCAGCTGAAACCTTTCCTGTCCCATCCCTGCGATGGCTCCATTGCTGTCCTGTGGTGACAGGAGTGACAAATTCTGCCTATTCTTTCATTCCAGCTTGTTCTGAGGACCACGCATGCTGTGAAATGCGACAGGCTGCAGAAGGAATGGAGTCTGTTTTATGAAATACCTCTATCATATGGACTCTTTGATGGCTAGGAAGAAAGCAAGCTCATAACTTTCCACAAAGCAAGAAAGCATGAAAAATTCTCTACTCTTCTGGTGCTTTTTCACTGAGTGTGTAAACAGCCAGTGGTTTGGAGAACCCAACTCCTCCCTCATCTGCTACTGAACTTCCCAGGAGTTACTGGCAGTTCTCAAGAGATAACAGAGTGACAGTCACCCACAGACAGGGCCTGTAAAAATGATCAGATTTGGAGCTGTGATATCTCTTATGAGGGAGGGTGGAAAATAAAACAAGCAGCCTTGGAGAAGGGGATGAAAGTACTGGAGCTTTTTGTCTCCCCAGCTCTTCAGAGTGCTGAAGGAGGAGGTTGGTACCCTGCTCTGTTTGCCGGAGGAGACAGGGCTCAGGGGTTGGGGCAAACAACTTCAGCACTTGTTTTCTGTTGACTCCAACAAGTAGAGCAATTACAGCCATCCTCTGAAGTGCTGGAGATAAAGATTATCTCCAGTAAAAAGAATGCTGATGTTTCTGGGTAGCCTTGTTCACAGAGAGGTGTAGCTAAGCAGACTCCCTATGGACCTCAGGGAAACACAAAGGCTCTTCAGAGTCTCTGTGCTGAGATAAGGCTCCTGGGAAAACTTTAACCTAACTTTTCTCTAGCTGTTTGCTTCCATAGAAAAATCTATGTGTATATATGTGAAGAAATCTCAAGAACAAAATTTAAAATACTTTTTTTTTTAATCCAAGTTTCACTTTCCACACGGGAAGAAACAGATCCAGCTCCAGCAGGTCTAATTGGGAGATGACTTAAGTGATTGGGAAAATTAAAATGTGATGACATGCCATTCTCTATCTTTTTTTCTCTGCTGTAGTTCATGTGTATTTTAGGGTCTCATTCTGCCCTGTAGAAGATGCAGTTATGGAAGACTGTGTTTACACACAGCTCCCCTGTGGCTGTGTATGTGGAACCACCTGTTGAAAAGAGAAGTCAGTTGTAAGCACTTAATTAATAATTGGATTTACATATTTCCGGATTACTAGTGCTTTTGGATACTCTGTTTTACTAACACAAGACAGGAATAGACAGTGCTGTCTTCTAAGCACCGTTGATAATTTCTATTCCTTTTTGAGATGCTGCTTTGAAATCCTTCCTGGATTCATCAAATCCAGGCTCTGAAGAGGAAACGCACAGCTTTCTGCAGTTATTTTTTTCTCTTGAATTTCCTGGTTTAAATTCCTTGGAGCACATTTTTGCCTGAGTGGCAGAATTACTACATGAATAACTCCTGGCAAAATGTAAACACCTGACACATTAGGGGACAAGTTCCTATTGTGAAAGGGACAAGTTAATTGTGAAAACAAGCAGATATTTGTCTAAACAATACTATAACTGTTTCAAGGAAGTAAATACAAGAGTGATTAGATATGGAATGCTTTTTTTCAGCTAAAGGAATTTCTTGTATTCATTTCAGGCAAGAACTACAATAAGCATTCCCACTGAGGTAAATGAGGTGAATGAATAAATAAGGCTAAGTGCTACCCAAGGTAAAGAAGTTTACAAGCCTCTGAGACAACAAGGTTGCAGAAAAGGGATCTTTGTCCTTTGGAGGGGTCATCTGAGCCAAGGAACATGGATTTACCTTCCAGAAGGGCTGGAAGCTACGCAGGCACTGGAATTGCTTGTTTGTGTCAGTGAGCAGTTCCAAATGCTGAGGTGATCACATCCCTTCAGTTATTGCACCACAGCAGGGCTTGTGGGTTTGCCTAAGGGCTGCTTCCAAAAGTGTGTTAGTGGAGATGCCTTGTTAAGAAAATTCAAAACAAGTCTTTTATACAACTCTCTTTACCTGTAAGGTAAAATTACTACAAAGCAGATGCAGCCATGAGCTGAGATTTTTCCTTCCAAGGAATAAGCTTGGATTGAATGTTCCAGGCACTTTCCAAGCTGGGATGTGAGAACTGAAGTGATCCAAATGTGTCTGGTTTAGACCTGGAGCTCATTCTGAAACAACTGCAGCCAGATCTCCCCAAGGTTTAACCACTGTCCCATCCTACAGCTGGGGTTGCTTTGGGCACTCCTTGTCAGAGAGTCTTTAGGAACTCACCCCTGTGAATTCCAGTAAAAGACAGATTTAGCAGCAAACTCCATTCCTAAGCTACTGACTGCTGGAGGCTTATCTGTGCTCTGATTCTAGGATTACCACCTTTCCCTTATTTATCTCTCTTGCTAGACCATGAAACGCAGTGGAAATAAATAATAACAGAGGCTGTCAGTCACAATGCTAATTATATTAAATTATAATTAAATACTGCAGAGGTCCTGAGGTTTTGCTACATTCAATCTCTTCCTCATTTGGCAGCAAACCCAATTACACATAAATTATAAACCCCTAGGCTTTGACACAACCTTTACAGCCCCATTTATGTTGCTCCTTGGTCCTGCTGTCTCTCATCTCAGATGGCCAAGCCTATCTGGAGCCATTTATTTGCTGTTGGTTTACATGCCTGCTGTAAAATGCTCTATTCCCTTTGTAAGAAACCTCAAGCTCCAACTTAAGTTTGTGCTTTTGGACCACAGAGTCTACAAAACATCCTCGGTTTATGTTCTTCTGCATCTAGTGGATAGACACAATAAAGATAAAAAAATACACTTTAAGATAAAAAAAGTAGTTGTAGCATGAGGGAAAAGAAAGAGCAGTCAGGGCTTAGGTAAAGTTTCCTAAGGTTTTTTCAAGCAGAGAAATGCTGACCTTGAAGACAGGACCAAAGGGAACTTAAGTCTGGAGAGTCTATAGGAATCATTAAAGATGCCAGGCCTTTCATCTACATTACTGACACTACGAGTGAAACAAAAATCTGCTCCATGGTCAAAAGAGTAACTGGATGACAGAAAAGACCATGAAAATAAATCATCAGCTGAGTTGTGATCATTACAAATACTTTGGGGCTGGGTATACACAGCACACAAATATTACTCAGACACAGAATTCAGGACAGGGTAGGTTTCTCTGAGAACAGGGCGAAACATAACTCAGCAGGAGGCAAAGATAGGCAGGGTGGAGATGGATGTAACATGTGAGACCCCACGATGTAAGATTGCTTGTGCCATGATTGTGCCTGGAAACCTGAATCAGATCCTAGGATCCCACAGCATAAAATACCTCATCAATTTCTCAAAGGCATTCCCCCTAAAAAACTTTAAACCTTCATCAAAAGCAGTGACACTTCCTGTTCCAGTTTGTGTTTCCACTGGCTTTTAGGCTGAAGCTACAAGTAGAGCAAAAACTAAAAAATATCAGTTGAGAGAATAAATGTTACCCTGGCACACTCTGAGCTGGCCAGCTGAGGAATTGGTCCTACCAGGGCATAAATATGAGGATGAAAGTTCTCAATAAAAACAGATTCCAAGAAAGCCATCCAACTGTATGGCTCTGACCTTCATTTTCGACCTGAAAGAAACTATAGATAAATGCAAGCTGGGCCATCTCTGCTGTGGTTTTCAGTCTTCAGACCAGCTGGAAAGGGATAAGAATAATCAGGAGACTCTGCATGCTCTGAGGGGGAGTGGCAGCAAAGAAGGGCTTATATGAAACTCAGTAGGAAACCACCCTTTATTTCCTGACCCAGATACCTGGAATAGGTGAGGGTTATCCCAGAGCCAGTGAGGGCAGCACCATGTAAACGTCAGAGACACAGACATAATTAGTTACATAATTGAACAGCCTCAGTGGCTCATGTACTTCACAATTAGTTTTTTAAGGGATGTTGTTGTTACCTGCTGCTTGAGATGGATATAGCCATAACCTTTTGCAACACCAAATCTCACATTATAATGACATTTCGCCAGTGAGGAAGCACCCTGGTCTAAATAAAACTCCAAGAGCCATTGTCTGAGGCCCTGAACAGCCAGAAGCACTTAGAATTTCTCTTCTCCTATTTATGTAGTAGCACTAGTGTCATTTTGCCATCCTGAAGTGCCATGAGTTCCCTGAGGACTGGCCAACCCGTGTTACAGAGCAGTCTTTGCAAGGCTCCACTGAGTCTCGTTTATATGGTAACCAGACCTGATCCATTTTTTCACATCTGCTAAGGAGATCATGACAGAATTCATCATAGCTGCAGACCAGACGTGCGGCAGGTGGGCAGCAGAGGGAACCTGACCTGGAGGTGGCACTCCTAGACCTGCTCCCTTTCCTTTGTTAGCCTGGGTACTCAGTGCTGCTATAAATACACAGCAGTCACTTGACCTTGGCAGTTGCTTTGGCTGCAATAATTTTCCTTTGCAGCTGGCAGGGGTTCAAGAGGAGCACATGCCCTGCTGCCCCTGCTGCTCAGCTGGAAGGCATGACCTTCCCCTTGCTCTGAAGGCCCAGCTTTGTGGCTGCCTTATGCTCAGCTAAGAAGGACTAATCCCAAAACAGTGACCCCACCTCCTTTTTCCCCCTGCTACACATTCCTACACACTTTTCAGACTGAATCAGACTGAAAATCAGTTCGGGTTTTTTTTCCCCTCTAACAATTCAGCCAGCTTTCAGAGCGAAGGGAAGGAAAATGCACTTCTAGGAATCAACATATTTTTCCCTCATGGCAGACATGTGGATTAGAACAGATGAGTCAAAGTAACTTGTCTTTTTTCTTTGACTTAAGATGACTAGACAACTATAAATGTACGCTTTGTTTATCTAAAGGTAGATGAGAAAAACCCCATCATCAAAGTGTATATCCATCTTTCCTTTTCATAGTTCCCCATTGAAAAGTTCTCTAAGCCAGCTGACCAGAACCCTCTAAAATCCTACTGGGAGGTGAGCAGCCCTGCAGGCACTTTATCCTCTCAGGCTGTATTTTAGAATTAGTCCTATTGCCCCCAGGATCACGTGTCAGGTGTTGATACTCTGCCAATAATGTCTGTGAGGTGCTGTGTTTTCTCCAGTTAAATTCCTGGATCAACAGTTCACTGCTGAGCAAGCCCAGGACAGCTTCTGTCACATCAGGTTTCAGAATCACAGCCTCACGCCCAGCAGATCTTTCAATGAAGTGCTTTCCTTTGCCAAGGAGCCATCCATGGGAGCAAAGGCTGCCCAAGGCCAGTGCCCACAGGCATTTTTCATGGCAAAAACAAGTAGAAGAGGAGTAGGCTCTTTCTGCATATTTTTTCTGCATTCCTTTAATAGCCAACATCTTATAATGAGTATTTAGATAATATTACAGTTCACAAATGCTACATTAAAAGGCAACTGAGAGGTTGCCCAGAAGTCACAACTGTATTTTTTTGTCATTTACCACAACAAAAATGAAGCGGCGTCCTGGCTGATTCTTAGAAGTGCTGCTGCTACAGCTAAAATCAAATTGAGTTTTGTCAGAATGCCAAACTATACCAGTAGCACTTTCTACACGGAGCAATGCAATGATGCCATAGTGGAACAGTTCTCTTAGACACGTGTTAGATATCCAAGGGGGCTGGGCTGACTCAGCAGGTGTTCTATGCAGAGGTGACATAAACTGCCCCAGAAACAGGAGCTTGCTCTACAAGATGAGCCTCCCTGGCTGGAACACTTTCCAAAGTCTAACTGCACTGCCAAATCCTTTCCAGCATTGGTGGAGTTTCAGCATGGGCAGAATTAGAGGGGGAGAGAGAGTGCAAAGAGAACAGGAATAAGTACTTGATGAGGATAAGTCATCCATGCTTGTGCAGGTCGTTCAGTTGCTCTCTGGAAGTCAGGTCAGCAAAAACTTGTTTATTTTATTAGAGGTTATTAAAATTACCTTGTACAAACCAGGACAGATGTCAAGTTCCTTCATGGAATGAAGGATGTGGGGCTATAGATGTAATTCCTCTAAGTGTACTTCCTATCATAGGGCAAGACAATTTAATTATGTTTTGTACAATGACGGAACAACTGCAGAGAGAGTGGAATGTAATTACTTTTGTGTGTTTATTTGATTTGAAAGGTGAGCACCACATCCCCAAGCAGTTCCAGCAGCTGCAATGGTATTGAACAACACTTGTGACATAACATAGGCAGGCAAAATATAATTTGAAATGCATTAAGCAGCATCACACATTCAGTAATTTCAGTGAGGAATAGGTTTGCAGAAGTGAGTGACTACAGGGTGCATCAGGAAAAGTAAACAACAAGTTTAGGAAATCACATCATTTTAAAGGGCTTTTAATCTACTCACTGATGAAGAAATACATGAGTGTGACAATCACTGAAGGCAGCAGTGAGAAAAGCACCAATCTGTAACTACTTGGAATGACTTGGGGGGTTGATACCTATCCCATAATGTTCATTAATTGTTTATCTTCAGCTCTATGATCTTTTCAAAATAGCTCAGATAAGGGCCTCCATCTTTCAGGCATAGATCCAGCCCAGCCAGGCAGAGCAGTCACAGTGAATTTATAAAAGGATAAGACAATTCATGATCACACAAAATGCAGTTTTTATCTGCTTACAGGATAGTTTTCATGCAGAATGCGTCACTATTTTTTTAAACTTTTAAAATAAACCATTTCTAGTTATACTTTTGGAAGCTGGAAGCCCCTGCCATCTAACATGCACCCTTTTAAATGTATTAATTTCAATTACCAGTCCAAGTACTGATCAATAAAACTAAAATCCATGCAGGGTAAATTTCTACCTACTTTCCTTAACGTGCTAAAAAGCAAATCAACAAACTGCAGGAAGCCTGTGACTTTCTGAATGTGTCTCAGCATTAGCTTGCAAGTTTACAGTGACATGGAGATTCGGGAGTACAAGCTAAATACACACAGTAAATCTCTGGCACACGTCAAGGAAAATAATTGTGGTGCTTATCAAGCCAGTGTAGCTGATATCAGTGCTGGGGCTGATTCAAGACAATTTACAACAGTTTACATGCATGGGCTACTATTAATAAGAAGTGTTGGAATTACAACATCGAGTACAAGAAGAGGCATTCACGGATACTAAATTGAGCTGAGTGAAGCCAATTCACACCCTTCAGCTCCTTCTGCAGTCTGTGGAAATGCAAGCTTCTCTAGAAGGCAGCTCAGAGCACGAGCTTAATTTAGATTCGAGTTACAGGAGAGGCAGAGAACTGATTTATTGTTTCCCAGCCATGACACGGGGAAGGGACTCTCCCTGTGCTTCTTCATCCTGGGCCTTCCTGAGCTGTGTCTGGTATTCACTGGGCACTTGACTAAGCCCAGTCAGTTGGCTAATGAACAAAAAGCTGCTTCAAGGAAATAAAAGTTATCGTTTTCTGCTGATTTAATGAGCTGAAATGGCTCAGGAAGAGATTAGAGAAGCTTGTGGGTGCAAGGGATAAGCAGGGGTGGAGGGCAGCCCTTTGAGGCTTGCCTGATCCTGCAGAGCTCAGCTTTGGACTCAGCTCTGCTGGGAAACACTGCTCTTGGCTGCTTTGTTCATGGAGAGAAATTTTACATAGGCACCTGTTAGATCCAAATCAAAGATATTTGGTGCAGTCATCCTAAAGTTCACGGCTCACTTTGCTTTACCTACAGCATTACAAATAAAGTGGAAGCTTGATTGGTTGAATAACCCAGCTATGTTTTATAGTTTGAAGGAGGAGATTCAAAATGTGTCCACAGATACATTCCCTCACCTTTTGTGCATCACCCTCTAGGACTGCTGCTGGAAAATGTAACTCTCATCACTTCACGGGGAACTCGCATCTGTCCCCACTTCCAGCAATGATTTTCCCCCCTGCAAGCCCCTCTAACCAGAGGAACAGATTGGCAGGGTCAGGGTGAAACAAGCTGTGACTGAGGATGCTCCAGGAGTCTCCCTAGCATTCGACTGTAGACTGACACACTGCGTTTGCCAGCAGTTCTCTTCCGCCTCCCCAGGAATCCAACACCATCAAGGGTAGGATGCTCCTCCACAGCACCTGATTGATGGAATTCTGCCAAATTCCATCAACAAATCCCTGCCACGATGAGTCCCGTCTGTGTACAGTGCAAAGCTTGTCCTTCCTAGACACAGGATTTGGATGCTGCGAATGAGGCAAACCTCCCTCAGTACTGGGAAATGTTAAATAATGCTTTCTGGAAGCTCAGCTGTGTCCACAGCTTTTTCCACAGAGCTTGTGCTCTGTGAATGGCAGTGCTAAGAGTCCAGAGTGCAATATGGCAAAGGTTCTTCAGATATCACTGGATGCTTTCTAAACAGGAAGGCAGTCAGTCAGCCTTGACCCTTCACATCAGCAATCTGCTCCAAAGGCAGTGGCTGGAAGCCTGTGACTGTTCTGGAGGGATTTATGTAAACCACAGACAGAGGTTTCTGTAAAACAGGCAAAAATGTATTCGGTCTGTCTCCAGAATTACTTTTAACAAGGTAAATTATGGGATCATGTAAACAAAAGTCTAGGTGGGAGTGGGAGAGGTGAATCTCTTGTTTAGCAAAATTCACTGTAAGCAATATCCAGACATGAGGGTTCAAATAGCATAGATCCTTCTCCAAGTACAACACACATACGAGGAAACCTGGATTCAACTCCTAAAGAGGTAGTAAGTCCTGCAGCTGTGGAACTACTTCAGAAGCCATTAAAGGCACAAGATGTGTTTCTATGTGAAGCAATACTGAAAAACCTAGTGTAATACAATGTATTACTGTATTTCAGGAGGCAATTCTTACCTACAGCTCTTACTCCTGCTACTGCAGTAGTGCTGTACAGGAGTACTACAAAAATCTCTGTACAAAGATCGGTTGAGGTGCTACCCACCAGATATGCTACACTCTGTGTGTGATTACAGGGGGTGACTGCACTAATGTAAAAAACTCTCCAGCATGAACAGGGCCTTGCATCTGTGTCTGGAAAGGTGTTAGGCTGACAAGGCCATATTCACTCCTTCAGACATACAGATTAAACTACAAAATCCATACACAAAAATTTTAGTTTTCTGAACAGTTCAGAGAAAAAAACCACATATCCTTATTGTATGGAAGTTCATCTAGTGATAAAAAAAATCACAGTCTGTAATTTCAATTTCATATTTTTTTTTCTTGCATATGCACTGTTTGCCCCATTTCTGTCTTGTCACTCTGTTTAGCAGCTGATTTTTCTCCTGAACTTTTTAATGAGCCAGAGCTCAATAAATCAATGCAGTTTAGTTCTTACAAACTGGGTGCTATTACTTACCTAATTGTAAAACTTATCACCATTTGTTTCCTCTGGCATCAAAGATATCATTACACGAGATCATCACATTTCACTCCTTTTGCACTATAGCCCCAAGCTCATGATGTGTTTGTTTGGGTTTTTTTTTTTATTAACCACATTATAAAGCACTTAACTATTATGAATGTGTTATCTGTTTAACACTGTCTAATCTTTAAACAAAAATTAAACAGAAAGTTGGCTCGCTGCCAAAAATAAGGAACCATTCCTTCAAACAAAGCCAGGGAAAAAGAAGCTTGCAAAGCTGCCACTCCAAGATAATTTTCATTATTGTGTGATGTATTTTCCCTCCAAATGGCAAATCCAGGTGAAGAAGCACGGAATTAACATAGGTGGACCAGAATTTTAATTCAGCATCTGCCAGCATTGTGTGACAGCACTTAATGATTTCCAGCAGATTAATTCAGTTCTCCATATTTTGCAAAGCTGAACATCTAATTCTTTCCCCTCCATTACATCCACGTGAAATAATGCTTAGAACAAGTCCATCCTGCAGGGCAAGGACCTGATCTGCCAGGTCTAACACAGTGAGAGAGAATCTTTACGTTATGACCTCCTGCCACCAGCCCTACATCCCATCCTGTGGTGTAATGGGTTCCTTCCCTTCCTAGGTTAAATTCTTCATCACTTAGGGCTCCAGCCATCATCAGACCATAGCCATCAGACCATCAACATCTTGCTGCGTGAAATAGTCCCACGAATAGAGGTTTTCAACTGAGATCGATCTTTTTAATCAGGTTTAAGGGTAGTTTTGGAAAAAGAAACAGTGGGGAAATCCTATCTACTTTCATGTGTTTTGGGAAGATGATGGGACAGATGCAAGTAGTGAAGTGTCTCAGACGTATCTAATGACACACTTTCTATACAATCTGAAAGTTGAACGTGATTAAAATGTATACACAAAAGATATGTCGTAATTGTATGAAGGTTACCGGGCAAATTTATTTACACTGTGTCCCTTAACATTACAATTTGTTTTTCTGGAAAACCGCACTGCATCAAAAATGCCAGTGTTGCCAAACTGGAGCTGAACTTTGAAATTGTGACCTGTCACCAGGAGACTTTCTGTGTGACCTTGGGGAGATCTTTTCACCTCTCTGTGCCCCAATCCTCCATCACCTGGAACAATAAGTATGTAAATAATTAAGAGCAGGAAGAGGGAATAATCTTCTTTCTTCCATCCACCGTCTTGCTCCTGCCTTGTCTATTTAGATTGAAAGGACTTCAGGGAGGGGATTAAATACCCTGTGTGTTATGGGGTGACTTTGTNCAAAATGAAGCCTCATCTAAATGAGGGCCCAGAAGAGCTGTTGTAACCTGTGGTAAATGGTCCAGACTGCCTCTTAAAGCTTTAGTATCTTGCAAATAGGAACGTGGCATTTCCCTCTCTAATTCCAAATGTTACTGTGATAATTTAAAGCTCGTAAGGAGAGAGAAGGATCCTGTCTGAAGAAGACACAATGCAGTGGTGAACGTTCCTCTCAACAGGCACTGGAAGGACAAGGACCCTTGATTATGTCCTGGTTATGTAAAAAACTTTGCTCTGGTCTTTCCCTAATCTCTCCAGAACCTTTTCATCTCTCTTCCTCCCTATTTCCTTAAATTTCAGCTGTGCATGTTCTCGTTGTGATTATAGATTTTCTTACCCTTACATTTCATTATGTAATTATTTACCTCCAGCTCCCATTGCAGCTGTAATTTCAAAGTCTTGAGTTGATTATCTTACAGCGAGCTGCTACCTGAAGTGTCATGTGGATGGCTTAATGAATTTCTTTCCCTCCAGGGGACCCTTTGTAACATCAAACAATGTAAAGAAGCAAAGTAGGCCGCAGTTAGCGATTTAAAGCCAGCATGGATCCGTACTGATCTGCTGTCCAGAAAAGCAGGTTTCATCCCTTGCTCACCACCATGCTCACCACCTCTCTCCTGCTCACACCATCCTTTGTTTGGCTGCTTGGTGAGCCGCAGGGAATTAATCCAGTTATTACTAAACCTGGCAAAATACCTGGCAAAAAAAAAAAAAAAATCAATAAAACTTTAAACTAGCCGCAACAACAGAATTTACAAAAAAAAGATAGCCATATCTGTAAGCAGGCAAAGCTAGGCTCTCTGCCTAGTCACATTTAACCCAGTGACTTACTTGGGAGGACTCTGGAATCGACTGGTCTGTTTCCCCTCTTATGAGAGAGGCTTAATCATGAGGAACCTACAGCTTTCTGGTTTTTTCCCCAGTGGAACTTAATTGCATACCATTCAGTGTTTTGCTTCTACTTTCTCCCTTTACAGCTAGAAAGATGTAATGTTACAGCACTAGATGAAAACACTGTTTGCTATTATTTGCTATTATTTGTATTTTGCTTGCTTTGGTCCTGGAGGAATTCCAAGAAATCACTTCCTTCTGTGCAGCAGTGGTCGATCATATACCCAGATTTTCAGTTTGTGTGTTCCGTGGGTCTGAGGAAAAGGAAAATATCGTCTGACTCTTATTGCTAATTACAGTGCCGGATATGCTTGTAACTTCAGCAAGGCATGAAACTACATTCACGCTTATTACAATTTTTAAGGGATGCCCTATTGGGATACCGCGAAATAGAGAGAGTGGGATGTGGGTCAGGCCGAAGCCGAGGGAGGGAAGAGGCGCGCTGGCGGTGGCTCCGCTCGGGTTACATTCCTTGTTGCCCTGCCTCAGGTTACATCCCTTATTCCTGCCAAGGCATCGCTCTGTGGTTCCAGCCGGGATTCGTCCAACCACCAAAAATTCAAACGGAGTCAGTCCCAGGGCAGAAATCAGAGAGCGCAAAAATCAGATACCCCCGACTGAGGATATACCCGCAACTTACGCAACTCCTCCCTGGAAGATCAGGTAAAATGTTTTATTTTTGCCGTATTTTAACTCAGCGGTTCTGGCCGAGCCTGTGGCTCTGACACGCTTAGGCACCAACAAGCCCCGCTGTCCCCTGTGGAAGTGCGCGGCGGTGACGCTGCCGGGGCCACCCGTGTCCAGTACCGCACGGCCCCGGCAGTGTGACTGCTACCGGCCGCGCGCCCCGCGGGGACACTGCTCCGGTAACGGGCCAGCAGCGCGACCCCTGCGCCACTGCGGAGCCGGGGCGGAGCGGCCACATCCTTGAAGCTCCGTCCTTGGCGGCGATTGAACGCGGCCGCCGCCTCCCCCCGAACCCCGCCGCCGGGCCCGCCCCTTCCGCTGCGGAGCGCTCATTGCCCGAGCCCCGCACACCGCGCTCCCCTCGCCGCTCCTGCTGCCCGGTGCGTACGGGGAGACCCCGGTCCGGGACGGGGGTTGCTGGATGGCCGCCCAGCTGGCCCGTCCTTTCCCCGCCGGGCGACTTGGTCCCGCCAGGGTTCGGCTCTTCCCGCGGGCCGAGCATCCCTGCGTGGCGGACGGGTGATGCCTGAGGTGGCCGGAGCTGCGTCTGGCTCCCGGGGGTTCGAGTTCGGGTCTGGAATAGTGTTAGCCGAGCTGCGGTTCCCGAAGGTTTAGGTTGGGGTTGGGGTGGCCGGAGCCGGGCTGTGGGCCCCGAACGCTGGGGTTTGGGGTGGTCGGAGCCGGGCTGTGGGCCCCGAACGTTGGGGTTTGGGGCGGCCGGAGCCGGGCTGTGGGCCCCGAACGCTGGGGTTTGGGGCGGCCGGAGCCGGGCTGTGGGCCCCGAACGTTGGGGTTTGGGGTGGTCGGAGTCGGCCTGCGCCTCCCCCAGGGTTGGGGTGTGGGGTGGCCGGAGCCGGGCTGCAGCCCCCGAGCGTTGGGGTCTGGGATGGCCGGAGCCGGGCTGTGGCTCCCGAGGCTTTGGGGTGGCTGGAGCCGGGCGGTGGCTCCGGGCTGGTCCCCGGCCGTGCCCAGACCCCCGCGTTGCCGCCCCGGGCCCTGGGTGCCCTGCAGCCTGGCGCGGCCCTTGGCCCCGGGGAGCCTCGGGGGCTCGTGGAAAGGAGCCGGGGAAATCCCAGCCCGCTCCCTGTGCCTCGACAGGCTCATGGCGTCCGGTCCCGGAGCCCCGGTGTGCCGAGAGGTGAATGCCTGGGGCTCAGCAGGAGCTGGTGACATTCCACCCTCCGGCGGGCGGCTCTGGGAACGCCGCTAGCGCGGTGTGCTGCCGAAATAGCCCCCGCTCAGGCCCCGGCTGGGCACAGGGAGGGCGGGAACCCAAAGCCTCGTGGCCGCGGAGGGTGTGTGGAGATTCGTGTCTGGGAAGGAGCCCTGCGAGCAAGGGCAGCCTGCCCGGAGATGCCTTACGTAAACCCGGCTGTGGCAGGTGACCCCTCCATTCAGAACATGCCTTTCAGCTCCCTCTGGCCCGCTCTGATCCACAGCTTTCCATCTCTCCTCGCAGAACACCATGGCCACTCTCAAGGACAAGCTGATCAGCCCCATTGCGGAGGGAGCCAAGACCCCCAACAACAAGATCACAGTTGTGGGGGTTGGCCAGGTTGGGATGGCTGCTGCTATCAGCGTCCTTGGAAAGGTACGGCTCAAGGGCAGTATGCTCTCCAAGCCTCCGCTGCTGCCATGCTCTGCACTGCCTGTTTGTCTTAGCAAAGGGTGGGAAATTTGGGAGGTTAGTACAGGAATAAATCAGCAACAGCTCGGGTAAGCAAGCAGTGACCTACAAGCCTGACCTCCACATTCCGCCTCTCCTTGTTCTCTCACCTTTGTGTCTGTGCTTAACAGTAAATGTCTCCTTAGGCAGTTATTTTCCAGGCTGCTGGGAAGATGTAGGGAGGAATGGCTCTGAAGCACCTGCCAAACCTTTCATTCTCTTAATTTTTTTATTCTTCCACAACAGAACAGGAGTTTGGTTGCTGAGGGATCTCTGCTGGGCAAAGAATGGGGACAGAGCAAAAATCTAGGTGAAATATAGGAATCAGGAGTGTTTGCTTTTTATTGTTTTAAAGAATGTGTGCCCTAATAGCTGAAAATACTGTTATCCCCTTCAGTAGCTTCTTGATTTCTCTTAAGCCATTTTTGCTTGTTTATATGACTTTATTTTTTCTAGAGAGGTGTTAGCTAGTTTTTAAAAAACTAAAAACAGAGGGCTGGACTTAGAGGTTATTATGACTTTTCCTGTTACTGTTCTGTGGGATACTTTTGTCAGATCTCATAGTGCAGTCTTTGAGCAAAGCAAAGGCTTATTAAGGAGGATCTCTTGTACTTTGCACTTTGCTTTTAGACAATACTGTGAATGAATTAAATTTGAAAAGACAGATGGAAACTGCAGAGTTTTCAGAGTGGGTTTTTGGTTTGTTTTTTGTTGGTTTCTTTTTTTTTTTTTTTTTTTTAAGAGAGCATCAACAGGTATGCCCTGCTTCCTTGCAGGGGCAGATTTAAAATCAGGTAGCTCACACCCAGATGAAAAACTGTGTTTGTACTACTAAACCAGCTGTATTTTGTTTGTAAATGATCCTTCAATGTATTACCCTGATGATGCATGCTTTAATGTGTGCTTAATTATAAAAAAACAAAGTAAGGGCTTTCACTTGCTGATATTCAAACCTGACAATAAGAACAGGCCACAGTGAAACTTAAGTTTGAAACCGATGTGAAAGTGGCAACTAGTTTTTAAAACAACGTATATAAAGAAGGAATTTATTGGAAAAACTGTGACAGTTCATTGTGCTTTTTTGTATTTATATTTTTTAAGCACATGGTCTGAAATCAATTGTTTTTGAAGTGCTGTAATCTGTGAGGGAGCCAGGTGATGTTACCACAAATTGAACCTACAATTCAGCATTCATCTGTGTTTAATGCACTGCTCTAAGCAGGATCAAACTGTGTTGTCAGATCTCTAAGCACAAAGTTCTACTGTATGCACCAAACCCAGAGTAAAAACTGGTTTTAAATTCTTCAAGCATGGATGATGACATGGAATTTGTTTCAGCCAGGCTTGTGCTCTTGCTGTCTCACAGCTGTAAGCTGCAGTATAAAACATTTTTGTAATAAAACCATCTGGCTCTTGTAACTGAATTAAGAGTCACAGAATCTTTTAGGCTGCAAAAGACCTCCTATGATCATTAAGACCAGCCATTAACCCAGCACTGCCAAGTCCACTGTGTCCCCAAGTGCCACATCTGAAAGTCTTATAAACACTTCAGGGATTGTGACCCAACAACTTCCCTGGGCAGCCTGTTTCAATGCCTGACCACCCTTCCAGTGAAGAATTTTTCCTCCTATCCAATCTAAACCTCCCCCGGCACAGCCTGTATCCTGTCCCATGTTCCCTGGGAGCAGAGCCCAACCCCACCTGGCTACACCCTCCTGTGGAGAGCCAGAAGTTTCCCCCTGAGCCTCCTTTTCTCCAGGTGGAGCCCTTCCAGCTCCCTCAGCCACTGCTGATGCTCCAGCCCCTTCTCCATCTCCTTGTCTGGACATGCTCCAGCCCCTCAGTATCTTTGCAGTGAGGGAGCACAGGTTTTGAGGTGAGGCCTCACCAGTGCCAAGCCCAGGGGGACTGCTCTTGGTCCTGCTGGCTGCACCATTCCTGATGCAGCCAGAATGCCTTTGGCCTTTTTGGCCAGCTGGGCTGGCTTGTGTTCAGCCACTGCTGACAATACAATGTGGGTTTGACTTGTGCAAGATGCTTGGCTCTAATACTGATGTCAGTTTACTGGTGTGGTATTAAATATGTAAATTTGCATGACTCCAAAACTTCCACGTTGGTTATTTTTAGCTCCTGCTCAGTTAGAGGCAAGTCACTGATGTTGCCATACTGAGTTAGGAATAGAAACATCTCCACAGTCACAAATCAGCTGCTCTCAATGAAAATATTTTAAGTTGAGTTTGTGTAAAGCTTCATTCCTGTGTCTGGGTTGGAAAAGATTAAATCTCCTCTAGGCAGGTGATGCAAATTCATGAAATTAGTCATTGGGGAGCTATTCCAGGTGCTCTTCTGTTTTAGTAAGAACTGGCTCCTGGAGCCTGCAGAGTGTGGGGAATATTGGTTGCAAGTCCCGTGTGGTCTGGCTGTGTGTGTATAAATCTGTCCATAATTGTATGTGAGCACACATCTCAAATTCTGATTGCACTAACTTCTTAGTTTAACACCAGCAACTTCACTTAAGGATGCTTTCTTATAGTGTTTAAGCAACTGAGAAAAATTTTAACCTGCAAGCTATTTTGAAAACAGAAAAAGTGCAAATACAGATTCCTATGCTTTTCCTTCATCAGTTAATAAAATCAGCTGCTACAGGAATCAGTGCAGAAAAGCAATTAAG
Source organism: Platysteira castanea (assembly GCA_013397175.1). Taxonomy (NCBI): domain Eukaryota; kingdom Metazoa; phylum Chordata; class Aves; order Passeriformes; genus Platysteira; species Platysteira castanea. The sequence continues at coordinate 65,192 of VYXC01004850.1, forward strand.
TAACATTATTTTTAAGTATGAAATAAAAACCTCGAGTATGCCTGCTGTTAAATACATTTTCCACAGGAAAAACAGTGCATATTCTTTCATGTTTAAAGTATTTTAGTTGCTAAAAATGGCTTACCTGCTTTCAAGTGGCATGTCGGTATCTAGGAAAATAAAGAGAAGTAGTAACTTTAATTTCAGTGTAGTTTATGCAAGATAAGCCTTTAAGGATAGTGGAACTTACCAGGGTAGTAAACATTTCTGTCAAAAGGCAGTAAAGCTTTGCATTAGAGCAGAAAGCCTTTCTCCTCCACCCCCATATTTCAGTGTTTTCCTGTTCTGAGGCTGTATGACGTTATCTCCCAACTTATTCTGGAAAGCAAATACATGGCTAAATCTGTTCTGCAACATAAATATCACACAGTAGCTCCTGTAGAGAAAAACAGCTAAAGAATCCTTTTTCTCTCGATTTCAGTATTGAGGAGGTCTGTTCCCATTATATATTTTTGTGAAATGAATTGACTGATGGCATGTTGAAAGAGAATACTTACTTGATAATTATGTGGTGTCTTCTTTTAGATATTTAGATATTTAAAACAGGCCTAATTTGCGATAGATTTAGAGGGTTTGTTAGAGCTCTGAAAGATGCAACTTTTTCCCAAAGGTAATAGGTAAATTAAGAAGTGCTTTCCTAGCAAAGGCTTGGCTGTGCACTCAAACCTCCCCACAAATGATACCTTTTTTAGAAAGTCAGTGAGTTTCATGAACCTGTGCTGCAGTAGCCTCTGACTTTGTGAGATACATCAGAACACCAAGATAGTGTTGTCCCACTGGTTTATTTGGAGAAGAGATGCTTTTAGATGGATGAAATGTGTTACCTTAGAATGTTACGTAGCTGACCTCTGGGTTAACTTTAAAATGCATGTGAACTGCTTCGTTGACTCCAGATTTTGTTGTTTTCAGGGGCTTTGTGATGAGCTTGCTCTGGTTGATGTTATGGAAGACAAACTAAAAGGAGAAATGATGGACCTGCAGCACGGGAGCTTGTTCCTTCACACTCACAAGATCGTGGCAGACAAAGGTTCACCTCAGTTTCTTTGATTTAACACCAGTATTCTGTGATTTTGCTTAATAGTGGAGAATTAGTTGTGCAATCTCAAGGAACTCTTAGGATTTGGTATTGAAAAGGTAAAGGGTGTGAGTTGGGTGAGAGTTCCGATGAACACCATAATGGGAATGGCTCTTAAGCTAGACTCTCTCTTGCATCTCTTTACAATTTGGGGCTTGTTTAGTAAAATGGATTTTAGTGAAAATCCAGTCTAATTTTTAGTGGAAATAAGAGTCAGAAAGATGAAATAATGTACTCTCAACACCCACATACTGATCTGTCAGGTCAGTGTTGAGATGGTGCTGGCTTTCGATCTGATGTCTCGTGGTTTTGGGTTTGAATGCAATGCACAGTGCAGAAGCTCCCTGTAACTCCTGTATTAACACAATGCTGCTGGAATTAGTGGAATTATTTTAAACAGTCTCTGTATCTTTTCCCCCATGCTCTGCTTAGACTACGCTGTCACTGCCAACTCCAAGATCGTGGTGGTGACTGCAGGAGTCCGTCAGCAGGAGGGCGAGAGTCGGCTCAACCTGGTGCAGAGGAATGTGAATGTCTTCAAATTCATCATTCCTCAGGTTGTCAAGTACAGCCCCAACTGCACCATCCTGGTGGTTTCCAACCCAGGTAAGGCAGTCTTTTCCTAAATACTTACAAATTCTCTTTGACAAGGTAAAACACTAGTTAGTTCTCAGAAAATCTTTTCAAATACCAATTGTTTAAACTTAATAGCTTTTTGTGGATATCTGAGAGTACAGACAAATACTCTGTACTTTCTGATGCTCTCTTTATTCAGAACTTGTCATGGTATCCATATTTTAAAATAATGCTTTATGATAAATACTTGAGTTCCTTCCGTACTTTGGCTTAAACAGTAGGAAGTTTAAATTTTTTATCTCTAATGGATAGCTGTTGTGTCTGGATAGAATAGGGTTGTTTTTCAGCATGAAGAACTTGCCCTTTAGTCATGGCTATATTTTCAGGAAAAAGAATTTAGGTGCTGAAGCCTGTGGTGAAACAAGGGCTGCCTGTACTCCACAGTTCAGTTAAAACAGAAAAAGAGTTAATTGTGTGTATTTGTGTGTTCACTTGCAAGTACCTCATTGCACTGAGACAGCTCAGATATTTGGATGTCTAAAGGTGACTGTAAATGTTCTGATGTGCTTTGTAGGGTGTCCCTGTAGGGTTGTCTTTGCTTAATTCAACATGAGTGAAGAACCGTGGTGATGAAGTGACACTGCTTTTAAAGATAACCTGGCTGAGTAGAACCAGTGCATGTAAAGCTTGCTGCTCTGCGGGGCATTGAGTAATTAGCTGGTGTACAATTAGTCAGTGTTCTGAGCAAGTACAGTAACTTGCAGTTTTAAACGCTTATCTAGAAATCGAACTGAGACAAAGATCGGGCTGTTCTTGTTCCAGCAAGACTGAATTCAACCTGTAGGCTTCTCTTTAGCAAAGCAGCTGCAGGAGAAGAATTGCATGTTGCTTTTTCAGAATTATTTTTATAATCCTTTGTTTTCTTAGTGTGTAGAGTTTTGTCCACAAGTTTTATATCATGAAGGTCACTGTGAGCCCATGAGAAGGGACTTCAGGGGTGTAGCCTTGATGCCCTTCCCTGTCCCAGCTGAAGCTGTAGGGAACATGCCACTTGTGAAGTTTGAACTGTGCTTTGGTGCCTGCACAGAGCAAATGATGCATTTCAGATCTCTGTACACAAATGTGTTCCCTTCGAGAACTGCCTGGCTCCTTGGAGTTGGAGGTGGAGGCGGAGTCGTAATTTATTCCTGCAGCCTGGTTATGATTGTTGCTTTGAGCTGTGAATCAGAGGTTTTTGTCTCAGTTCACATACTGTCTGCCCTACCTAGCTTTGGGTTTTTTTCCTAAAACTGTATTTTTAGAAACACATGCAGCTAAAGCACATTGCTCATCAGGCTTTTCAGGCTGCAGAGGTGGTAAATGCAGAAACTGCTTACTGCAGAAATCAAGAAATTAAACTGAAGGAATTGCCAACTACAAAGAGTATGTAAATCTCAGACTTTTGATTCTAAATTGTTTCACCTGTTGCGATGGTGAACTGGAAGGGAACATTACTTCAGGAAATTGCTGGAATGTTTTAGCCACGTGAGATCAGTCCTAGTTCTGAGTGCCCTAGGGCATTAACTGTGACAAAAAAAAGTATGTCCAGCTTTAGCTGGTAGGAATCTAATCTCTAAAGACCTTCTTCAAATTTTCTTAGCACCTGTCAAGCTACTGATCAAAATTTCAAGGTGTGCCTCCATTTTAATCCCCCAAATACATAAAAACTCCTTGACCAATAAGCCCAGCTGTGTTTCAAGTCCTCCTGGGTGCCCCGCTAGACTCAGTAAGGTAATTGTTGGAGCATTCTTGGTGTGAGTGGAATTTCATTTGCCATGCTTTTCCTTTCAGTGGATATACTAACCTATGTCACATGGAAGCTCAGTGGGCTGCCAAAAAACCGTGTGATTGGAAGTGGCTGCAATCTGGACACGGCCAGATTCCGTTATCTGATGTCCGAGAGACTTGGGATCCATCCAAGCAGCTGCCATGGCTGGATCTTGGGAGAGCATGGTGATTCCAGTGGTAAGGAGTAGTTCTGACCTCCCTGGGAATGAGCAATATCATATCAGAGGTTGAGGCCTGAGGTGTATTACAGGATTCTGAAGGAACAGCTGCAGCTGAGCTTGAGTAACTGGTACTTTGCTTTATTTTTATGAAGATTAGAATTGAGAGAAGTCCAGGAAATCTACCTACACGTATTTAACAAATGTGATTGTGGCTGTATGATTAAAGCCTGAACTGAAAAGGCCGATTTTGTGAGTGAGGTTGTGTTCTGAAGGCTACAGCTTGCTCCTTCTCTTTATCCTCAGTTTTTGGAGTACCATTCCATAGCCTGTAGCACAATTTTCCTCTGAAAGCAGTGTCAGCACTTGCTAGGTGCTTGTTGCTCTAGCACTCTGGATTCAGGCTAGCAAAATTATCCCTTACCTTATTTTGTCACTTTTCTCCTTGCTGTTTAAAGCAAAGATAGTTTTAAAATGTGAAGTCAGAGAAGTTTATCTGTCTTAATTCAGTTCCTGTATTCCAAGTCTGAAATGATGCAGCAGAACATTTCTGTAGATTGATACTGCTTTATATTTTCATGCTGTGTATTTCTAAGGGAGCCACCTCTTCAATGTCCCATTGCATTTGATTGAAGTACAGTGTCTGATCAACAGCAGCAGTTATTGTAGCCAGCCCTACACCAGTGAAAGCAGAGTTTGGCTCAGCACATGCAAAGCTCATCCTGTGTCATTGTCACAACTGCTTTGCTTTGAAATAACTCAGAATTCCTACTTATTTCCCAAGAACAGAGACTGAGCCTGCCTCTAAGCTTCCAGGATGCAGGGAGAGGTGCAAATCCCTGTCTTGACATTCTGAGTTTGCATATTGCTACCCTCTTACTCCTGTAAATAAGAATAGGTTTCTCGAAGGCTAGCCCTAATACTGATTAGTGAAACTGCAAATGCTGCAGTTTTGAGTAAAATCAGTTTTAAAAGGCTGGGTAGCTAACATGTGTCTTTTTGCTAGCATTCGATGTTTCTGACTTCAGAAACTTCCAGGGTCTGAAAGTTGTGCTGTCACATGTTACAACTGTGAAAATGCCAATTCTAAAATAGTCTCATGTTGGACTCCCAGAGTTCTCAGATTTAACTGTAGCTAGATAAAAACTTGAACCCTGCCTCAACCATTGTTGTGCTTCTGGCTGCTCCTACTTGGTTTCCACTTATTTCAGCTAGGAAAGCTGGAGGGGGAGTTGCCAAGTGCTGCTGACGCTGATGTCCTGCCTCTGTTGCAGTGGCTGTTTGGAGCGGAGTTAACGTGGCAGGAGTTTCCCTCCAGGAGCTGAACCCTGCCATGGGAACTGACAAAGATCCTGAGAACTGGAAGGAGGTCCACAAGCAAGTGGTTGCAAGGTATGATGACCTGAGGGGTAATGTGGGTGGGTGCCATGCTGACAACAGCTTGTCTGCACTCTGCTTCTGCCCTGCTGCAGCTTTTATGCCCTCTTAGATAAGGGTTGCTCAAGTGAGTGGGACTGCTGGTTTAAACACAGAAATGCAGGATTTCAGCTGGTAAGCTTTGTTATCCTGCAGTGAGACAAGCTATTGCATAACAAACCCACTCAAGTGCTTGAGCACCTAGAGCTGTGTGTGCGTGTTTTCCCAAGTGGAGCGTCTTCAGAGGGTAACTTTGTTCAAAGGGCACAAGCCCAGGAAAAGATTGTGTGTTTCTGTGAGCAGAGTGTTGGAGTTGGGGAAAATTCTGTTCATGGATGCAGGAGAGTTTGTGTACAGCCGACTACATGTTGCTAAATCTTTTGTGAAATGAGTATACACTCACTGGGATAAAGTGTGTGCAGATGTTGGCTAAAAACCTCAGGATGTAGTGGTGCTTTGACTCTACGTTTGCCTTTTCCATTGTGCCCCTGACTGAAATAGACAGCTTGTCAGGTATAGGTGTGGTTTTCTACTTAACACTAGCATCTCTTCCTAGATGGGGGCTAATTTTGTTTTCAGCTAATCCTGCAAGAACAACAGGTTTCTTTATTATGCATATGGGATAATGCAGACTTTATGCTTTATCCTCTAATGTTGAAACACATAATTTGGACATTTTAATTCTAAAATTTACAGTGTGTTGCAGGAGTTGGAAAATTTTTTAATGGGTAGTATTCACTGGTTTTTAGGCTTGTAATTTGCAATGTTGTGCTTGAAGACATCTTAATGCAGTTGTGTTTCAATGTTTCCTTAGTGCCTACGAGGTGATCAAACTCAAGGGATACACAAACTGGGCTATTGGCCTTAGTGTGGCTGACCTCTGTGAGACCATACTGAAGAACCTGTGCCGGGTTCATTCAGTCTCCACGCTGGTAAAGGTAAGAAGTGGGGGCTGATTGGACACTCTGGCTCATTTTGTTGTTGTGGACAAGTTAAGTAGTCTCAATTAGCAACGTGCTGAATGAAGGAAGCTTTGTAAAATACTACTTTGAATTTCAAATGGGAGCGTACTACTGCTGGTTTTTCTAGGCTGGCCTCTTTAGCCTACTCCTCTCACGAGTATGGAGCTGAAAATAAAGTTCTCTATGCGGTGCTACCCTTGTGTGAAGCTTTGCCATGTGTGGCATGCAGATTGCTTGAAAGGAGGTTTCAGTGTAAAAGTGGAAGACCTGTTGGAAAGCCCAGCTGTGATTCCAGGAACCACTGCCTGGCAAAGGTGCTAGGGAGAGCTGTGTCCTTCTGTAGCTGGTGTAACAGGCTGCATCTGCTCTGTACCAGCTCCACAACCTCTGCTGCAGCAAGGGCTTTGAGCTGGGGGAACTGCTCCCTCTTTCGACCTGTCCTAATCCTGTGTCTGAATCTTTCCAGCTCCTTGCTGTATAGAACTAAAAGTGACAGGTTTGAAGGTGGGGTTTCTGCCATCAGCTGTCTGGTTTTGCCAGGCATTTGGTCCAAAACAGCTCTATACTATTTATTTCCTCAAATAAATCGTAGCTGAAATTTTTCTGCAGGTTGAAAAATGATGGGTTTGGAGCTCTGCTCTCAGGAGCTTCCCTGCAATAGCAAACCAACCTCAGATCCGTGGTGAGGGGCCTGTGTCTGATCTCTTTTGTTTGTGGCAGGGCATGTATGGCATTGAGAATGATGTCTTCTTGAGCCTTCCTGCTGTCCTAAGTGCCTCTGGCCTGACGAGTGTCATCAACCAAAAGCTGAAGGATGATGAGGTGACCCAGCTGAAGAAGAGCGCAGACACACTGTGGAACATCCAGAAGGATATTAAGGATCTGTAATTCGTAAATGTTAGGTTCCAGCCATAGGAAAACAGCATGTTGTGTTCAGATGTGGGCTGTACTTACTACATATCTCAATGGTTAACATTAAATGCTCTTCCAGACTTTCATCCACGGTAGCTAAACTGACGCTTGCTGTAACGCACAAACCTTACGAACAAATAAAGCAATTTTCAGGCATCTTTGGTTGTCCTAGTGACTCATTTTCAGTATGTAAATGATCGACCTTACACTGGCATTCTCCTTTAATGTTTGCCACAGACTGCATGGAAGTGTAGACTTGATGTGTCCATTTAAAAGGTTAGAAACAAAGTAGTAATAATGAACTGGTGGGATTTCACTAACGCCACCTTGCTGCAAGGCTTTTCTCAGTCCAGGTGCTAAGTGTAGTTCATTCCCGGAACTGTTTCTGATAAGAACTTCCCGTTTTTTACAGATGGGTAGAGGAAATGGAATGGGTATTTGTGAAACCAGCCAAAAATATGCCAGCAGTAAGGTTCTGTACGCTACTGGCCTAGGGGGAGTCCCATAGATACTTCTCTCTTCTGGATAAAATTCTTTGCTTGTTAATGGTATCTAGTTTTTATAATGTTTGGAGAAACAAAATTATTTTCTATTCGATTATCCAAAATTCAAAGCTTTTTCTGGACTTAGACTGGAATGTTGTGGTTGTAGTCTTGTTTATTAAAAAGTTGGGTCTTAAATCTCTAAATTTCAGCATGATTGTTAAAGTCTTTATGTACTTGTAGGAGGAACAGATTTTAAAACACAATCCTAAACTTTATTTCTTAATCACTTACCATTATGGAGTAAATATTAACCATAAAATAGAACTGCTCAACCTAAATGTCCCGCGGACAGACAGTATCCAATCCATCTGTCTTGTGGGGCTTGTAAGTTTTGTTTCATAACAAATGGTCTGAGACTATGCTGGAGCAATTTAAAGCTCTTTTCTATCTGCATTAAAATGCTTTGGATATTGGACTAAAACACTTTCACAAGCAGCTTAATTTTTATAGTTCCTTTTAAAAGGGAAGATCATGCAAGTGTTGTTAATCTTGCAGGATAACTTCTGTGATTCAGTAAGGATCATGTAGTTACTGAAATATGCATGGGATGCTGCTGGCAGCATTATTTACAAAGGGTATCCCAGGGAGACCTTGGGAGATGTTTTATTCTTAGTTACAGGCTAAATTCCAGACTTCTTTGCCAGTAGGAGGGAGAAAATTATATTCTCTGTTTTCCTAGCTTGGTGTGGAGATCTTACTGAAAGGCTTTCCACACCTGGATGGATTAAAGTTCGTGCTGAGAACTGTTCCTGATCAGCTGTTATGAGGAAAATGGCACAAGCTGCTGCTCGTTTCAGGACACGCCCATTAGGAAAATTCACCTGAGCACATTTAGAACAGGAACCTTGCACAGTTCCTTCCTGGCTTTGTTCTTGCACTGTTCTCAGTTAAGGAAGTAATTCAAAGTTGTGTTGTGGGCCCTTATCTTGCAGGATTGAGTGATGTGCATGAAGAGGCGTCAGCTGTCTCAGGGAACAGGGAGTGGGCCCTTTCCCCTTCTGGTGGTGAATATTGATTTTTGAAGGTCACCTGGCTACAGTAAACGATTTCTCACTGATTGCATCCTCACCCATTAAAACGTAGGGTCAGACCTTGTTCTGTGGTTGGCAAACTGAGACCCAGAGGTACATTTTGAACATACATGATCCTGGTTCTTCAGCTGGGGGGATGCTGTCACCTGCTGTCTGTCAAGATACTTCAATCCCCTCCAGATCCACAGGGGAGGTTTTTTTTGTTAGTGATCATAGACTTAATCCAAGATTTTTAGTGCCTAGACATTAAGCAACGAGACAGCTAATGACAAAATCTGTTATGTTAAAACACTAGGTGGATAAAGGTGAAGGAGGGAACTGAGGGAATGAAGAAAACACTGGTTTGCATGGTGAGAACTTTTCTTAGCACATCAGCAACCTCGTTGTACTACTACCTTTTTTCCCCCTTTATACTTTCATTTTTTCAACTTCTACTTGTGGGAATATGACATCATGAAGGAAAATTCTAAAAAATTTAAGCAGCAGTGAATAGGCTTCCTGGGTGTTATGGGGGATTAGTTCAAAATGGTTAAATAGGAATGACTATCCCAGGCTAGGGGATTTTAAGTTTTTATAAATAGGCTCTTCAGCTATTACTTGCACCCACTGATGTTTGTAAGCCCTATACAAGTACATCAATTATACTGTGATTACTTTTTGTTAGGAATCTTACCACACACAATCTTGTATCTTCATTGCAGTTGCATGGCTGTAGAATAGCTGCCTGTGTGTGATTACACAGTACCAGCCTATCACCTCTTGTTACTTGGAGTCTATCCACAATTTAGTCTTGTATCAACCATATAAATTCCTACATAACAATATTGCTACATGATATCTGTGGGTTTTTATCCAAATATAATACACTCATGTTTCTCATCCGTATGTGTTGTTTGTCCAGGCCATTGATACACGACCTTTGTTCTTGTTTTAGTCCAAGAAAGGCAATAGAGATTTTTAGCCACATTCCCATGTGTCAAGAGGTACCTTGGTCACTCCTTGGTCCAACAGAGAACTTCGTGGTGCTGTTGGACAGAGTAGTTCAGCCAGCAAGAGGAAACACTTCAGAACACTGCAGAAAACTGAGGACAGCTTGCTCTGCTCACTCACACGGGGTAAGATCAGCAGTGTTATTTTAATTGCCATAAGGCTCTGGACCCCCTTGCCTCTGCAGGTGCACAAATACTGGCTACAGAGGAGAAAGTCACTCTGACTACCCTGCAAATGTCAGACGAGTAGATGTTGACAGACAACAGAGACTCAAGGGATTTTACTGACTTAACGTTAAATCATGTACTTTTGTATAAGGCAAGGGATATAATTGGGGCACGGAATTGAAGGCACATTTAAACAGTGAGACAGTATTTAAAAGAACACATAGCTGCAGAGGGATGAAAATGTTTTATAAATGTATTTTGAAGACCTGTAGTGCTTATGTGACTTTCATACCAGCTGAATTAGAACTGTAGTTTATGGTAAGTAGGTGACTCAGTTGCTCGCAGAGTTCCTGTTATCCTTGTGTTTACACACTTCACGTTAGCCTGGTGCTGCAAAGAAATGCTATTTCCCCTGATTTACAGGTATAGATCAGAACAATAAAGCCACAAACTCTAGTGGAATTAGATGCTGAACTCCCTGATGTCAGTATGACCAGTAGCCCAGAAACATTTAGGAGTCAGATCCTTGCACTGTGCTCCTGTGGCCTCCCAGGGCAATGTCTAATTTTGGGCATTTCTGCCTTCTATAAACACTTCTCCCCTAATGCATGTGTGTGAATCCAGCCTTATGCAAGGCAAAACTTCCAAAGCCTTTCCGACTACAGTAGGCAGGGCCTTCCTAAAATCCACACCAGTCCCTGTGGTGTACTAAATTTTTATAAACTGCTCCTGAGATACCATTGCTGTGTGAGTTGTTATTCTGTGCCAGCAAGGGAGTTGTGCAAATAATTAACTTAGAATGGTCTGTTGGAGAGGTCAGGCTCAGGAGGGCTGGATTTGCTCAGTGTCTGAAATGAATAATTTACCTGCAAACATAAGCAACAAGAACCAGGCAGTGGCTATGCAAAGTAAGATTTCTGAGTAAATACTTTCTTCTTTATGGTCTTCTCTTTAATAGCTCTCCAACATTATTTAGGTGTGTTTACATATTCAATAATGAAATTATTGAGGTAAAAAATCCAGAAACTTTGTCAAAATAGCACAAAGGTGGATTCCTACCAACACTGATTTCTGGAAGGGAATATTGTTAATTCTTGCTCTGTGAGAGATGCGAAATGAATACACAAAGAGAAGCAAAAAGACCATTTTGCTTGAGATATGGCATTCTCTGTGATGCTAATTCTGTGTTTTGGGCAATGAGACAGAACTGCAATGATTTCCAAAGTCTCTGTTCACTCAGCAGTCTCCACCAGTAGTAGATACTGGAATATTCTCCAGTATCACTGGGAATCAGGCGTGTCTAAGGACCACATCAAACTTATTTTCCTACCCACACGTGACAATTGAGGAGTCTCTGATACTCTGACTGAAGATCAGTCTAGAAGAATATTTGTTGAACTTCTGTTCATTTTACTGAGTTTGTTTTTCCCACAGCAAATTGCTGTGCAGAAGGAAATAAATAATTTTAAAATTACTTCTGTAGTGGTTTGTTTCTGCACATTGTAGGGTTTTGTTTGGTTGGTTGGGTTTTTAAAAGATAAAAGAGGAATAAGCAGAAATATCTTTTTTTTTTTTAATATGCTTCAAGGGCATTCAAGTCAGTAGAGTGGCTCTCAAAGAGGCAGAAAAAAAGTTAAGACCACACTGACCTTAGCTAGGTGCTTCTATTCCACCGAGTAGGATTTATGCTTAAGTGGTTTGTTGAGTGGGGTTAAATTTCAGTATGTTAAATTTTAATCTGAAGTGTTATCATGGCATAACCTGTTTTTTATGAAGTCCTCACTATACTCCCACAGTTGAATGAATGGAAATGCCTCTTTCAGCACTACGCCTCTGTTTGCAGTGTAGTCTTTCAAAGCATGGAAACCTTTGTTTGCAGCCAGAGAGGTAAAATGATGCAGGGGCCACTTGCTGCCAGCCCTGACAACAATTCCTCCAAGGTCACACCAGATAAGAAAGATACTAAGAAGTCATACCTAGCCTGAGCTTTTTAACAGGAAAAAAAAAAAAACCAACCCAACCAGGAAAAGTCCCAAAAATCATAACAAAAAACAAATCTGAAAAGAGTTGACTTTGATGTAACAGCAAGGAAGAAGAGATATTGTAAGCAAAGGAGTCAGGACAAAACCAGAAACTTCCAGAGTGTGTATTTACAAGAGCAAACAGGACAAGGGGCAATGGCTTCACACTGACAGAGAGCAGGTTTAGATTGGATATGAGGAAGAAATTGCTCCCTATGAGGGTGGTGAGGTCCTGGTACAGGGAAGCTGTGGTTGCCCCATCCCTGGCAGTGTTCCAGCCCAGGTTGGACAGGGCTTGGAGCAACCTGGGATAGTGGAAGGTGTCTTTGCCTATGGCAGGGGCTGGAACTCTTTAAGGTCCTTTCCAACCCAAACCATTCCATGATTTTGTGATATTAAGCACGTGAGGCTTCAGTCTCTCCATGATTACAGCTTCTAGTTAAGGAGAAAATACCACAAGTTACACCAACATACTGACAAATTCCCATGCTAAATATGACACAAACACTGTTCGGACCTCAGACAACAAACCATTATCAAACACCTGTGTGTGTATCTATGAAAATGTTTATGTCTTTGTACATTAGTCTGAATTATAGGTGAGGGCATGGCACTGAACAGTAGAGGAGGAGCAAAACAGTGTATTAACCTTAGATTTTCTTTTTTCAAGTTACAGCCATATCAGACATCACACACAAAATCTTGGTGTCTCTCAGAAGTTGTTTGCACGTGCCTGTGCATTTGTTTCCCAGTAGATTAAGTGGGATTTTTTTAGTCTCTAATGCCTGGCGCCTGCCCAGAGATACAGAAAGGGACACTGCTCCTTCTCAGAGCATGTGGGCTGTATGTCCTTCCTTTGTCAGGAGATCACTTCAGGTTGCTGGGGTCAAAAGGGAACATTCCCAAATTTTTGCTCACATGAATTGTAGCACAGATTTATGCATTGAGCAGTCCTGTCCCTCAGAGGGATCCCTGCACATCACAGCATTTATTTTAAACTTTAAATAGGATGGTGGCCTTCTGATGCTTATCCAAGTTGTAGAATCCAGCTTAGTAGCGAAGATGCTCTGGCATAATTTTCAAAAGCCAAGTCCAAAAAGATTAACATTAAACTTGATCATGGCAAGCTGGTATTTGGAGGATGGCTCTCATTGTCCCTCCTGGATGAAACAGCAGAGGCCAAAATTCTGCAGAGCTGGGAATGTCAGCCTCTCAGACCAGCTGATAGGTGTGTCTTTTCTTTGGTGTGTCCTAGAGCCCATGCACTCCCAAATGCCTAATTAGGGACAAAACATACCAGGTGTCAAAAGTTTTGTAGCCCTTTTCTCCTCCTGGCCATTTCACAGGATTACTGTACGTTACTGTCTCCAGCTGGAAGGAAAATTCTCCACTCGTGGGAGGTACGGAGCATTTTTTGGCCTTGCACAGGGTGGGAGCGAAGGCTGTCACTTCCCAGCTGGAATGAGGTGAACTTGCTGCCAGGCAGGCAATGAGGGCTGGCCCTAGAGCCCCTCTTCTGGGCCTCTCCGTGATCTTCCCTGAGCTCCGCAATGACAAAACGACAGCGACACTGGAGAACTCATGTGAATACCGTCAGTGCCACCTACTGCTCTGTATCACAAGTACAGTGTGCGTGCATCACTGGCTGCTACAAACCCGTCCTGTCCTCCTCTCAAATTTGACGCAATATCTACGAGCATTTTTAACATCCATGTCTGGGTTTTTTCCCCCAGTTAATTTAGGCAAACCTTGAAACCACAGTTCTGTTCAGAGCAAGCCAGTCCTAGACAATTAACTCCTCTTACACTTCCACACATGGAGAGTGTTTCTTCCCCTCCAGGCACCTTCTCACTCACAGCCAGGGAGACTGAGGTTGATATTCCAGAAAAAGGTTGTCTGGAGTGGTTCTGCTGGAAGGACTGTGGCGTGAAGACAACATCCACGACTCACTCCTTGGGGTGATGTACTGAGTTAGTTTTTGCAGACAACTTTGCTCTACTCAAATAGGAGTTGGATCAAAGTGTGCAGACAAGACAACATCCTAGAGGTAACAGTTCCAAAATGAGATTTAGGTAGGTAGAATGCACAGCATTGTTCCTGCATTGCTCTCTCCAGAGAACTCTAGGAAATTTGGGAAGAACAATACACACTTTGTACATTTCTCTTCAAAGACCTTGCAAACTCAGTCTTCTTATTGTCCAGTATTCGTGCAAGGAAAATTATTTCATTTCTGTGGGCTGAAATAGAATTTGGTGGGGGAGCAGCTGGTGTCTGGCAGAATTGCAACACAATGAATAATGCATTACCAAAGGGCATCTGTACAGTTTGTGATAAGAACAAAAAGAGAAGCTAGGCTGGACTCAAAACCAGTCTCACTGGTTTCCAGATTTCTGGGAAATATGTTAATCAATGTTATATTTTATAAACTAGTCTTTCTGGTATGTTTCCATCTCCCCACTTCAGCAGCAGGCCTCTGTTTGGTGAAAAAGGGGCAAACGGCACGATTGTAGTCACAACCTTTCCCTGCCTCTGTGACAAAAATGACAAGTTGTCCTAGTGTCAGCAGAGCGTCCCTTTCAGCACTTGCACCTCAGTGCACTTCACATGGAGGACAGCTAAATTAATGCCCTTCTTAATGTCAGAATATAGCTTTTCTTCTGAAGAGCTTTTATTTTGTCTTACTACATGTGCACAGCAACACACACGACCTCCTTTATGGCCCTAAACCCAGATAACTCCAGCTGCACCTCAGGTATCCCACAGTTAATCCTTGCAGGCCATAAACATAATGAATAGGGCCCTTTGCCCTCTAGCAATGAAGAGCATTCATAGGGATGAAAGTTTCTGGACTGTTGGAGCTCACCCTTTCTGGACAATTCAAATACTTTTCCCTCACTAATAATAAAGAAGCAGGAATTTGGGATGGCATTGTGTGAAAAAAAACCCAAAACCTTTAGACATGAAGATTGGATAAAATGAAATGTGCTCGGAATACAAGGGAGTGCTGATGTTCACTGTGCTATGGAGCACTTTTTATCAGTTAAAGACACCATTATCTCCAAGCTGCCAAAGGTGAGTTACTCCCAGGTTCACTCAAGGAGGGCATTGCCAGTGCCTGTGGAATTATCTCATTCTTTCTGACTCATTTGCCAAGGTTTAGGGAATTATATAATCATTTGTCAAATTCAGTAAGTAAAAGAATTTTCACCTTATTACAAACAGAAGCTGGAAAAACATGACACTCAAGAACCTGAAAAACACAGACCGTGTAAGGAGCTTGAAAATTTTGCTGTTACAACTTCAGTTCACGGTTATTTGCATGTTTTTCAGGCTTTTGAATGCCCAGGGGCAGTGGTATGTCAGTGAGCCAGTGCCACTGGTTATCTGGCATTGCCTAAAGGTTTTCTTTAGAGGGATGGAACACTTCTCCTATGAGGAAAGGCTGAGAGAGCTGGGGATGTTCAGCCTGGATGAGGCTCTGGGGTGACTTTATTATGGTCTGAAGGGATGCTACAACAGAGCTGGAAAAGGACTTTTTACAATGGCCTGGAGTGACAGGAAGAGGGGTGATGGTTTTAAGCTGAAAGGCCCTGGCACAGGTTGCCCAGAGAAGCTGTGGCTGCCCCATCCCTGGCAGTGTCCAAGGCCAGGCTGGAGGGAGCTCTGAGCAACCTGGGATAGTGGAAGGTGTCCCTGCCCATGGCAGGGGGAATGGAAATTGATGATCTTTAAGGTGTCTTCCAACCCAAACCGTTCTGTGATTCTGTGGTTCCTGCAGAGGTAACTGATGTGAACAGTTTTGATTTCAGCACCTTGAGAGCTGTTTGAAGACCTGCAGAGCCCAGTGGTACCCAGCCAGGAGTGGGGATGGGGCCCACAGATCCCTCAGGTTTCCCTCGGGGAAGCTGCAGCTCCTGGTGTTACTCAGAGCGAGGGTGATCACACTCGGTGCGGTCACTGAGGGGTGTCGGGGCTCACTGCACCCCCTGTCTCCTTTGAAGTGAGAAGTTTTGCTGTGTAATCATTCACACAGGGTGAGGAAAACGTGGGATGGGGATGGACTTGTCAGCTGCTTTGTTCTCTGTTCTCCACTCCTCACCTGAGATGGCTTTTGCACACCTGGCAGCTTTAGGCCTCACCCTCAGCGTGAATGTCCCAGGAAAGGTACAAAAGTGTGACTTGGGCAGATTTGATGTTCAGAAATGAAGTGAGCCCTAGTATATTGCTGGTTTTTCTTTTAACTAACATGATTTTTAAGCTATGGGATGATCTGGTTTCCTCCTTACTCCAGGTAGTAATGCCACAGCTGCTCCAAAAATAATGATTCTCGGCCAGGCCTTTTTTTTTAAATAAGCTGGTAAATAGGGCAACTCAAACCATTGATAGAAAATGACCATCAGCCAATAAACCCCTGAATCTTTTCCTGGCCTCTTAACAGGCCGTTTTCTGAGACAGCTTAAGTTCTTAACTCTGTAATCTGCACCCCTAGGTTTTTTCAGGGAGCTGTATCCACCAGCTCCGGGATGGGTATGACTGCCATGAATGCAGAGAGGGCACAGGCAGTGGAAGTGGAAGAGCAAGTCTTTTGGGGGGTAGTTAGTCATTAAGGCAGGCTCAGCTGTGCCATGCATTATGTATTATGTGTAAAAGACTCCTATGCAGATGGGCTGCCTGTCTCCTAAACCAATTGTCTTGGACTTGTTTTACCTTAGGTGAGCTCAGAGCCTTTCCCTCTATGCCTGCTGGTGCAGTGTAATTCTTCACAGCGCCACAGACGTCCTGGATCTCACCTGGAGGTTTGCTCCCTGCTGAACTGTGGGGTTTGGGCAGGTTGTGCTCGAAGCTCAGAATCAGATTCAGCTGCACAGCTCTCCCAGCCTCACTGGCTTCTCTACCAGATGTGCAATACAAGCATCTGGCAAGGAGGCAGCTGCTCTGGGGAGTTTTGGGGATCTCAGGCTGTGAGATAGGGATCAGCACCTCTGCAGATGTGTGTTCATTGCTTGCAGCATCCCAGCTCTGTGCTGGAGAAGACAGGGGCATGCTGTGCTCTGACTTAGTACTCACTAAGCTCCCTGGGTGGAGGACATCAACCCAGAGGCCAGGGAAGAGCTGTGGCATAGAAAAAAAAGAAACCAGGTGGAAAATCAGGAACAGGAGTGCAAGGAGGGGCAGAGTGCATACCAAAACAAGGATAGAACCTTTGTAGCTCTGTAAAAGCTGGCAGGGCTGCAGAGCTGCTAAAGCAGCCAAGAGCTGGTGCAGAGTCCTGGAAACAGAGCTGGAGATAATTGTGGAGGTAGGAGATGAGGTAAAACTCGGGCTTACAGAGTGCTGAACTGAAGAAGAAGAGGAAACTGTTTAACCCGGCACAGAACCCGAGAGACATCGCGTAGAACGAGTCTGCTCTGACTCCTGCAGATCGCCAGCAGGTAGGGAAGCTCCACGGGTGTAAGGGGAGGGTGTATCTCGAGGGGAGGACTCAGGGGCTGGACTCAAATCAGGTGGTGAACTCCAAGAGTCCTCCCTGTTGGAGTTTGCTCAGGGTGGTGCTGAATTTACAACTGTCCAGTGTCAACTGTCCCTGAGGTGCTGGTGGATACTGAATGCTGTGGCTCAAGAGCTCAAAACCATTTTTTACCTCCCTCTGAGAGAAGAAAGAGAAAGAGCTCTGGCCCCAAAACAGTCAAGACCTTTCTCAGGTCAGTCTTAAATTCTTACCTCTCCCAGCAGCTGCTTCTCAAGCCCTGAGGATTTCCCTGAGCCAATTTAATGCTGGTGGTCAGACAGTTTAAACCCATTAGCTTCCAGCTATCTGAATAATTTTCTCCTGGGATCCCAGCACACGGGCGGACTGCTCTAACCAGAACTGCAGAGCACTGCCACAGGACCTGGACCTTTGCTGACTGCTGTGGCCTGTGTGGTGAGCACTCAAGGGCTGAAGAAAATGCCCCTGGCACGATCCCTGTCCATGACTTCTCTGAACGGGCTTCCTCAGTGGGAGGATGAAGATTTGCCCGTGGAGGATTTGTTGCTCTTTGAAATTTCTTGGGAAGTTACCAACAAAGGTTTGTACCACACTTGGGAGTTAGTATCGCTGTTTTCTCAGGAGTGGAGGGAGGGATGAAGGGCTGGAGAAGAAAGGCATTAACAGGGAGATCGGAGAGGGCTGCAGAGCTGCTGGACTGGACGCGGTGCAAGTGTGTAATCGTGCATGCTGAGCGTGGGCTGCACCTGCCTGGGCTTGTGTGGGATGGGCAGAGCCAGGATGTCTCTGTGTCTTTATGTGTTCCACCACCTGGGAGAGGGAGTTTGAACATCTAAGTGATAAGTCGGAGTGTGCAGATAGATATATAGGTACATATATATTGCTTTGTACATATTTATGTTTTGCCTTCCATGCAAAGTCACGTGGGAACGTCATGCATGGAAATGAGCTGTACAACAGAGATCAGATGCAGAGCAGTTTCGCAGTCCCCCCTCAGCCTTCTAGAGCAGTGTGGAGAAGAGGCCAGGCTTGGAAGGGGTACAAATAAATAAAGCTGTGTTACAGCCACTGAACAAAATCCAGGAGTCAGTGACCAGCAGCCTTTGTACGCCAGCTGAAACTCTTTTGGACTGGTCTTTGCAAACACAGGTGGTGCCAGGCAGGGCCTTTGCTTGTTCATTGGTTGCAGCTGGTCAAGCAAAGGGCATGCTGCTTGTTGGGCAAAAATCCTCCTGCCTCCATTTCCAATTCACTCATCAAATAACCCCCTTTCAGGTAGGTGTAGTTCTGCAAGGTTCCATTTTCACTGCAAAAGTGAGTTAGTATTAGTAGGAGTAAATGATTGACCTCATGTGTGTTCTTGTCCTGGCAGATAAACAGAGATTAATCAGGAGAGGGGATCCGTAATCTGTCAAGAATTTAACTTTAAAGGGGAAATGTGTGTGAGGGGGACAGGCAGTGCTGGGGTTTATCCCCATGGGGAAACTGGAATTACTGTTCTGTGATAATTTCTGCTGGTTTACATTTCTCTTTTTAGGGTGGTGAACCCTATCCATACCCAGAGGTGGGACAGAGTAGCTTTGGCTACTTTGAATCCCTGTGGGCTTATTTTTCAGTAGCTTCCCTCAAGCTTTTAGAGTTCATTTGCTGAAGCTAGCACTTGGAGCATGCAGCAGTCACTTTTGCAGTGCGCGTGATAAGTAAGGCTCTGGCAAGCAGATGGCAGCAGAAATCTAGGGAATTCTCACTAACTTCTCTGAACTCAATAGTAAATGTATTTTCTGAGTTATCTGGACCCAGTGGTTGTAGATATCACATAAGACATTTGAGAAAAGGTAACCCATTAGATTTTCCTAGTGCATGTACAAAATGCAGTGAATCATTTAATCATCCACAGAGCTCTAGCTGACTTCAATGGAGCCAAATCAGCCAACACAGCTAAAATTTACTATTCCCACATTTTGTGAGAGAATTAATAATAATAAAGTCAATTTTATTCAGTGTGTTTAAAAATAAAGTGCCTTTCTTTACACCACTTTCCAAGCCCATATATTGAAACATGGCTGAAGCAACATGACACAGAAAACAATATCTTCATTAGAGTCTGACCTTGTGCAAAGTTTCCATTAACCAACCTCGACTAGAGACATCTGTGCAAAACCCCTTTTATAAGCCTGTTCCAACCTATTTTTCTGGTAAATTCTTGATACTCAGGGTTTGGGAGTTTTTTCTGTATCTTCCAGGCAATTGAATGTCTAAGTCACGTGGTGAGAACTGTTCCCTGGTGACCTAACTTTTATAAACAGTTTTGGGAAAATGTTAGGGCTCTGTGAGAGAGAGCAGCCAGCAAAATACAGGGAGAGTCATCACAGGAGATATATAGGCTTAGGAAATAATAGCTTATACTGTATATTGCCCACCTCCTTTAGCAGGAGGAATTGTTTATTTGGTGAAGTAAGTTGACCACAGAGAGATTTAGTCCTGCTGCATGTTTTGGTGTTTGTGCTGCTGTATATGTTCCTACTATAGAGGGCAAGATAAACATTAGCTGGATTTATTGCCTGACAAGCTAATTTTGATCATTTAACATGAAGGTTTCTTTCTTCCTTTCTGGCAATGCAAAGGTGTGTCAGAGCAGCTCAGCCTGAAGTTGGTTTGCATTTCTGAGGGGGTATAAAGCTGCTGCTGCCCACAGGAGCAAGTCCCAATCTTTGTGTTAATTTTGTGTGCATCACCAGGTGCTTGGGTACATTTCCTCCTTGGCCAGTGCTGCTCCTTAGTAGTTCCTCCATTTCTCTTGTGGCACTGACTGAATGGCTGAATTGTCCTCTTTGCTGTGAGGAAGGTGATAGCAGAGCTCACAGGTGGATACCCATTCCCACACCTGTAACCAATGACCTCTACAGGTGCTGAGCTGAACCTCTTCAGAGCCAGGGGATGGTGAGGGGGTCCTGCAAATTGGAGAATATCTGATTCTGTAGTGGGAGAGGGTCTTCATGTGCCCGGCTGCCCACGGGGAGCAAGCATTCCATGGGATTTCCCTGGTGGTGCTGGTTGGTACTGAGGCACGAGCTGCAGCTGTGGGGAAGAACAAGATGGTTGTATGAACTCAGCGCTCAGAGATCTACAAGTATCCATTATTTCCAGAGTCTCCTCTCTTTGTCAGCAGCTGGAGCAGGGAAGTTGTCTCTCTTTTTGTTTTAAGTATAGATCATTTAACACATGCTCTAATAAGGCAGAGCTTTCTTCTTCTCCATGCTTTCCTTTTTGTATTTTCTGTCCTGGCTGCAGCCTGTGCTATGTTACAACCTCTGACATGGAAGACATTGGCCTCTCAGTTACTGCTCTCTCTCCTCATCTCTGTCTGGAGCAAGCAAAGATAAGGTAGCTGAAGGAGAGAATGGGAAATAAAAACGGCTCATCTGCCTGTGTCACTCTCCCTCATCCTTCCCCCAAGTCACATGAGAGGGGACATGCCACCTAAACCAAACAGTACTGAAATCCTCTGGCATTGAAAGTCCTCTGCCAAAGAAATGAGGAATGTGTAGTTTGTTCTGTCAGATTTCCCTGACTTTAGTTGGCATTTCACTGGTGGGCAAAACCCTACTTGAAGTGGATCTACAACATTTCTGTGGCAGAAGGGGGCAAATGCAGGCAGTGAAGGGCCCCAGTGTGCTGCAGTGCCACAAATCTGGTGGTAATCATGGGGGAGATTGGCATTTTTAACTCTTCCTTTCTCTCCTGGCCATCATGCTCCAGTAAAGCCAGGTCAGGTCAAACATCTGTGGAAGAAAGGAACTGGTTTCTTTCCTCCATAGCATGAAGACAAGTAACAGCTTTAAGAGCAGGAGCACAAAAGAAGTGGTTACCAAGCTATGAAGATTTCATGCCTGGGTTGGGTTTCTCTCTGGTGGGTTTTCTGACACATTAGTGAGAAGGGCTGAGAATGTTCAAGATCTGCTCTTTTCTCTAGAAAGATGTCTTGAAAATAACTCCAGTGATATTTAGATTAGTATCCCCTGCTGTACCACTCACAACTTTTAGATAGAAAATAGAAGATTGCTTAAAAATGCTGGGCAAACAGCCAGCTTGTATCATCATTCAGCTGTGAACAGCTTAGCTCAAGATTCATTGGTAGATGAATCTCAAATATTTTTTTTCCATCCCCATTGGAACGAAGACTGTGCTAAAAACAAAACTTGGTTCAGCTCTCCCTGGAGCAGAGATCTCGATACAGTTTCTCTGGTGAAAAACCGGACTTTGGAAAATTCAGTCCTGGATCCACTGAAGTCAGAGGGACCAGCATTTTACCTCTTCTGTGTTAAATGTCTTCCCATGATGAAACTTCCTTGGGAGAAGGTGATTACTGTAATTTGTGACACAGCTGAAGTAACACCCTTTGGGGAGTGGGGATGTGCTGGCATAAACTTGGCATGAGCACAGCCTCCGAGCTCTGTGCATTTACAGAGTGGGGTGGAATATCAATGTCAAATCAATTCCAAACGAAATCCTGTGCACTGGGGATGATGCACACAGAAATAGCCTCTCAGTTGTGGACATCTGTCATAAATTTCAGTGGTTCAGTCTTATTTCAGAATATGTTTGAAATGTCAGAATTTCAAAGAATGTGGAGAATCTGTCTTCTGAGGAGTCCTGGCCACCAACATAGCCCAAAAACCACATGAAAAAGATCTGCTAGCTGAAGATGCTGGTTGTTTTTCGCCTGACATGTTTTACTACCTGATTTTATTAATGGTACCTCAACAGGCAATCAATCAATAGGATTCCTATCAAAAGTTAGGAAAAAATAAGTTCAGCCCCAATTTTCATCACACCTGTGTAGATCAGAGACACATGCTGAGGAGATGGTGAAATAGTTGATGTAATTAATGAGTGATTGTGGCAGTGAAGTCAGCTTGAATCCTGAGCCTGGGCTCACAGTGCTCCCATGGACCCTGTGGCTGTCACGGTTCTCGGGGAAGCTTTAGTGCCTTCAGAGTGGCCTGCTCAGGACAGAGCAAAGAAGCTGCAGAGCCCTGGAGTCACCCTGATCCTCTCTCTGTGTAGCAAAGGTGTGTGGGAAGGAACTCTAAACTGTGACAATCTCCACTTCCCTCTGTCTCACTTCCATAGTTCACTTCCTATTTCTCTCCCTCATTTTTGGTTTCTGCCGCTCCTTCCCTCTGTCCTTCTGCAGTGTGGGGTGGGTAGGAGGATAAGCTCTAATTGCTGCTTGGATTTTAAAGACACAAAAGAAATAATGCAGCAGGACTTAAAAGAAGGAAAGAAGAAAATGCTGGAGTAATGCAGAGAAATCCTTTAGAAAAATTCACAGTAGTGGTAATATAGATAAAAACATTCAGACTTTTAAAATAATTCTATGAAATATTTTCGAGAAAGTGTTTTGGTTCCATCTTCTGTTTTTTGAAGAGGTCACTAAAAAGAGGTCAAACATCTCTTAAATTTAAAAAAATCCTTCTTTCCCAAACATCTTAGTTCCCCTTTCTGAATCAGTTTATTTTTTCCCTTTAAAAAAAAAAAAAAAAAAAAGAGGAAGAATGAAAAGGAAATAAATGGGGAAAAGATTTGTTGTTTATTTCCTTCTGAACTTGATTTCATTTATTGGTAGAAAGGTTAAAAGCACATTTAAAAAAGAAATAATAAAAATATTTTTCTTTCAAGGACATTTTAAAATGACTAAAATGTAATATATTTGAATAAAGCATTTTGTTGAAGATCAGAACAATAGCCCCATATCAACATTTTCCTGCAAATTCCCTGTGTTTGTGATGTTCCAAACCAGTTCTCTTGTTCTGATCTCTACTGATTTTATATCTGTTTCTCATTTTGTAATTTCTTGTTTGTTTTAAGCCTGTTTCAAAGTACAAAGCTTCAGAGGCAGCATAGAGAAACTTGCAACATTTTGGTACATCCCTGTTCTTTGGAAAGGTTTTCTGTTTCTAGTATGGCATTGAATCATCGTATTAGAGAAGAAAAAAGAAGGTTTACCAAATTGTTGAGGCAATTTGAGAATTCTGTGAGGTGAATATGTAAGCCCCTACTCTGTTACTCAGCAGGATATGTAATGTTTTGCTTACTGGCACAGATAATTCCAGGAATTCAAAGCAACTGAGCATATAGAAGCTATCTGTTAAAGATATATAATGTGTTCCTTGAGTTTGCTATGGAGAAGTGTAATATCAAAAGTCAATACATTATTCTAGACATTGCTCTGTTCTTCTCAAGTTGTCTTTTTTAAGTTATACCCAACACTTCCCACATACATAGTTTCACTTGCAGTTTCCCTCCGCTGTCAAT
This sequence comes from Platysteira castanea, assembly GCA_013397175.1. Classification (NCBI taxonomy): domain Eukaryota; kingdom Metazoa; phylum Chordata; class Aves; order Passeriformes; genus Platysteira; species Platysteira castanea. The sequence goes on from VYXC01004850.1 coordinate 88,717, forward strand.
TAAAGCTTATGCACAGACATGTTTTGTGACTCATATTGCCACAGTAACAGGGAAGACAAAAGCAAGTTTGGGGGCCAGGTAACACTGCTTTTATCACAGTTACCTTCTAAGGACTTCTAACAGCCTGTAGAATGTACTCTTTGGATTTTATCATGAGTACTTTTCATTGCATTTAGGGCAAATCAGAGCACTGATTTGTTTTTTACCTCGCTGTGCAACAGATTACGACAGCAGAGCACAGCACACTCTCCATTCGTTCCCCCGTAAGAGGCCTTCCATACATCTTTGGCCCTTTAGGGCACACGGGGATCATAAGGATAACCCTGTGGAAAGAAACACTCAGCTGCTGGCTGTGCAAAACAAAGGTGCAGGCTCTACCCAGCCTGTGAGCTGCAGCTTCCTCTTTACTCTCCCAATCCATGGCTGTGGGAACTCTGCTACGTTGCCAGTCCCACTGTTGAATCCCTGGCAGTATGGAAGAGGCTGATCCACGCTCCTGTGATGGGGGAAGGAGCTTTGCTTCACTCTAGGCGTATACAACTTTATCACGTTATTTAGTGTCTTTCATCTTGCAAGTCATATTTTCTCTTTTTCCTGGATCACCAGGCTGCTCTGCACTAACATCTTCCCTCATTCTGAGCTCTGTATCCCTGCCAATTCAAACCAGCCAGTTTCATGACTAAGATTTCTACCAAGCCTCATATTTATCCATGTTGGATTGAAGCCGCTTATGCTCCTATGATGAATTTACCACCCCATAAAAACAGATGTATCATCGTAACTATTGCTTTATAGGTTGAATGTTCTGACTTCTCTCATATATTCAAAATCTTATGTTTGTCTGATTCCAAGCTACTCAAATAGACTCTCTCAGCTCGTGAGCAGAGGAACTTGGAGGGAAAATACAGTGTTATTTATCTAAGATTTCTCTAAATCCCTGTCCAAAGCAGCCATGGAAGAATATGATGACTGTAAATTAGTTTCTTAAGCTTTCTTGTCCTGCTGAAGGGGAGAATAATAGTCTTATGCATAGGTTTCCTTCCTCAGTCCATGTCTACATGACATGAAACTCTTGAACTGAGAGCTTGATTTAGGAACAGACATCTGTAAGATTCTTGTCTCCTTAGCTCTTGAATTATTAAGGGTAATAATTTATTGTACTAATTCTACTTAGCAAGCTGGTAGATTGGAACTGCTATTTTTTTTCCTTTGTAAATACCAGAGTCCTGACACATGAAAATATTAAGACTAGGGATCCTTGCAGCGTTCAAAACAAATGGGTTATTTGTAGAGAAAAGCAATCTAAGTGAACAATTTATTTTCTAGGAGCATAATTTAAACTGTAGCTCTGTCATTTCGGCTCCTCAGGGCTGCAAGACACCAGGCTTTGCAGAAGGCTTTCTGTAGTTGTCAGGGGATACAGTTTAATTAATCTGGGACCTAATCTCCCAAAGTGCTGAGCAACTTCAGCTGCCGTATTGTACCCAGCGGTGGCAGATTTTTAAGGAGAATTAGGTAACTTCTCAAGGTTTTTAATTCAATTGGATGTGGTGCATTGGTGCCTCAGGATATCCCAATAGCTTTAAAAGGGTGAGCCTGGAGTGCCAGCTCTCAGTCCCTGGCAGCTCTCAGTGCTGACTCCGTAGGTAATTTTGATGTCACTGCTGGAAGCCATAGCATTGTCTCCTAGCCTGGAGTGCTGCCAAAGATTTCCAAAGCTTCAGCAATCAGTGGAGAAAGAAATTTTGATGTAGGGACACCAATCCCTTCTCTAGTGTTTCTTTTGCTCTTTGTACCTGTTGAGCTTCCTCTCTCTCACCACGCTGGAGCTACGCTCACTGTCTCAGGTGTGCAGCAGCTGCTTGGCTTTGGGTTTCCTTTTCCCTTGCCCTCCCTGCCCCTTGCTGGATTCCAGCATGCACTGTTGTTCTTCTGACTTGGTGGTGGAGCAATGTCCACTGCCTGGCACCCTGGGGATTGTGGCAAAGGGAGGTTTGCCTGGCCAGTGCATGAATTCCGGGGCTGGCTGTGGAAAACCGAGGAAGAGCAGCTAAGGGACCCTTGCACAGCATGTGCACTACTAGATAGATCTGTATTGACTTGGCAGGGGATGCTGCTGGATTCTCTTAAACGTTTGAATGCTGCATTTGTTTTTAAAGCAGACAATATTTTGGTGAAGGATGCTACAGACATTTATATTGTCAGTGTAGGCTACATTCATTCCAACTTTAACAACTCTTCAAGACTGATAATGGAACAAGACTCCTTATGCTTTGAGGATATTGGTTTAAATCCATTTTTATAGTCCGTAGTCAATGAAATCCATCAGTTCCTCAACTTCTCTTAGTGATTTGTGACAAACAAGCTCAGTTCTTACCACATGATGAAAAATATGTTTGAAAATTATACCTGCAGCAATGAAACAAAAGCAGAAGGCTGTGCTTGGGATACAGCAGAATCAAGGTCAGACATGGGAGAGTGGAAGTATGAGGCCCAGGATTTTAATCCCTCAACTGAACAGTGAAGCTCTGATACCATTTAAGAGACTGAACTTCTATTTATTTGATTGAGGCTGGATTTCACTTAAAATTTCCGTGTGCGAAGGGATTTAACTGGCAGTGTATCTGATCCACAGGTGGGTTGGAGCCTCGTACAGAGATTTGTGGCCTGTGCTCCTCTCTACTTTCTGTTCTTTGTGATCTTTTTTTGCAGTGGGAGGCATTTACACTGTGATCCAGACAAAAGCCAAAACTACAGCGGATGAATGGGGTGAAAACTATTTCCTGATCGGCCCCTATTTTGAGCAGAATGTGAAGACTCAGGTGGAATTCTGTGAGCCTCCAAACCCTGCAGTTAAGAAGGCAATGGACACCATGAAAAGCCAAGGGTATCAGGTAAATCAGATGTGCTGCTGCTTCCCAGGGCAACAAATCTGACTCTGAGGAGATTAAAGTTTGGGTTAATGCTCTTGTCGTTCCACTTGACACAGCAGTCCTGGTCAATGTCACAATGGGAAAAGCTTGGAATCCACTGTTAGAACAGCAGAGTCAATTCATTAAAGGTTATTTTTGAGGAAGAACTCGTTCATCCAATTATGGGTTTTAACAGTCATTTATCTGCAAGGCTGCTTAATTGGATTAATGACTTATTTATCTGGTCTCTAAGTACGGTGAGATCTTAGTAGATGTAATATGACCTTACTTTGACTGAGCCCTTAAATTTCACATTCCTGCATGGGAGTGAGAAGAGCATTCCAGTAGCTCTCAGTTTTTCTAATGTAGGATAATATTGAGCTGAAAGCTGGAAAGGGACTTGAGAAAAGCACCCAGCTGACCAAGAATCCACTTCTTCAGTTCAGTGCAACCAGCTGGGTTCCCTGGGAAGAGAGGTTAAACCACAACACAAGGAGCGGATTCGTCTCCCTCTCCAGCATGATTTTTAACCAGTATTTTCTGTGTGATCTCATGGCCTTTCTGAGACTCAGTTTCTCCAGCAATAAAGTAGGAATAAACTTCTTCCTCTAAAGATTGCCTGCTAGAAGAAATGGAACCTGCTGTGTTGATGGGCAGGTATTGAGCTGCGAGCAGCTTTGGTTACCTGAAAATGGGAGGGTAACTCATGCTGAATTTGACCTCCTTTCTTGAAGTCCTTATCAGAGATGTAGAACTCACCTGCACTCCAGCTAAATGTTGAGTCCCTCAGAGATGCCAGTTTGCAGGAGGAGGAATTGTCTGCTCATAGTGTGTGCTGAACAGATGTGGAGAGCATTGAGAGGCAGAAACAAGGAAGCATTCTCACTGTTGCTGAGAGGATTGACACACTTCAGTGTAGAAATTTCTGAAGTTCTTGGGCTGCCACCAGCTGTGGCACTGGCAATGTGTTGTCTCCCTTTGTACGAGCAGTTCTGCTGTTCTTAGGATCTAATGCCCTGTTATGCAGATGTTTTTTGTTGCATGAGTATGTGTCACAGCTAGGAAAGTGTCTGTTGGGGACACTGATGTGATGCTTGCATTGTTCAGCCTCAAACTGAAAGGTACACTCTGCCATTTCTTATTGTTATCAGATTTTCATAGGTGATTAATCAGACTTTCCCTGTTGTCTCTCTTTTGTAACACTCCTTTGTCTGGAAAACAGCGAAAGACTTGTGGGGCAGATTGATTGCAATGCTTTATGTTGTTCCAGCAATAAATGCAATTTAATCAGCCACCTCTGCCAGCCCAACATGTGCATTGTGCTGCTGGAGTATTCATATACAGCAGCAAATCTGTCCCAGGGATGTCAAATATAGCTTTGATCTCCAATAATGACGCTCTAGTTTCCAGGAGCTGCACTTATCCTATTAACATTTATGTCTGGATTTTGCTTATGCATCACAATGGATGGTTTTAAACCAGGGGCCTAGGAATACCTCCAAACTTCTCAGGTCAGGTGTGTTCCTTGCCACAACCTGACCACATATTTAGATGAAGTCTGGGTTCCCTGCTTTTTAACCTCATTTTCCTGAATAGCAAATCTGGACAGTCTGAAGTAAATACATGAGGAGTGAAAAGGAGCAAACCTGTCTTTGTTATGCCTGGTGCTTTTTGTGAAAATAGGCCAAGAGCTTTTATCTTATTTGTTTTCAAGACCTGACCTCTTTTCAGCTCATTGTAGCATCAGGGCTGGGTTCAGCCCCTGAGGCCCCAGCCGTTTTGATGGCAGATTTAATGTGAAATAATTTGACTTTGCAGACTGTAGTGTGGGCCCAGCTGGGTTGGGCAGGCAGGTGAGGGCAGTGAAGTTGTAAATACTCTTAGAAATGTTTAACTATGCCAATGCAGATAAAGCAGGAAAGCTGCATTTTTAGTCTGATGTTATTTTAGGTATTGAGATACCTTCTGATTGATCCTTCCACTCTTCCAAATGGATGTGTGCCGCTTCCCCTCTGTGCTGCTTGGGAAGAAGGAAGAAATGTCATGGGAGATACAGGCGCCAAGCATCAGTCCCACAAGGCCTCTCCCTAGTAATCTAGCATAAATAGCAAAAGACTGGAGACAAATATGAATGAAAGAAAATAATAATTTGAAATAAGAACAAAAGTGACATAATTCAATTAGACCTTATTATTCAAGCAAGTGCAGTCTTCCTAAACTTTTTTTTGTCCTCATGGGAAAAAAAGTTAATATTGCAATGAAAATCTAAAATGAAAGTCTTAAAAATAAATTGCTCCTAAGGATTGTAGTTTCCTTTGCTCCAGTATTACTCCATGTATTTTGCAAGGAAAACCACAACGCCTGGGTGCATAGGACTGTGAACACACGTTCTTTGTGTGAAATACTTCAGATTTGGTGGATGAAAATCATTGGCCTTTACATTCACTTTAATATTTTCTTTCTATATCCTTGCCTCCTTTCCGTAGGTCTTTTTTGGAAGATGGCTGATAGAGGGCAGCCCATATGTCTTACTGTTTGACATAGGATCAGCAGCCTGGAACCTGGACAAGTGGAAAGGTGAATTTTGGGAAGTCAGCAACATAGGAATCCCTTTTCATGACCGAGAAGCCAATGATGCTGTGATTTTTGGATCATTAACAGCCTGGTTTTTAAAAGAGGTACAGTTTTTAAATCTAGAGATTTGCAGACCGAAACCGCTTTGGGATGTGGTTCCTATTCTCCAGTTTGAAAATTAAGATTTTTAGGAAGTTGATCTCAGTGTAGATCAAATTTGTATTTAAAACTTAAATGTTAAGTGATCGTTTAATTATATTTTTCCAGAAGAAGGGCAGTGGGGCTGCCTAGTGTGGAGTCTGAGTGGCTGTGCTTGCCAGAACCCTCTGACACTCTAGAAAGGGGTCTGTTCTCAGGCACTAGAGAGGCACGTGTTTTTCCTGGGCTGAGGATTAGGGCTGATGGGAATCAAGGCTCATGGCCACTTAAAATTGTACTGTTTTGTCCCAAGAAGGAAAGCAAGCACACAGAAGGCTTCACAACAAAAAAACCAAAAAGAGTTTTCTGGGGCTGGGATGATTGATAGGATAATGTATGTTTCATATATTTCTTTCTATTTTCAGCTTTCCTGTCAGTTTGATGACAAGCCCAGTATAATTGCCCACTTCCACGAGTGGCAGGCAGGAGTGGGTTTAATCCTGTCTCGATCACAGAAACTTCCTGTTGCCACAATTTTTACTACCCATGCGACTCTGCTTGGGAGATACTTGTGTGCAGCCAATATTGACTTTTACAACAATCTGGACCAGGTAGGAGACATTTTTTCATTCTTCCCTGTTTTTTTTAGCTAATCATCTCCTGGTTCCCTTTCTCTTTCCTCTGTTGCAACATTTATTGCATTTTCTGGTTTGTGTGATCACTTACGACTGACCCACAGCTGGTTGTTGATTTTAGAGCACAAGAAATTGTATTTGTAAGACCATGAAGTGTCCAGGTATGAATCCCTTTGTGTCATCTGACAGGTCTGAAAGCTCAGTGGAAAATAGTAAAACCTACTCAGCTCTAGCCAACATCTGACCCTTCAGGTGCAGCCTCACAACACTCTTTCTTACTGTAACACAGTAGAAAAAATAACCAATAGCCCTTCTCTTGATGAAAATACCCTGCTGTGAATTGCTGTGAATGATGGTTGCTTTGGGTCCTTTTTCCCCCAACCTGCTTCTTAATTTTTACAAACCATAAGAAGTCCTTCTAATTCAAGCATTTCAGGTTAGGCCTAATTTGTAACTGGCAAATGTAGGAAGTATTTTCCGCGTTCAAAAGACCCACATGTGTTTCTTGGAATCTGTGTAAACTATCTAGTGAGTTTGGTTTTCACTGTTCTATTTCCACTCAAAGCATGACACAAACCAATGTTTCAAGGACTCAAATGTCTTCAGCACGGCCCTCAGCAGGGGTTCTTTGCGTGATCTGGGATTTCTCGTATGGTCGCAGGCAAACCTGAATTAAAGAGGTTTTTGCATTCCAGCACTTGGTGAAGGTAGAGGTAGTTAAAAGAACCACCTTATTCATTGTTCAGACACTTCCTTGGCTAAAATCAGTGAAGAAAATTACTTAGTTGGTCATTTTCAGTTGAGTGTTTGGAGCTTGACACACTGGGGAATTGTGTCTTCCAAAGACAAGGCCTAAGCAGTTGTGTGCTACTGGCCTTACTCAGAAACAAAGAATCATGGAAGCGTTTGGGTTGGTTTTGGTAAACATCTTCTCATTCCAACCCCTGCCATGGGCAGGGACACCTTCCACTATCCCAGCTTGCTCAGAGCCCCCTCCAAGCTGGCCTTGGACACTGCCAGGGATGGGGCAGCCCCAGCTTCTCTGGGCAACCTGTGCCAGGGCCTCCCCACCCTCACAGGGAACAATTTCTTCCTCATATCCAAGCTAAACCTGCTCTCTGTCAGTGTGAAGCCATTCCCCCTTGTCCTGTCACTCCAGGCCCTTGTAAATCATCTCTCCTGGTCTCCTAAGTTAGTTATGGTTGTTAGGAGCATTAATGAGGCAGCATGAATATCACAGTCCTGCTGTGTAGGAGTCCAGACATTCCTGCTCCCTCATAGTCTCTTAATGTGTATATATGCATAATATAGAATGGTTTGGTTTGATTCTGGTTAATTCAGTGAGCTGCAGGCAGTCTGGAAAATAGTCTCTTTTTTCTCAAAGCAACTGTTTTGTTTCTCTTCATGATAAATTTTGGGGGCCTCACCCTTGTCTGTGTACTCAAAAGAAAAACTAATGACCTCACATCTGAGTGAACCTACAGATTTTAATATATTTATAAACTAGCCACAGTATTAATATAATTTTTTCTGTTCACATGTGGCATGGATACCTTTATGTGAGAAGGCACTGGCCATCCTGCAAAGCCTCACAAATCCCGTTGGTAACCATCAGCTGTGTGACAAATACAGAAATGTCTATTCAGATTTTATTCCAAGAATATGTCAATGAAACATAAGTATCAATTTCAAATATTATTCTAAATGACTTTAAATAATATTTAAGGGAAGAAAATTGTGGATTTCTAGGCCATAATGCTTTATATCCTCTGTGGGCTGACATTTAAAGCTACCAATGGAGGAAACAATGTCAAGCTGTTATATACCATTGTTTAACATTCCTATGGGATGCTAAAACTCTTCCTGGAAAAGTTAACTATCTTAGTGAGGGCTCCTTTGGCTTTGAAAAGGTCATTTTGGCCCAAAAGTCAGTTGAGACACAAGAGGTTGATCTAGAATACCACAATTAAATAATAGAGATCTAGATCTTCAGACCTATTCTTGTTGCTGCCTTCTAGCAGCAAAATATTTCAGTCAAACAAGCAATTTGTCAGTGAAGAAGATACTTTAGGGCTTTCTAATGTTTAATCTTTGGAGGAAACAATATTTTTTTAGAGCACGTCATCCCCTCCCACCCCAAAGTAAAATAACTGGGTTTCCTGTTTCAGTGCTATTGCATAAATATTTTCCTTTGAAGTAAAATTAAGTTCTCACATTTGACCAATGTTTCACAGTTAGAACACAGTTCCCACCAGGCAGCAGCTGAGATAGGGGGAAAAAAAGATGCAGCTGCAGGATGTGTTGTGCCAGATGTCACAGAAAAATGGTTGCAGCACAGAATGAAAGTGCATGGCTTTATTGTGCCTAGACACAATCAGGCGTGTACAGCTCATACAGAGAAAAGAGGAAACCTCATGTCTTTGTTTCTAGTCCCTAGAACAGTCCACAAAATGCTGAGTTAGGATGCATGGTAGACAGTTCTACACCACCCACACAGTACAGGACTCTCTCACTGCAGTGTCAAATCATCCCCGTAGATAAGCAGGGCCAGAAGATGCAAGATCAGTAGAGTCCTGAACTGTAGGCTACCAAAACTCCCTGTTTCATGAGGGCACGTCAGCCTGTAATCTGTAAGAGGACATTTTCTGAGAGGCTGCAAGCCCAGTCAGCCTAGTAGAAGAGAGCTGTGGATGGCTGGAAGATGGGAGGGTGCATTATGGATGTAAGACTGTAATGTTGTGCGAGTCCTGACCTCTTCCTGAGCTGTCTGCTCTTTGCCTCAGTCAGAGATGGGATCCTGGTTCTCAGGCAGAGTTACAGCTTAACAACTGGACATGGCACTCAGGGCTGTGCTCTAATTGACAAGGTGGTGATTGGTCAAAGGTTGGACTCGATGATCTTGAAGGTCTTTTCCAGCCTTGATGATTCTGTGGTTACTCTTTGAGCTTATACCATTCTTACGTTCTTACAGTTTGAACTCAGTTCATCTGGACTGGCTGGAATTTATCTGCCTCTTCTCCAGTGAGAACCTGGGTGTTAAACCCTTAGCAGGTGCCCAGGAGCACAGTGACCACCAGAAGTAACATTGTCGTGTTACTATTTAGTGCATATTTTAGTTCCTAGATTCACATTTCATTCACTCTCATCCTGGAGAAAGGAAGGGACGGAAAACCAAAAGAAAAAAACAGAGGGTGACTTGTACAGTATCTGGCAGTGTCTTATTTTTATCTACTTCTAAGTATTTGAAGAACCCTGGGTAGATGATTTGGCCAGGGACTGCTCACCAAACCCACAGGTTGAACTCTTCCAAACTCAACGCTTCCTAATTTCAGTAACAAGCAGGGTTTGTTATGAGTTTAATTCCCAAAAGAAGTTTAAGAACTTTTGTATATCTAATTAGTCCAACCAGCAGGGCATTTTCCCGTTGTCTCCATGTCCAGTGTAGCTTTTACACTGATGAATGTAAGATTATGTTTGTTGCCAAGATAAACTGAACCAAAATAGCTAAAAGTTAGAAATTTCTGTGAAAAAAATCTCTGAGTCTGTGTAGCCTTTCTCTCTTCAGGAGGAATTGACTTCTCAGCTGAAGATCAAGAATGTTACTTTTTTATTGTTTTCCCCATTGTTTAAGGGGACTGATTTAGTTTTTTGTTTGTTTCTTTGTTTGGTTTGGGTGGGGATGTTCTGGTATCCTTTCATCCCTCTAGAGTTTTAAAAAAGACTAGCACTTTTCATAAATTAACTGAGACACCGATGATCCAGACAAGTTCCTAGGTGAACAGACAACTTGTTTTGGGAAATGGTTTAACCTGGAATTTCATCTGAGAGGTCATCATCTGAAATTATTTTTGAGACCACTGGCCTGGCATAATGGAGAAGTTTGTATGCTTCAGCCTCTGGTGTTTCTTACTAAAAAAACACTTTGATTTTAATGGGAAAAGTGTTCCAAGGAGAAGAAAAAAAAGGTTTGTCATATTCTTCATTGCCTTTTTCCTTAGGTTGTCCTACCAAGGTGTAAAATTTCTGTTAAGAACTTGGAACATTTTCATTCCACTCATGCCGGCGCAGCTGAATCCACTTTGCAAAGTGGTAGAAAATCCTGTCCCAAGAAGTCTAAAAGGAAAAGTACTAAAAATCCCAGTGAAAATGAATAGCCAAGAGCTTTTTTGCTGACAGTATCTCACTCCACTTAGTGCTGTACTGTCCAGTTTGTCACTGAGCTCACTGTTACACAAAGCTAATCCTCTTTGTCAGCAGAGCAGCTAATGGAAATCTGATTTAAGCCAGGAAGCATAAATTTCATTCTCTTTTGGCCTGGCAGAGCTATACCAGAATGAAAGTTCTCTTTGCACAAAGTAACAGTCAGTTGGAGGTAAATTTGATGTAAGCTGGATTTTAATGGAGTAGTTATTACCTAATTCAGACATTGGGAGCCAGTGAGATTATGCTGGAAGCAAAGATGCTTCCTTTTCTACCTTTTAGTAGGTAAGGAATTTGAACTTCAAGCCAGTCTCCGACTGTTCCTTGGTCCTGCAGAATAACTTTGAACTTGAGTGTACCACTGTTTTAGAGAGATTACTTCATTCTCTGTTTAGAATCCTCATGTATCAAACCTGGACCTTTTATTTGAATCACAAAATATTTACAGAGGTATTATCAGTTCTTGAGGTAAGGTTTAAATGGTGAGGGTAGTATGTATTTTTTCTGCAAAGGTGTCACAGGGTTTTATTTAGGAAAATTGCGTATTTTAATTCCAGTTTGAATTTGTATTGGTTCTGATGCCAGAGACTAGACAGGAATAAGGGAATAAAGGAGGTATTTATTTGAAGGGCCTTCAAAGGTACACCCTGGGCAGGCCAAAGGCAACACCCAAGATGGACCCCAAGTCACGAGTTCTTCACACTTTTATAAGTTTGGTTCATTTGCATATCAGGATTAATTCTTCAATTAAAACTTCAGTTATTGATGTAATTTCCCCAAGCTTACCCCGCTTCTAAAGGTGTTGGTTTACACATTTTGGGCCTAGGACAGTCTGGGTGTCCTTGGAGAGCAGGCTTGGAGAGGCTTTGTTGTGTCTGTCTGGCACAAGAAAGCAGCAGCTGGCAGGCTACAAGAAACTTCAGAGTTACACACTAAGCAGTACAGGATTTGAAAAATATAAAAGTTAAAACCTAAGGCATCAGTTCAACTTCTGTCGGTTTTCACTGTACATTTTTTTTCTTTAGGAAAGCATAGCCTAACAACAGTATCTAGAGATTCTATGCAGACTGTAACAAATAATTTATCTGTCTTTTAGAAAAGTATTTACATAGCTAATATAGTCCTTCCTCCTTTTCCACTCTCAAATGATTCTTGTGTTTTGGAAATACTTTGAAATTTGTCTTTATAATTTTGAAGTAGGAATGGCTGATTTGGATTTAGTACTTCAATGACTGTTTCCAGAAGAAACATAATGCCAGTATTCCACAACTGCTGAATATTCTCTTCTTTTTTCATTCAAAGTTCATCTTAGCTATCTTGAACAGAATGTCAGGCTGGGAGGCTCAGTGACTGCCTGCTGTGCCCCCTAACACATTGAATTTTAAGACATGAATGAGATGTTATGGTCATTACATGGATCCACAGAAAAGGCAGAAACGAGCTGAAATCTTCCCTCAGAATTGCATTGCAGCAAATGCAAATTTTACTCTAAAGCATTATACCTGTGGAACATCTTCCTGTTTTACTTTGAAGTTAGAGTGGACTTACACAGGAGTCAGTTCCCCTTCTAATCCTTGACATCTTGTAAATTCCAATAATCTGCTTGGTTTCTGCCTGTCGGGGAAGAAGGGGATCCTCCAATAAATTTACAGGGAAGTGAATGTTGAAGTTGTTAGTCTTTAAATATCACTGAGGGAAGAAATGGTTGGACTCAAGGACCTTAAGAGCCTCTTTCACCCTAAAGGGTTCTGTTAAAAGCTCATCTGACTTAGATCTGTTTTTCTCTTGATGCAGCTGTCATCTGTGGCTTTGCTAGTGTTCCCATTTGCTGACAACGGCAAACAAACTGTGCTGGTAAAGGCACAATAAAGGAAACTCTCACACCTGCTAGGTTCATCAGAAAAGAGGGAAAAGAGAAACTTTATTTACATTTATCATACTTTATAGGATCTCAACTCCACAAGGGATTGGAGGACATGTCACTTCCTCCGCAATCCCACTGGAGAAAAAGGATGCTCATCAAACTTTCTCTTATCACAAAAGGAACGAAAAACAGAAAAGACGGTTAAATAAACATTGGCCATTATTTACATGAAACTGTGAGAAAATTCTCTGACTCCAAGGTTATAGCAGAAGGCTTAGCAAAAAACAGGACAACGCAAACAAAAGCAGGCGTGATGCACTTCACGGGTACCTGGCTTTGCTCTCACTGAACATGAAGGATATGGAACAGAGTTCACAGGAGCCTGAGCTGGGCTGGACAGAGTGCAGGGCTGAACGCTGAGCAGGAACATTGGGTTGGGGTGAGGAGCTGCCCTGGTGTCCTGCTGGTTTCAGCATATTGCCTCGTGCCCCAGCGTGCCTCTAATTCCGGAGTTAAGATTGTCACAGCAGGCTCAGCTATCTTTGCACAGGACTGGGTGGGCTAAATTTGTCACCTGCACTGTCTCATTAATTAATTTTCATTTAACCTGCCCTTCAACTTGGCTAAAGCTCTTTTCTGAAGTCTCTTGTCTAGCCTGCTCAGAAGTGCACAGTTCTTACTCCACATGATAAGTGGAGTCAAAGGTCCAAAGTCAAGGTCTTGCTTTACTGATTAGTGCTGGAAGCTGCTGGAGAGTGAGAGCAAATGAAATGTGAGAGCCCCGTAACCTCTGTTTGTACTTCCTAAGAGATGTTGAATTGTGTACCTTTGCAAAAACATGCCAAAAGTCACACGAGCATATGCAAAATAAAATACTTCCCGTTTCCAGAAGATGGAAAAATGAATAGCAATGGAGAAATACACATTGTGTTAAATTTGTGTTAAACATGTAAAGTGCTTTCATGCCACCAAAGAAATAAAACTTAACTAGAAATAAGTCATAGCTCTTAACAGTCTTTTCATGAACCTTTCTCCCAGTAAGGTTACAGGGAGTATTTATCTGCAGTAAGTGAACATGTCCCAGATTCAGTTTTTACTCACATTTTGTGATTAAAACCCATTCTTGCTGAGAGAGGGAAAAGAGAGTGAAAACCCTTTGAAGTTTGAGCAGCTATTTGTTTGCTAGCAATTTAAAAGTTATTTTTCCTAGAAAGCCAGATGTGTTTGAAAAGACTTGCATAGTTCTGACTGTGCAGTGGTGCCCATCCCATTCGTGTGTTTGTCCAGCAGGCTAAAGAACCGTCCCATTTTGTATCTTTTTTGCACAGAACGCTTGAACAATCAAATATGCAGTTAAGAGCTGCTTGTGAATGAGTTTAGTGTAAGCCAAGCACGATGCTGAGACCTGTGGCACTGTAAGGAGTCAAATGAATTCCCCTTTGTTTTTCTCTTCTCTGTGCTCTTTCTACCACTTGACTTCTGTGACAAACAAGATATACGTTCTAGAGAAAATACCATCTTTTGTATTTAATGCACTAAAATTCTTACGGGGGATGCGGAAAATATGATATATGATGATACAACTGAGAAATGGTGTCATAATATTTAGCACATTATGTGGTAAAGTGTATTTGGCAAATGTAGAAAAGCTGTTGATATAGCGGATCATCAATACCAAAATAAAGCATCTAATTTCTTTGGAAGTTTTCAGCTGAGATTTTTCTAGAGTCCTTTTTTTTTGGTCACACTAGGGTGATTAGAGTGGCACTTTCAACTAATGTAGTGGAAGCCACTTTCCCACAAGTAGTGGAGCACTGCTGCAGAATTGGAGCAGATAAAAGCAATTAACTTTCTTAGCAAGGCAGTTACAAGATATCTGTATCTACATCTGTGTCTACACCTATCTAAGTGAAAATAAGAAGTTTTTTTGCTTCAATCTAGTTCCCTGAAATGGTTCACATTGGGTCAAATTTCTTACAGTATGTCCTGTACCAACATTAAGCTTCTACTTGGCAGGACAGGTCATGGTCTAAACAGCTTTACTTCTGTCCAAGTTCTGAGGTGCTAAAAGCAACTGGCCACGGCAGGGGTCACACAGTCCTAACTATAGAAAGTGCTGTCTGCCCTGCCTGTGATAAGGGTTAAATCTATTATGGTCAATGAAGTTACACAGTCAAATGCAATCAAAATCAGGCTGTGCAGCCAGCATTAGGCAGCGGTCATGACAGAGCTCATTGAGAGTCATTGCCACCCTCCATGAAACTCACACAGGCCATTGGGTGCCCATGCTGTTGACGTTAGGGGGTCAAGACTTCTGTTTCCAGAAGTGAAACATCATGGAAGACTAAGAGGATTGTGATTTAATTGAAAGCATTGACACTTTTTTAGACTACATTCTAGCGATTTTGCACTGGACACTGGTAGTGAACATTTGAACCTTTAAGCGTGGGCTCAAGGGAATTGTGCATTTTCTTTGCATCAGGATAACATAAGCTCAGTTAAAAAAAGGGTAGCTGCAAGGTTTAAAGGTGATTTAGAAATACTTTGGTGTTTGGAATGTCTTATCTAGCAATTTAACTTACATCTGCCTCTAAAAAGGGAGTTCAAACTAGAATATAAGAAGCAGCAAGTAACAGTGATGGAGTTGGAGGAAGAACATCTCTGAATGACAGAAAATATCTCACTTTCTATTTCCTTTTCTCCCTTGGGATTTGTAACTGAGTCTTTACATCCTGCCTCTCCACCACAGCTCCATTTCTCTCTTGCCTACCTGTGATTTCCACCATTCTACCAAGTCTCCATGTTCTGTCCTCATCCCCATTCCTTTTTTCTTCTCTCCCCTTCAGCTGCTAGCAACCTCCCTGCTCTCCCAAGTTTTCCAACAAGCCCAGGGAAGCTGCAACATGATATATTGCCAGCCAGCAGGCCAAATTCCACAGGTCCTTACCTTTCATGGGATCATTAATCCAGGTTTCCTTCCATAGCAGACCTACCATTTTTTCAGGAAAAAGCAGAAACTGAGAGGTCTCTTGCTCTTTCAAACTCTTTGAAGTTGATAAAATAGTTCAAAAACCAGAATGACACAACAGCAGCATAATCACATGGTTCTCATTCCCTGGGGAAACAGAGCCTAGCAGGAGAAACCTTTCCTGAGGGAGGCAGTCTGATGGTCATGTCACACAGGAGTGTTTTTTGTTTGTTTTGTTATTTCACAGTTTGACATTGACAAGGAGGCTGGAGAGAGGCAGATTTACCATCGGTACTGCATGNTTTTAGAACTGAACCATGATAAGCTTCATGTAGATAAAATATTTTCTGTTAGGCCGACAAGTAGAGTTTGAAAAATAGTTGTGAGCCCAATAATTTGTCTGGTTTTCCCCTTGATATTAGTCTCATAAAATACGAAATTTAGAAACCTTGTCCTGTTCCATGCATGAATTTTGAGTAAGGTCATGATCCCAGTTTGATGTTTCCTTGAAGTTCTCTTTAAATCATCTCAGTGCTTTACAGGGACAAACCCCAATACTCCACCTGCAGGTAAGCAGCATGAGGGGAAAACTGCACAACAGTTCTGGACACTATTTAGCAGGTGTGTTCATATCTTGGTTATTTTAAATATAACAGTTCTCAAATTAATTTTTTTTTTTTTTTGCTTGGGTTAATTTTAGGGGGTTTAGGGGGTTTTTTTTGCTTATTCTTTGTCAAGTTTTTAGCTCTTTTGCAGTGCTAATTATAGTTTGATATTTTTATGCTGGTTAACTTCAATGCTTCAAGCCACA
This sequence comes from Platysteira castanea, assembly GCA_013397175.1. Lineage (NCBI taxonomy): Eukaryota > Metazoa > Chordata > Aves > Passeriformes > Platysteira > Platysteira castanea. Next base: position 104,819 of record VYXC01004850.1, read on the forward strand.
TGGTGGTTCCTGAACCAGAATAAAAGAGCTGTTCATGGAATCCTTTGCCTCATTGCTGACTAGCTGTCAATATGATGGTGGACTTAGATTATTTTTTTCATTTTATTTTCAGCATGAAAGCCATGTCTTAAAAGTCACTGAAGTTCAGCCGTTTGAACTGGGATATCTCTAAAAGGTCTTGGTTTTTACAAAGCCCAGAGTACTCTAAAAATCAGACTTTTGAAGCTGTTTTATATAGGCATGAGGCTTCTCCCCACAACAACTACCCTTGAAAATCATAGTCTGTGTTTTGGGATTTTAGGAGACTGAAATGAGTCTGAATCCAGTTTAATTTGGGGAAGAAAATCTCCAGACTGCTCAGAGATAAAACATCAGTTGAAGCTGAAGAGAATTCCATGCACAGAGATTCACAAGCCTGAGCTTTTTGTGATTATTCTTGCAACTTTGAAGAAACCAAGTAAATACACTTAATGTTTGGGTTCAAAAATTACTGACACATGTCATGCTTCATGTTGACATAGCTAGAAAGAAATTCAGTAGGAATTGCAACCCCAAATCCTAAGAGACAACTGTAAGTGGAAAGTATGTTCTGATGGGAGTAAGTACTTAAATAGTTTCTCTGAATCCAAGACCACAAATGAACTGTGGAGGAGCCTATTCTCACACTGTTTATTCTCTCTGAAGTTGTGAAATCTGCACAGACATTGATTGCTTGGAAAGTCCAGCAATCCTTCAGCAGGTCATTGAGCTTGAAGTCTGCAAAGGAACGTGAATACTGAAAGCATGTGTATAATTCTCAATCCACTTTAAAAATGAACCTTTAAAAAGGGGATGCAGAATTGGCACAATTAACTTTTATTTGCATTTATTGAGACATAAACTACGTAACCAAATTGCCAACTAAAAAGAACTCAGAAATGTGCTTTGTTGAGCTATCTCTGCTACTCCTCTTTCACATCAAACTTGGATTATGATTTTAATTATAAATCATCAAACCTGGGTTATAGTTTAAATTATAAATTATATTATTGGAAAAGTCCCTTTAAAATTTGGTAAACTTGATTGCATAGAGAACTTTTGCAGCAGGACAAAGGCCAATTTGCCAGTGTAAACCTGGCAGAATGACTGCTTGCATTATGCTGATTCCACTTGCTGCAGTTGTTAAGTGATCAAAAATTTATCAAACCGTATTTGTCAAAACTTGAGTATCTCTGATGTATCCAGCAAGATTCTGTCAGTGATCATAGGTTATATTCTTGTGATTTGAAAACTGATTTTATGGGATTTTTAATGCTTTGACTCAGATATGAAACATATTTCTCATTAGCAGTAGAGAAGACTTTGAATCAAAATTCCAAGAGACTCAGGTATCAGTTGAGTTCTAGATCTAGGCTTCCAACCTGTATATATTTGATCAAAATCATAGAAGGAAACTCTGAAAAAGTATGAATCAGTTCTGAATGTTAGTGATCTATCAAGAGAAAACTTCATACTGTACTAATATTACTTAAATCAATGCCAGTTTCTTTCGTATAAACACAGAAGTCAAAACGTTCTGATTTGACCTATTTAGGACAATTTTTCAAACAAAAATGTCATTAATTCATTAAACAACAACAACAAAATAAACCCAAACCAGTTAGCATAGGGACCAAGCTCTCTTTTGTCATGTCATCCTGCACACATGCTCAAAATATTCCTGTATGTTGAGCAGAAATAGTGAACTGGGCTCTTTGGGCCACCACGTCTGTCATGCATCTCAAAGCCTTAAACAAGAGATGGATTGAGCCCCAATCCTCACAAAAGCGTAAATGAAGCTGCAGTTAAACAAAAGGACATGGGAATAGGTTATACACAGGCTGCTGCTGATGGGTGAGAGTGTCCAAAACTCCCTGGTAAATAAATGTGAGAGGAGAAGGAAGCTGGCCAGAAGTACCTGGGCAGGGATTCTTCCTTTATTGTGAAGAGTTTGAAATGGTTGGGGTCTCAAAGCTGTGTCCTGCATGAGCCAGTTCTTCCACGCAGAACAAGACAATGGAGAGTGTTTCTGCTCTGTTGCCTCCCCCCAGAGGTCTTTCTTCAGAGAATTTTTGAGTGCTGGGAAGGAGAAGGTAAAAGCACAAGGTTTCTTGTCAGGTCCACCAAGACTGTTTTGTCATTGAAACCCAAACCTTAAGTACCCAACAGGTAAAGATTTCCTGGTCTTCAGTTTCAAATGGGGTATTCCAGAGACGGATCCATCAAGACGTTTGCTATTTCATGGTTACCACTAAGGGTTATATTTTTATCTGTTGCTGTTTAACCTAGAGTGTTTCAGGATATTTTATAGGTGAAAGTTTAATCAGAGATCACTTACATGGCAGGGAAACACATTGCTGAAGCAGACTGTAATTTTCAAGGATGTAATTAAAAATGGCTGTGTCATTTGCATAATATCAGGCAAGTGGACTGGACAGCATATAGAGCACTGACTGCACTTATTTTCAGATCACCTTAAAATAAGGTGATATGGAATCTCTGGTTGATACGGAATCAACCAGAGGAGCCAGAGGTCTTTTAAAGAAGTCCCTGTAGGTTGGACAGAAATAAGAGAGAGTTTTATATTGTCAGAATGTTCATGCTAGACAGGCAAACCTCTGCTGATGGGGAAGGGGTGGGGACAGTGAATGTCAGGCACCTGTGGCTGAAGGACCCCGAGAGCAGTGACGTCCAAGACCTGTATCAGTGGCAAGCAAGAGGCTGTACTCCCATGAGGAACCCTGGTGTGCAGGAGGATTAACCATGAGCACTGAGATCCCAGGGAGAGCTGTTTGATTTGCAGGAACCACGTGTTGTGGGGAATCATATCTTACTGAAGGGCCTTTGGATGTTGCACAGGACTTTTGAAGTTACTCCAGGTCATGGTTGTGACGCTTTTCAGGAGAACAAGGATGGAATCTGTACCACTGTATCCCCTAACAATTAGTGCTTCTTGTTTCTTTGGAGATTGTTTGTATTTGAAGAATTTCTGGCATCATAAATTAGTATAGATCTGTTTCAGTCAGCTGTGTTGCCATGAAACACATCTGCTGAGGAACTGGCCTTCCCTTTCATTTCCATTCATAACCCAGCTCAAAGGAAAGAAAATGGCATTCTTTCCATTTACTTGGACTGGACTCAGGCAAGCCTTTGAAAAGCTGCTGTGATCTACCAGAAGGGCTAAGCGTGACTGAATTTCAATGTCTGTCCTCTGTGTATATCCTGTAACTCTACCTTCAAAATGCTGGAAATGAACAAATTTCAATTGTAAGATGCTTTAGAATCTTGGAGGAGAGCAGCAGTAAAAATGTAAAGCGTAGTGTCTGTGGCTGTTTTTAGGAGAAATGCAACAGATTACTGGAAAGAGGCTATTTTAAAAAGGTTTCTTACATGCTCCGTTTTTTGATGAATCCTCTGAAGTTTTGATAGAGTGGATATCTCTTGTGCCATGCAGTAAACAAGGGCGCAGCACAGCACAGGTTCTGCTTCCAGGGGCTCTCAGTCTTTAATGACAGAGCAGGCAACAGTGATACCTGGGATAAAGAGGTAAAGGGCAAATTGCACAACAAACATGGCTCATTGGAGACATTACTGGAGTCTTGGCAGGACAAAAGGGCAGGGTCTACCCAGTGTTGAGGACAGGTGGAAGCTGCTTTGATGCTGCAGACAGTGGAGAGCCATGTGCAAGAGCTTTGTGGAGGCAGCGCTGTTCCCTCCCCATGAGTAACGCAAAGACATAACCTGTTCACATAAAGCTGAGAGACACGTTGGTTCTTTCCTTAAAGATTTCTCTGACTCTGAAGATGTCTACCTCTGCCTTTTCTCTGCTTTTCCAGATGTTGTCACCCCAAATGGCTTGAACATTAAGAAATTTTCAGCAATGCATGAGTTTCAGAATTTGCATTCCATGTACAAGGCTAGGATCCAAGAGTTCATTCGAGGTCATTTCTATGGGTATGCTTTTACTTTTCAAAAATTAGCAACGCTTGTCCAACACTATTTAAAGCAAGAATCAAAGCAGGAGGACTAACAAGTACTTCATAGAGAAGTGGAAATGTTGAAACCAGCTTATTCAAATATCTGTCTGGGATTTCTCAGTTGGAAGCTGAGGGAGTTTTAGACACCAGATCTAACTCTGTTTAGCAGATTATGATATCAGACAGCAGATCGTGATCTGTTTGTTATTTACCTAAGAGGCAGTTTGTCAGATTAAGATAGTCAATTTAAAGCACAGCAGAAAAGCCTCACTTTCATTTTTCTCTTGGGATAATAAGTTCCTCCAGAATAGAAAGCTGTTGTGTGTTTTGTTTTATTATATCTCGAGACATACTTTGTTCTTGTCTGTTTTCTTGCTTTCAGCCACCTTGACTTCAATCTTGACAATACCTTGTTTTTCTTCATTGCTGGGAGATACGAGTTTTCCAACAAAGGAGCTGATATGTTTCTAGAAGCCTTATCAAGATTAAACTTTTTGCTGAGGGTAAGAAAGCTTACGCAGCTGTTGAAAGCATAGAGCTTATGCTCAATCTTACCATACTGTGGAAGTGACCTGCAAGAATTCCCTTTCAATACTCTGGTTTATAGGAAAGTAATTATGGGATATTCAGTTTTCATAGAGCTCTCTCCCTGAGCGATCAAACTATATGATGATCTCAGACAGCTTAAAAACATTCGATTCCATAGTTCAGAAAATTAATCCATGGTTACCTCCCTGGCTTTTAGAGAAAAGTAATGAAAATAATATTCTACAGTTTGCCCTAATGGTTTACATATTATAATGGAAATAAAAGTAAGCCTTTAATGCTGCATTTTAAAAATATCCTTTTAAGCAAATTGCTTAATTCATTAGGACCTGATCATGATCTTTTAAATCTCTGAGTACTTCTGCCCAGTTGGATGGGAATCTTGCATTAAAATTCCCAGTGACAGTGCCCTGGTGAAAAGCAATGGGAAGCCATGCAATTCTCCACAGTCCTGTTTCCGCAGCTACAAAATGAGTGCAATGTTTCTAAATGCCTTTATGGAGTACTTCAATGAAGGGCAAGGCCTTGTTATACTCACAGAGCAGAGCCCTTACCACCTACAGTGAGGGCTTTGAAAATGTCTCCAGATGTGTCCCAAAGACTGGTATACTGAAAATAAAACCCAGAAAAAGTGCTAATTGGTTTTCAGTCATCTGGCAAGGGTCAATTAGCTGTCCCAGACTCTGTCTTTTGTACTCTTATCAGTTGAATGATATGGAAAATCTGGATAAAAATTGTGATACTGCATTGTCAGCAGGGATGAAAGAATCCCTAATCGCTAAAGAATCAAAGCTCTAAGTACACTTGTTCTACCACCACCTTCTATTAATACGCCATTAGAACCATTGGATTTTCTGGAAATCCTTAATCCCTTCATTGACACAAATAACCTCACAGAACTGAAGTATTTCTTCCACAACAGAAGTCAGTTGTTTGGCAGTGCTGTGCAACATCAGGTACCTGTTAATGGCATTTACATGGCTGTTATCTGTGAATGCTGATAACGTGGGAGGTCTTGTGTAATAAGAGGGAAATAATTGGCTGAACAATTATTTCAGCAATCTCTTGTTGCAGCTAATGATTTAAATCATAGAATCATAAAATCCTTGAGGCTGGAAAAGACCTCCAAGATCACTGAGTCCAACCTTTGTCCAACCACCACGTTGTCAATGAGACCATGGCACTAAGAGCCGTGTCCAGCTATTTATTAAACAGTTCCAGGGAGGGTGACTCCACCACCTCCCCGGGAAGCCCCTCCCACATCGCCCCTTCTGTGAAGAAATTCTTCCTGATGACATCCGTGACAAGCAAGGCTGATGGAAATTAAAGGAAACTGGGGCTAGTTTTCCCAAGCTCTGTAGAACAGTGTACTGTTGCTTCTCCCATAAGCTGAGCCTGGATTTCTTGCATTATTCTTCTAGTGTGGATGCCAGCATCTGATTACCTGTTCAAACACTTGCTCTGTAACTATTTCAAGAGGTAGTTCCATTGAGAATAGCAGACTACCTGTACTACTTACAAATCTGGAAATTATGGTGATTCCTAAACAAGTCCCAGTGGTGTGCCTGAACCTAAAAAATACATATCATTGCATGGAATTGTTTCATTTTATAGAGACTTTTCCCTTTGCTGCTTGAAAACCTCAGTGAAATTTTGGAAGTAAAATAGGAATGTTGGGAGAGATTGTTAATGCACACTGGGATCGTGGCATGATGGACCTGGAACCTGCTTTGAAGAGAGGGAAGGGAAGAGCATTAACTAACATTAACGTGATAGATGACTCCCATAGGTTATTTTATACTCTTCCCTCTATGTCAGACTGAGAGGAGGCACACCTCCTCAGATACACGTTTGTGTATCTATAATTTGAAATGGACACAATTCAAAGTAATTTATTTTTTACAGCTCTGAACAGAGTTCACCCTTAGCTTTTCTTTAAACAGTTGCTGGCAGGAGTAAAACCTCATTCATGGAGCAAGGAATGGACCTGGTATTTTGAACCTTGTTCATGCACTGGAGAAACTAGCAAGTGAAACCATCTAGAAATAAGGGGTCAGAATTTACAGCAAGTGCTTTCTGCCTTTGCAGGAGCTGGATGGGAGAGATGAGCTAGAAGTTACTCGTGGCTTTTTGTGTATCTGACAGGTTCTTTGCCAGGGGTTCAGGTAGAAAATGGTTGCTCTCTTTCTGCCCATACACCTGCTACTGTAGGGAATCCCTCATGTCATGCCTAGGCCCACCTCAGGCAGTAAACCAATCAGTGTCTCCTTTGAGCCACCACAGTTTGTGTCAGGTGAGAAAGTGTGTAGGATTTTTATTTTTTTGCAGTTTAAGTGCACATCCAAAGCCATGTTCTCTAAACCATGAGAGCTCAGGAAGATCTGATTTCCCAGATTGAAACTGGGTGACATCTCTGTCTTGATCTCTGATCTGACAAAACTTCATTTGTAGCAAGAGCTACAAGATCAGAGCCTTCCTGGAAAACCGAAGTGCATTTGGCGTTTCCTGTGACTAATTCTTAAAGTTGGCTGTGGTACCCTGTAGTGAGATTTTTTTTTTTAATTCCTCTCCATTTCTTGTCCTGTAGGTTCACAAGACTGATGTTACAGTTATTGTGTTCTTCATCATGCCAGCAAAGACCAACAATTTCAACGTGGAAACCCTGAAAGGACAAGCAGTCCGGAAGCAGCTCTGGTAATTGCCATTCCCATCCTGGTACAGTCTGTTGTGGATACATGCAAAAGTTCCAGCTGGAGAATAACTCTCCTTATTTTTGCTAAAACTGAGAATTGTGGGTAACTAGAATGTATTTTAGGGATGAAAGAGATGGGAAAGATAAATAAGGTCAAATATTTCTCCTTTTAGTTTTGTTGTTGTTTTTTTTTTTTTGTCCAAAGTTATTTTTAGTTAATTTGCCTTGCCATTCTATTAGCAGTAGTACTTCTTTTGCAGCAACAAAGTCAAATGTTCTAGAAAATCCAGTGTTCTGGATGTCTTCTGGCTGTTTCTGGACATGCCATAGAAGTCCCACAAAATAAAGACTGCCTGCTCATTTTTCACAGTGAGCTTCTCTGTGGGAAAAAGAAATTAATTACACATCCTCTTTTATTTATATATTTTTGTATTTTATCTGTTATTTTTATTTTTTATTTCTTTTATTTAGAAATATGGAGTTTGCACTGTGTGATCCAGCAGAACTACAGTTGATAACAATTGTCTATAATTTTCTATATGGACTACAGCAAGCAGTGGCCATATCCAAGCAGTGAAACTTATAGCTATAAAGGGAAAATTGTCACAGCACTTGCCACTTAGCAATGTTTCAAACAAAAGAGCAAAGCAGGAGCAGGATTAACCCTCACTTCACTTTAACTGCTGTGTGATTCTGTATAGGAGAAGGCATCTATTGTGAGGTAGTTCTGAACTAAGTGATGCGGTAAAACCAAAACTTCAAATTCATGAAGAAAATCAGTGGGGAGTTATCGAGGAGGAATTTTGTTTTAAAAAGTCAAAAAAACCACTCCACACAATGTATTTACAGATTAATTCTCCAAGCAAGGAAATGGAAGTGTCCACCTTATGAGGTGGCTACAGTGGTTAAACTCAGGGCAGAAATAAGGAAACTGGTGTTAAAACTGAGGGACTAAACCCCGCAGAACCTAGCTGCTGCTTTTGTGCCCATCTCTCACTGTGTTTAACCTCTTTGTGATGCCAGTTTTATATCTATGAAATGACAGAAGTCTAACCAATTTAGAGATCTGTAGATGAAAGGCACTGTGGAAGAGAAGGATACTATTCTTTGTGTCATCTCATTAATGCCTCCAGAAGATGATCTCTGACTCAGTTTTCTGGATAGCAATAGTGCCGCTGAAGGACTTGACTAATGGATATTAAATTTCTACAAAAACAGTGACAGAAATAGTTCAACAAGGGTGATTGAAGTCATGTAGCTTTTGCCAAACCTAGAAAAGTAGGCAGATATGAGAAATCTCTCTGCTGTCAAAATTATCTCTGGATAATTTAGCAACTTTTTGTGACTCACAGGAAACATTCTACCTGGTTCTATTACCACTCTGGAAGCAGGGACCACCAGTGTAGAGACTGGAATTAATTGTCCGTCCCTGGCTTCCTAAAAATAATGTGTCTGAGCTGCCTTCACTGCCAGTGGAGAGTAATGGTTCAGTCCAAATTATGTTTTATCCTATCCCACTCTGGAAGTGCTATGAGTCACAGGAATCATTCTCTGAAATGCTTTTGGCCTCTGCTTTGTGCTTGATATAAAGGATGCCATGTTTGAATAGAATACAACAGGTACATATGAAATAAACAATAGGTGGATGTTAGGAAAGTTTAGATTACATGAAATATGCAAAGACTTCCATGTTGTATCTCTAGTGCATGGTTATTTCTCTGGTACTCAGTAATGCAGGCACAATAATAACAGTAAATGTAAAACTGAAAATGTGAAATCATGCAAAAAGTGCTGCTTCCAGCTGTTCTTCTCTGCGAAAAGCAGAAGACTCTCTGCATCACTGTATGCAGCATTATCATGGTCATAATCTGAACTCCAGGATAAGCCCACCTGCTAGTAGTATTACGTAATAATAGCAGGTGATTTTCAGGATGCCACAGAAATTAAAGACAAGAAGAGGTTGGCACTTAAAAAGGAGTATAACACTTAAGAATCATTAATAGGCAATGGCTGACCTGGGATATAAAATCCTTGTTTTTCTCTGCTTCTGAAAAAGCAGTCTATCCCATCTGGGTTAAATTATAGATATTGTGCATGGCAGTCTATGAAAATACAGTCATTTGGGAACCATCCTGCTGGGGTTTGGATCAGTGTGGTTTGACATTTAGCTGCTTTACAACTCACTCAAAATTGACTCATCCACTATTGTGTCTATGTGAGTTAGGAGAGAGCACCTAAAAACAGATATGTGGATTCCCAGCTTGGTAAAGTTTAGGATTTCACTTAAGGAGTTTTGTCTTAGCCCAAAATATAATTAGAAATCAGGAAAGGTTCAGCGAAGTTAAACTTTATTCACAGTGGATTTACTCAAATTTAGAGTGCATTTGCTGTTTTGACAATAAAACTTTCATCCAGGGGCAGAATAATAAAAATTATTCTTTGCATGTAGAGCAGTGGTTCACTGAGTTCTTCCTTAGCTAAAATATAACATTTGTCTGACACAGGCCTCATTGATAGCTTAAAACTTGGCCTGAGCTTTTCAGGAAGTTTCTGTTTTGCAAATTAATTAAGACAAGCTACCTTTTAGTCTAACAATTGTTTCCAAAAGTCTTTGAGTTGGGAAATAGGGCACAAAGTGAAGGGGGAAGCTTGCTTTGAAATCCCTATTGGTTTAACTCTTATATCATGCATCTCTCTTCTAGATCAAACGAAGTTGGAGATTTCTCTGACCATTATTAATGATCGTGTTTTAGTACCTAGGGTCATACCTACGCTCACTTTTTCACAGCTGACATGTGGGCTACTGATCAGAACAGAGGGTTAGAAGTGACGCTTGCCCCTGACTTTCCCAGAGCCCTCATCTGTAGATGCAGGTCAAATCCTCAGCTCTGCTGGAGTCCATCAGCACAGCTGCTGGCTGGAGAAAAGAGCTTTGAGAACCAGACCTCTGTCTGCCTCTGCATCCTTGATTCCATCAATATATCAGTTTAATTTCCAACAGCAGGAATCTCTTCTATACTGTCTTTGTCCTGGATTCCCCTCTTTTATACATATATTCATTTATCTTCCTAGGGACACTGCACAGTCTGTGAAGGAGAAGTTTGGAAGGAAACTCTACAATGCCCTACTGAAGTGAGTGAAGAGGTTGCTTTGCTCTGCCTTGCAGAGCCACGTGTTCAGGTGGCTTTACCTGTGCTGTTTCTGTGCTTCTGCTCTTTGTGTAAGGAATTTTGACATCCATAGGAGGGCATGGGAGAAAGATATGGGACCATAAACAAGATACTTGTTTAACAGGCAAATCACAGAGAAAAAATTAAAGGTATTAGCAGCCCATGGTGGAAAGAGTCATAAGAGACACAGGGGATGTCTGAGTAACAGAAAGGCTTATCCACTGTCAAAAACGAGCTACTTCAGCTTAAAAAAGTACCAGAGACCAAGTAATATGTGTTAGCAATTCAGTCATATCATTTCAGAAGACAGTTGGAAGTGAATGACCCAAAGCACAGTAAAAACAGAAGAAACCAATTTTCAGGGTTGTTTTGAAAACTAATCATCAGGTCAGCAAGCATATGGGAGAATACAATGTAGGGAATATAGAAGGGCCATGAAAACAAAGGAAAGGTTCATGTTGATATCAGCAAACTTCAGATCAGACCTTGCTGGCCATTTCTTCATTTTCTTTACAAAAAAGATAATGAGTCATTTGGTAAAATTGGTTGTGTGTTTCCTTTGCAGAGGAGAAATCCCAGACTTGAACAAGATTCTTGACCGAGATGACATAACCATTATGAAAAGAGCCATCTTTTCAACTCAGGTCAGAAAATGTGTTATTTATATAAACATCTAATCTAAATGTGATGATCTAAGAGGATTGAGTATAACATATAGTGATATGTGTGCGTTGGGAAGTTTTCAGCAAATATATTTCTCATCGGTAACATTTGAAATCAGCTCTGATTGTTTTTAATGAGAGTATGACCCAGACTAATCTCTTGGGGAGTCCATGGATATTCTTTCAGTCACATGCAGTCCTAATTCTTTTATTCTGCAGTAAGTGTGAACTTTGAGTTGTTCCTGAAGCCTGGATTCTTCCAATTTTATTAAATATGTAAAATCAAACTCTAAGAAGATACAACATTGACTAAAAAATCTTCAAAATTAAATGGTGGTCCTTTCTAAAAGCTAGTACAAATTCATTTATTTTGAGGTAAACTAAACCTATTTGCATCAATGACAAAATCTGCCACTGTCTTCCAGTAGCCGTAGGAAATGGCAAGAGGACTGTTTGCCAAGAGTTTGTCTGATTTATGGATTGCCTTTTCTGTGTTCAGAGACACTCTCTACCTCCAGTGACCACCCACAACATGATTGATGACAGCAATGACCCAATCCTCAACACCATCCGGCGCATTGGCCTGTTCAACAACCGCACAGACCGCGTGAAGGTGCGTTCTGGCCTTCTCATTTTAGATTCAAAATGGAATTTCTTTAAACATTCTCAGTCTGGATTGTTAATATCGGGAGCACAGTTAAATTCTTGATAGGCAGTATATTACTCCTAGAGTACTATTTCTCTCTTCCTCCCTGTGCAGGAGTAACAACTTGTCACTGCACAGAGATCCTCAGGTGCTGTTTAGCCAGGATAATTTCAAGTTAGAAATCCAAGGTTAGGGAGTTGCTTTCATTGCTGCCTCCTGCACTGAATGAGGAGCTGCTACTCCTGAAATCAAGAAAGTGCCATGGGTCATTTGCACCCAAATGTAAAACTCTGTCATAGATTTACTTACTTAAAACCCTGGAGGTCCAGGGTTTGAGCACAGATATTTCTGGGGTAGTGATTCATCTCTTAAGAGCAGCATCCTGATACTCAGCATTTGCTGTAGAAGGTAACCAGGGCTTTGATCCTGAGCAGAAAGAATTCCTGTTCATGCCATGCTCGTGTTTACATCACCTGTTGAAACTAAATTTTTGCAAATAAATCCTTTCCTTACTTCCATGTTTACCTTGTCAAACCACAGAAATGGTCAGCTCCTGCTTTCGCAGGTCTGCCAAAGCTGGTTTTTTTCTGTCAATCTCTGACATTCTAACTATGACTATCTCAACATCTATCTAGTCAAAGTAGAACATAAAATTGCAGATCCTTCCTCTTCCAACCCTGTTCTTTAAAGCCAGATCCAAGGTATCTCTAACAATGGCGTATCACTTATTCTCAGTTTATTTTTAAACCCATGGCTATACCTCAGTAAACATTTTCCTACACTTCCTAGTAACTTCTTCCTGGCTTAACATATGAACATTAACTCCAATGAATTCTGGGATCATAATATGGTAATAATACACTAGATATAACAAAAGTAGGGGGGAAGGATGTTCTGTGTACATAGGTAGTAAAAAATGCCTCAGAATTAACAGCTTGAAGGCATTAGAGAGCAGATAGGATATAACCCAGCAAACATCTCCTTCTGCTTCTCAGCAGATGTCAAGTTTGTAAAAAACTGTTATTACCACTGAAAAATTACCTCCTACATGAACAGGCTTAATACTTAATGGGCTGAATATCATTTTAAAAAATTCTATAAACTTCAAATAGAAAGTAATTTTGAGAGAGGTATGACATATCCAGGCAAACACAGCTGGCATGTGAAAAATACCCTCAGCAATGCCAGTGGAATCACAGGGATCAACTAAGCTTGCAAAATGAGTTTACAGCCCATTTACTGGTTGAGTACATTCATTTATTTACTCAAGTAAATAATTACAGTAGCATGATAATATTATTAAGAAGGGATAAAAGCATATCCTGGGCATGGAATAATGGCTGTGGTATGTTCATGCAGGGAAATAAACACAGAGCAGTTTAAACTATTCCCCCACATTTCTTCCTCCTGAAGCTGACTGGGCATCCCGTACAAGGCACTTCTCAACCAAGCAGCGGTTGTGCAGCAGTGACCCCAAGCCCTGCAGGGTCGTGCAGATAAATTAACTTTGGTCCTGAGAGCTGTCTTTCAGCAAGATTAGTTGGCCTAGGCACAGGTTTGTGGTGACAGGGCTATAATGTGTCTGGGTACAAAATTCCCTCCATTCGTGGGAGATCTGTTGGGTACGGGGAACATTCCTTTATTTCAGAGCATGCTGTGAAGTTCGGGAGTGCTGTGTCTGCCTGAGGCCTCCTCCTAATGAGATATCCCAATAAAACAATAGTATGGTTTGGGTTGGAAAGGACCTTAGAGATCATCTCATTCCAACCCCTGCCATGGGCAGGGACACCACCTACTATCCCAAGCTGTGCACAGCTCCATCCAGCCTGGCCTTGGACACTGCCAGGGATGGGGCAGCCACAGCTTCTCTGGGCAACCTGTGCCAGGGCCTCCCCACCCTCACAGGGAACAATTTCTTCCTCATATCCAGTCTAAACCTGCTCTCTGTCAATGTGAAGCCATTCCCCCTGGTTCTGTCACTCCAGGCCCTCATAAATCCTTTATAGCTTTGGACAACAAACCAAATCTTGCTAAATGCCACAGCCTTAGGCCTAATTCTCAATGCATGTGGGCCTCCTTGATGAAGAAGGATAAAGCTGAATATCTGTCTAGAAAAAAAAGGGGTTCATTATCAGTACTATTTCCAGGACAAGAATGCACAGAGGCAGGATACATTTCATTGTGGGAAGTGAGTTAGATAACAGATGGATGGGCAAAGGAGGTGTTGTCCAGATCCTTAGGAAAAGACCAGGGTAAATAATTGGCGTGAGCTTATTGATAATTAAAATATATCGATGATGGTTTTCTTTCACCTCTAACGTAAGTTTTGAATATCCAGGTGATCTTACATCCAGAGTTTCTTTCTTCAACAAGCCCCTTGCTGCCCTTGGACTATGAGGAGTTTGTTAGGGGCTGCCACCTTGGTGTGTTCCCATCTTACTATGAACCCTGGGGCTACACTCCAGGTAGGAATTCTGTACCCTTAACTAGTGTGGAAAGATGAACACCCATTCTGTTGATGCAGCCAGTTCCTTCTGGAGTGCTGAAAAAACTCTGTAGACTCTGTTTCCTCTGCCATGCGAAGGTCTTACTGCTGGCAAAATTGTCCCTGCACTGGACTCTTTCCCATACTAATGTGGAATCTTTTGATTTTCTATGGCTTTAGAACAAAAAAAAATTTTAAAAACTTAATTCTTCATTAGGTTCAAGGGTTGTAAAAGAAGATGTGCAGGAATGTACATATTAAAAAAAGCAGGGCAAGAAATCTGATGCTACCAGCTGACGTAGTTCAGTGGATTTAATTCAAGATAACAAGTTTGAGAGAATTATGTAATACCACAGCTAAGTTATTCACGAGAAATACATGCATTGGTAGTGAATCTCATTGAATTAACTGGAAATTTCTAAAAATGCAGAGAGCATTTTTTTTCTTGCTGTGGAGACCTGTTTGCAAACCACGAATATCAAAATCCAAAGTTTGATATGCTCCTGTTCCTAAGAGAGTTGGTTTTGTAAGGAGTTGTGAACGACTAATGAACATGGGTGTACATCAGGCTCCAATATAAAATCCAAATAGTCCTGACCTTATATTGGGGTTCTCTGTTTCAAAACTGCACTCCCAGAAAGTTTTCCATTTAGCTGCCCTGAAACTCAAAGATATATCTGCAAACACAGTGTGAATTTTGTGTTTAAAATTTCTTTTTATCTTTTTTTTTCTCAGAATCCACAACAAAACAATATTATAGTTTTCACTTGACATTTTCCGAGCAGCTCTAGTGTTATGGGAGCTTCTGTCTGCCTGTTTCTTTTTCTTTTTTTTTCTCAAGTGAAACCATTGCAGGTACATTACCCTGAAACCCTTTTTGCCTGTTTCTTTCTGCAGCTGAATGTACTGTGATGGGCATTCCCAGTGTAACCACAAACCTCTCTGGATTTGGCTGTTTCATGCAGGAACATGTTGCTGACCCAGCAGCTTATGGTAAAAACTTTAACAGCATATCAAAATATCACCTCTGAGTTAGGAACGCAAAAAGCACAGCAACCATGCTGTTACTCCTCAATTTGATATTTCTTTAGGACAAGGGAATTCATTGGGGGAATATCTTCAGAGCTCTGAATATCTTGTTAAGTTGGACAAGTAATTTCAGCTGTTGTATTTATCCAAACCCTTTCCAGGTTATTTCTCTTTTTCCTCCCTTTAATTTTTTGTCTGCTGTATCCTTCCAAAACCATCAGTGCTCATACCAGTCTAGAGTCTCCCAGCACTTCCCTTTAGTTGCATTATAACACTTTGAGCCTTCCAAAGAAGCAGGGAAAGTCTGCTTCTCTTGGAATAGTCTCGGACTTTGAGACCAGTGAAACGTGTCCCTCACCAAACAAACAGTAAATTATCATGTACGCAAAAAACCCCAAAACCAAAACCAAAACCAAAACAAACAAAAAAAAAAAAAACCTCACAAAACCAGAAAACTGTTCAATACAAGGAATCTACTTCAAATAATGATCTGATCGGGAAGCTTTACAAATGTTTCATGACTGGAGTGTGGTGAGGAAGAAGGAAGCCAATGCCTGGTATGTCAGGACACAGTTCTGCCTCTTGAGTCGTCCTCTGCCTCAGTAGATCCTCCTTTTAGGGCAACTGGTGCAGCTGTCACTAAAGCCGCAGTCTCCCCGAGGTACAGAGCGAGGCACAGCCCTCCCTGTCCTTTCCTCCTTACTTAGCCACGGCTAACTGGCTGCCCCTTCCCTGGAAGTGTTCAAGGCCAGGCTGGATGGGGCTCTGAGCAACCTGGGATAGTGGAAGGTGTCCCTGCCCGTGGCAGGGGGTTGGAACTCGATGATCTTTAAGGTCCCTTCCAGCCCAGACCATTCTATAATTCTATGATTCTGTGAATATTGAATACATGCCCAAACTAGGGCCTCTTTCCAAGTACCTAGGCTTGTTTTCACAATCAGGCAGTGACAGCCCACACTGGTGCCAGCTTTGCCTGGCCTAGGGGAAAGGGGTAGAGCCAGGTACAAAATATACATACACCTGCTTGGGTGGACATGCCTTTGAGACCCTTCAGAGACACAGAGCACAGGTCACTTGCTCTTGTCTGCCAAAACATAGGTGTGAGTTGATATAAATTACCATGTTGGCACCGGGCACTTGATTAAGGTAGTTGTGCATCTGTCATGTCCATTAAGAGAGCTGCAAGGTCTGGTACCCTTCTCTTCCCAACACCCTGGCATAAGGAAGGTGGCAAAAATAAAGTATTGATCTCAACAAACTGTGTAGAGGCAAAGCTTACCTCTGCCCTCTCTCTCCCAGAATTGTCTGTTGAGTGATGTGTGTGAGTTAGCTGTCTCTATGGAAACACTTGTATTTCTACAGAAAACACAGCCTCTCTCCTACAGCCTGATTCTGGCCATCCACACTTGTGAATTCTCTGGCAAGCTAGGAAAGCACTAGATTATGTTTTCTTTAAGAAGTCAGTATTTTAAAAATTATGGGAGATAAAAATGATATGTCTTTATCCAGAAACTCGAACCCTTTTGGACATACTTACACAGCAACAACAAAGCCTCTGAGTTTTGAAGAATTTGCTGAATTTCAGCCTGAAAGGTAAAGAAAATTAAAGTTAAAAAAAAATGCATATTCCTCTGCGTCTCTCCATTCCATCAGAATGGTAACAAATGTTCCAGTTGTAGCTGCCTTTTAACATTAAAAAGGATATACTGCTTGTAATATTTGTAAGGCTACGTGACAGAAGGTAGACTGGAAGTGTAAGAGGTCAGATCCCATCTTCAGTCCCACTCACCTCGCCCTTTCTTGTGTCCCTCAGGAATCTACATCGTGGACAGGAGGTTCCGCTCGCCGGACGAGTCGTGCAACCAGCTGACCCAGTTCCTGTACGGGTTCTGCCAGCAGAACCGGCGCCAGAGGATCATCCAGAGGAACCGCACCGAGCGGCTCTCGGACCTCCTGGACTGGAGATACCTGGGCAGGGTGTGTGGGATAGAAGCATTAAAAATTCCAGGCACACGGGTCTAGCCAGAGCCTTCAGCGCGGTGCTGCAATGCAAGGACACAGCCCTGTGCTGAAATTCCCTTCTCAAAGGAGATAAAGGGAGAGCTTTCACATTTCAGTGTGATCCTTCCATGATCCAGTGGCAAGGAGAGGCTGAATAGGTTAGACCAGAACGCACTCACACCAAGCTCTTTCTGGTGCTAAAGACAATGTAAAAATCTAGTGTTGCTAGCAACACCTACACTGAGGAGGATTTGTGCTCCAAAGTCATCGGACACTTTCAAAAATCCTTCCTGTCCTTCATGAAATGTTGGTGGGCCCTGTGGCTCCTCGAGACTCCTAAACTACCTCTGTGCCTTAAATGCAAATAGTGTTTTTAATGTGACACAGAAAGCACTGCAGTACCACCTACTAAGAAGACAGTAGCAAAGCAGTGTTCTCAAGTCCACTGGACTGAAGAAGTGGATGCACATATATGAGTTTTGCAAGTATTTTGGACCTTTTCCTGCTCTGATACCTGTGTGAGAACCTTAGTATTTATATGGTTCCCAACACAGCATAAGACCTGGATATAACAAGCTATTTTTTCTGTGCATGTGCTGCAAACTCAGGAATATAGTGGATCTGTAAATATTTTCATCAAATTCTTAAATACCAGGCATCACTAAACTCATAAATGTTACTTCTCTGTCACTGTTACACATGCTTCTGTGCAGCCCAAAGTGACTTTGGATGAGTCTAAAGCTTATGTGTAATACGTATGCACACTTGAAGATGTAAATTTTTCTGGTCAAAAAAATCCCAGTTCTTTCCTGAGGGATGAAGCATACTTGTCACTCAAGAGGAACTATACTGACCAAGACAAGTCCTAGTTTCCATCTTAATACATCTTACAGGCACCGTATTCAGCTTCTGTTTCAGATTTCTTTGATGTGAGTCTGTCACGAACCGCTCATCACTTCACAGCACTGTG
Source organism: Platysteira castanea (assembly GCA_013397175.1). Lineage (NCBI taxonomy): Eukaryota > Metazoa > Chordata > Aves > Passeriformes > Platysteira > Platysteira castanea. The sequence continues at coordinate 123,015 of VYXC01004850.1, forward strand.
TTCATTACAGGCAGTGATCTCAGCTGGATTCTGCTTATCTGAACACGTTTAGCCTTTGTTCAGCACCATGTTTTAGAAGCTACTAATTTTATGTTCCTTTTACCTACCCTCCCCCCTTGCTTAAATCTACCAAAGATTTCTATGACTTGCAATGGCTTCTCTGTTTCGTTGCAGTATTACATGCACGCCAGACACTTGGCCCTCAGCAGAACATTCCCAGACAAATTCGAGATGGAACCAAGTGCTCCACCAAAGGTAAAGTCTGCTTTTGGAGATGAGTTCATCTTAATTTTAACTCCTTTACAAAGAGAGAGAGGAAGAGTGTGAGGGAGGAGAGAGTTAGCAAGTTTGGGTTTAACTAACGGGAAGTAGGAACTCCTAGTTAAAACCTTAATAAGTTATAGACCCACCCTCCAGTCAGGAATGTGCTGTTTTGGGCTGGGACTGAGTCAATTTTCCTCACAGCAGCTGGGCTGGGTTTTGGATTTGTGCTGAAAGCCGTGCTGATAACATGGGGATGGTTTAGTTCTTGCTGAGCAGGCCTTGCACAGAGCCACGGCCTTTTCTGCTCCTCTCCCACCCCACCCCAGTGAGGGGCTGGGGGTGCCCGGGGAGCTGGGAGGGGACACAGCTGGGACCGCTGTCCCCAACTGCCCAAAGGTACATGCCAGACCTTATGGCATCATGCTCAGTATATAAAGCTGGAGGAAGAAGGAGGAAAGGGGGATGTTTGTAGTGCTGGTGTTTGTCTTTTCAATTAAATGTTACCTGTGATGGGGCCCTGCTCTTCTGAGGATGGCTGAACACCTGCTTGCCTGTGGAAAGTTAGGAATGAATTCCTTGTTTTGCTTTGCTTGTATGCACAACTTTTGCTTTCCCTCCTAAACTGTCTTAATCTAACCCATGAGCTTTCCCACTTTCTCGCCTTTGATTCTCTCCTTGACCCCTCCAGGAGGGAGCAAGCTGAGGCCATGTGGGGCTGAGTTGCTGACTGGGGTTAAACCACGACCTACTGGTATCAGATCCAAACACAGGGGTTACCAGGTGTGACACAGGAACAGGTCTTCAGATGATTTAGACTGAGCTGGATGGGGCTATGCCACTTCGGACCAGCTGAGGAACTGGCCTGTGTCCGCGGAGACACAATAAAGAGGCTCTTACACCTGCCAGGTTCAGCAGAAAGGAGGATATGACGTCGATTTATTGACATTATTTTATTTTTATACACATTCCAATTCCACAAGGGATTGGAGAGCATGTTACTTCCTTCTCCATCTCACTGGAGAAGAAAGATGCTCATCAAAGTGGTCATATCACAAAAGGAATGAAAAACAGAAGATACCGTTAAGTAAACATTGGCTACTATTTACATAAAACTATGAGAAAAAAATCTGACTCCAAGGTTAAAAACAGAAGGCTTACAGAAAACAAGGCGACACTGGCCCTTGAAATTCCTCTCGGAAGAGTGGCAGCTTCTAATTTTTGCTTCTGCTAAATGCCATGGGGATGTTCTGCACCAACCAGATAGAGGGGGAGCTGGGAAAGGATGTTGTAGGGGAAGCAAGGCAAGGTATTGCCTTCATCTGAACATGGTATTTTGGCTGGAGCTGCAAGGGGTCACTTTAAAGGCACACCTCCAGACAGTTCCTGCCTACTCCAGATTAGCACAAATTTCAGAAGAGAGGCTGCTCAGGTCCACTGTCAGAACAAAGTGATTTGAAACCAAATCACCAAAAAGCAACTGATTTTTTTTTTTTTAATAATAAGAAGAGAAGAGGTTCAAACCAAAACCACTTGCTGGGTTCTGGTTTTGCAGATGCTGACGTTATAACTAGAAAGTTATAGATTGGAGCCTGAATTTCAGTAAGCATATTCTGACTACAGAGTACAGAAGGATTTTGTGTTGCGCTGATTGTTTTAAGGCTCAGTAAAGATAGTCATGCTTTGCAAAAAGCAGTGCTGGAAGGGCAGGATGTTGTTTATGGCACAGGGTAAACTTCACTGTCATGAAAGTGTGTGCTTACTGGCACAGGAGGACTGAGGGGATCTGGGTTGAAGGAAGCCTAATTTTAGAGTGCAGGGCAGGTCTATCTTACATCCCACCACTGACTTCCTGTGAAGTGATGATAGCCTTAAATTGCTGTATAAAACCAATCAAGGAACGCAATGAATACACTCAGCTTGTTTCTCTCTCTGCCAGACGGAAGGTTTCAGGTTCCCCAGGCCTTCGTCAGTGCCACCATCGCCTTCTGCCTCCCAGCATTCCAGCCCTCACCACAGCGAAGCTGAGGACGAAGATGAGGATGAGAGATACGATGAGGATGAGGAAGCTGAAAGGGATAGGCAGAACATCAAGTCCCCCTTTACCCTTGGAGCCTTGCCACAAGGAAAAAAGAAGCAGCATGGAGAGTACAGGAACTGAATTGGTTGCTCTCACCCTGGCACGGTCTCCCCATCCACTCAACAGTTTCTCCTGTAGGCTTGGCAAGCTTTGTGTTAAGGACAGTGTGTTATCATTAGGGGAACCTTAAATGTTATTTGAGCTACACTGTTGGAAAGCCTAATATTATTTCACCTTGCAAGTAGTTTAAATGACATTTTTTCTGTGCCCCTTTGAGATAGAAGAGAATTTTCAAGCTTAATAAAACTAGAGAATGAGACAATCCCCTCAGGAGCTTATACAAACTGCAGATCCTACCTTAGTCTATGGAATAATCTGTATTAATCATAGTCTACACAAATAGCTACATTTTGGGTATCCCAAAGGAATTCCTGCTTCATTTATGTTTCCCCTTTTCCCCTCCTAAATTAACATGAACTTTAAACCAGAGCTCAAAAAATTAGAGAAAAAAAAAGTGTTACACTGGAGAAATATTGGAAGAGTTAAAAAAGATACACTGAAAAGAAACTGGTCTTTCTTTTTCCTGATGCTGTTTATTGTAAGCTTACATAATATAAATATTTTCTTACAGCACACAGAAGTGTCTTGATCCAGTGGTAAAACATACTTCCTGTGGAACAATATAAAGTCTTATGCAGTGGGCATTTGAATTTTAGAGACAAATGAAATCATCTTTCTGAGGTCATTTAGACCCACAATAAACAGCAGACCGTTTATTTTCTGATTCCTCTGGTATGTCTCTTTTATTTTCATCTTGTTGCAGATTCTAAGTTTGCTAACAAGCTGCTTTGAAAATGCTGGGGGGAAATGTATGTCACGTGGCTAAAGTGAGTGACGAAATTTCCTTGAGTAGCACCTTCCCCTGCAGACAAAATGCCACAGAGCAGTGTTACAACATTCAAAGATCAGTAATTTCCATTAGTCCACCCTCTATTTCACTTCTTCTAGAAGAGATCTAATCCTAACAAATAAGGTTAAAAGAATTCCAGACATAATTTTGAAAAGCACTTGAGATTTCAAAGTTCTTGGGGAATAACTGATCCTCACAACAAGAACTAAACATTCCATTTGCCTTACAGAAAGCTTTTAGAAGTATTTCAGCTCCTAGAGATGCAGACAGTGCCTGAACGGGTTCTTCAGAACCACATCTTGACATGAAGACGTTAGGAAGGAGAACAGTCCTTTGTTTTGCAAGTTTGTGCATCAAAAATTTCTCATGCTGTTCAAGAAAAGACATTTCCAGGAATTTATTCAGCCTGTCCTTCAGCAGGTAGGACAACCTAAGCTTTGGAGGTATTTACCTTTCCTGTCAGTCCCAGGGTGAGCCTAGATGTCCCACTTTGGTTAGGCTCCTACCTTTCAAACACTTAACCAGTGCTTGATGACAGGGTTCTTACTATAGGCCATTCAGAATAAAAGTGAAAATGTGCCTATTTGTATTTTTGGCCACTTAAAATCAGTTTTAAAATTGGACTTTCATTCTTGAGCTGATTTGGATACTTGAAAAAACAACTATTCTCAGAAATCAGGTTCAGGCTTTTATGGTAAAATCTTATTTGGCATTAAAAGGAGTCACTATTTCTTCAGCCATTTAAAAGGTAATTAAAACAACGAGTAATTTTTCGTATAAAAGTGGTGAAAACAAAGATACGGCAAATATTTTCCTTCACACAGTTTACTAAGTGGAGAATAACTGCATTTTGTGTTTCTTCCACAAAGTGATCTTAATCAGAGTTCCCTTACAGAGTCAAAGGGTGTAATGGCTGAGAGTCCCAAAGAAAGAACACTTAAAGGGCGTATTGATTGAAAGTTAATATTTTCATAAAGAAATAAATTGAGAAATGTTTATTTATGGCTTGTATTTCAAAGCTCTGTTGTACAGCTGTGTGTGTTTCAGCACACTCACATGCTTTGAGCACTCTCCTAGTGTTAAAGAGTGCACAGCTTTTGAGATAGGTCGAATCTGAATTCTCAGATTCAGGTCCTGCAGTGGCCAAAGCGACCTCTGCCCCATGCCTGGGGCTCGTGTTTGCTCTGCCTTGATTCCAGGATTAACCATTGGTAGCAAGGCAATTTATCTACAGCAAACCACTTCTGCCTGTTGAATTTATAGCATCGGGGGAACGGCTTCTCGTTCAGCCACGGCGACAGATTGCCTAAATTAAATGCCACACATTCCCAACAGTTACTGGCACCTGACAAGCTTGGTAGCAGCTATCTGTTACATAAGGGATTGTCTTCCAGATGGAAAATACTGGGGTTTCACAAACAGCTCACCAGCGAGGCAGAAGGTTTGTTCTGTTTCATGGTATTTGTGAAGAATTGTTTAAGCTTGAGACCTTAAACCAGGAACACGCACAGAAATCAGTCAGCTGGGAATAGGGTGAGTACAGTTCCTGTATCACTGGCACAGGAAGAGGCATATAAATTTCAAGATAAACCAAAGGATGTATAACCCCTGTACTTTTCACTTTTCTAGTGGAAGATGCCCCTGCTCACGTCAGGGCATTTGGAACTGGGTGATCTTTTAGGTCCCTTCCAAACCAGGCCATTCTAGGATTCTGTTCTCTAATTCCATGCTACTTTTTGTCTGAGCACTGACTGATGATCCTGTAAAAGATGCTGAAAAACCACTTAGATGCACCTGAGATATTCCAAATATGCTCAAAAAGGGCAGCTAAATTAGGGAAAGGATTCTGGTGGATACCACTGGTCTTGAGGTGAAGTTCATCCTGAATGTGTTCTGTCGTACAACAGACACTGCTGCTGGAAGATATATTAGTGCTTAAAAATGAACAAAGCAGGACACTTTGATTTCTGCAGTTATGTTCCTCCATGAAGTGATACAGACTATAAATAATTACTGAAAGTGCCTCTAACTCCATGATAAAAATTAATTCCTCTGCTCCTTCAGCTGTGTTTCTTTGTGTTGAGGAGAAGCAACATTATAGTGTGAGTTAAAATTAATTACCAGTGTTATGAGAAAGATCAGGGGAACTTAACCTTAAAAGATGAAGAGCATGACTAGGGTAGAAGGTTAAAAAAATAAAATGTGGTTGCTTGGACACAGAAATCACATGGCTACTCTTTAATTACATCAGAACTACAGGGGGCTTTCCAGTAAGACCACAGAGCTACATAAATAATGTGAGATACATCCTTATCAGCACAGAATGGTAATTTCAGATTTATGTATAATTCCAGTTTGCAACACAGAAAGAAAGAACAAAAAAAGTACAATCACAGTGCAGTCGTTAATGAGGCCCTGATAGTGCAAGACCTGTCCCCAAACTGTCTTTATGTGGTGGGGCTTGCTCAATAGGATTGTTCAGAGTATTTCTGCAGGAGTGAACTGGGGCAATGAGTGCTGCTGCCTGTTCTATTCTGTGCTGACTGATATCTGCAAAAAAAAAAAAAATCACCAGCTTTGCGGTCACAGATAGTTGGAATATTTTCATATCTCACTGAATTTATTGACCATCAGCAGCCTACAAGGCCACCAGTGAAGTGGTGAAGGAGTCTTTCTTTATCAGTTTAAAAAGCTTCAATATTCAGCTGAGTGGAGAGTGGTAAAAGGCTTCCCAATGGCAATTGAAAAACTGTTTTTAATGAAGTGGTTGTCCAAAAAGACAGTTTTAATCATCTTTTCAGGTAAGATGGTACCATGTGTTTTAAATTTCGGATGGGACATACAAAATGCTCTAAAGAAAGCAGGAACTTTATAGATGCTTTCCTTATCTGAAATAGTACCTTCTATTCTCTTTGCATTCAAAATTCTGCAGTGTGGAAACACCTCACCCTTTGGAAACTTCAGTGAGAATGGATGAAACACTCTACTTACACAAGTTATGCTTTCAGGATCAAAGCTGTACAAATGTTAAACACATTTAAAATAATTTCACCAATTTGATAGACTGTCTGTCAAGTAGCCAGGGTGATCACTGTTTTCTTCTTCCACTGTAAGACAAGACACAATGGGGAGAAATAAGTTGTAGATAAAGGAAAGTTCAGTCAGCCAAAGTTTTCAGCTCCCAGATGTGCCTCAGGCACAGATTCAGTGCAGCATGACTGCTCAGCTAAGAGCAGCAGCATCTCTAAAAACAATCATGTCTTCTCGCATTTTTAAATGTAGGAATTTTTCTGTTTGCTGAAGAACAAAGATACAAACCGTGTCCAGAGGGGTAAGTTAGCACACAGCAAAAAATTGTCATGCTGAAGAAAACAATGGATTTGTTCTTCATTTGCACATTGCCCTCAGTCAAGTCTAAAATCAGCTGATCTGAAAGTGCATGGCTCCCCCAGGTTTGACTGGTTATTTCCTACTGCAGTGATGGAAATGATATTCCACATAGTATTTTCCAAACAAGCTGCCAGTTCTGCTTATTTATCTCAGATATTTCACCCTTTTTTCTCAGTTGCTGTCCATCTCCTCTCCTACAGCAAGAGCAGGCAGGAAAATATCACTAAAATTTGTAGAAATCCACCTTCAGAGGATTTTGAGGACATACCAATTACACTGTCACTGATTTAACTTTAGAACTGCTTATATATTTTGTCCAAAGCACTATGCTCATTTTTAATTCTGCCTTTCTCTCTCTCCAAAATGCCACTGATTTTTTTTTTGTTCAGAGTTCTTACAGGGTAGGGAAGAGAGGGCTGAGCACAGAGCTCCAGCTCCATTTAAAAAAAAAACACCAAATAGTCTGTGGTAGCTGAAGAGGTGAAAATTTAAGGACAGAGGACATGGAGAGCCAAGCTTTAGGGTCTCAGTGTGGTGATGTGAAACCAACAGCTCCTCTCCTGGGGCCCTTATAGGTTCTTTTAAACTTTTGCACCAAATCCAGTGGACAAATGAGAATTTCAGAGGCAAGCAATATTCTATAGAAAAGTAAAGGTTTGGGTTGGAAAATTCAATTAAAAATAGCCATTTCCTTGAATACAAACCAGTAAAACATCTGAAAAGAAAACTAAAAGCAGAATATACAAATATTTACCCGCTATCATTATGAGGCCCATGTTCTAATCTGTGTAAATGCACACTCCAATACAATGCACTCTGTGGAACAATATCTTCATTCAAAACAGAGCTTTTAGATTAATTTGCTAAATTGTTAGTAAATGAAATACTGAAAAATCACTTTTAAAAAGTCAGAGTAAGACAAAACATGCATTTACCTTCTTGTGCTTTCTGTAAGGAGCTGAGGAACAATGCAGCAGCTTCAGAAAGAGATAAAGGATTTGTGTTTTGGTTGCGTGTTTCTAGAATGAAAAAATCAGAGATGCCTGCTTTGTTAGTGTTTCATGGCATTTCTTTACTTTGTTCTTTGCTTTTTTCTTGTTTCTATAACTAGGGACCCAAAGACAAGAAAATACTATTGTGTCCTTCACTCTATAATGTTGTCTGATCAAAACCAGCCTGATAAATAATAAAACAGGTTAACAATCTTTTTTAAAGGGAGGTTATTTCCAAGTCCTTTGGAAGGTAAAAAGAACATTTTCCTTTTTGTATATTTCTAACTTTTTCATAACATTCTGTTCCTAGAAGCATTGCCTAGCATGGATTGATGTGGTCTGTTTCAGTTATTTGTCACTTCATAACAATTAATAGCTTGACTTGATTGTTTTTAAAGAAAGTGAAAAGCACTGATGAAAATCCCACTAAGCAGCCAGGTCAGTCTGGAAATTATGTAAATGAAATCACACAGGTGCACCTGAGAGGAAAGTCAGACTTTGTCACGTGCTGGTTGGAAGGAAGGGACTAAAAAAAGGGAGGTCAGATGTTTCCTTGGTTATGACTCCAGGAAAACGAATCCCCTCCCATTTCCGTGGATTTCTCCCACAGTCAGGGGGAAGGCGGATGGGCTCCACACCCCTGTGCTCATGGACTCACCGAGCTGCACTCTGTCATACAGGTCCTTCCTCTGGCTCTCATCTGAGATGAAGCGACGTCCCTCTACAAAAGCAGTGGGAGAAGGGTGAAAACAGCCTCCAAATTTGTTGTAATTCCAACTTCAAAATCCCTAAATCCCCTATTTTCAATTTTCTATATGGTCAAGAGCCCTCAGTTTCTTTGCTGGACTATTAAGTATTGCCTTTTAAATTGTATTTCTATTTAAAAAATAAAAAAAACCCACCAAAATCCCAAACAAACACAATAAAATCCCAAAGCTTCCTATGCATCAATAAGAACAATAAAAAGCTCAGTGGGGAAGTAACAGTGCGTTATTCAGTTGAAAGAATTCTTTTTAAAAGAACAAAAAAGGGTCAAAATCTTTTCTTTTATGACTAGAAATAATTGTATTAAAGTCACTAGAAATTTCAACTATATTTACAGTCATTTGGAGCTTATGTTTATTCTGTTATGCTATTATTTGTATTGTCTCCCTTTTGCATTGCTCTCAGCATTATGACCTTCTTTTTTCTAATTTAAAAGGAACTTTTTTCTTCCTCTTTTAATACCTGCCCTCCTTGATAGCTTTTAATTTTAAATCAACAATTCAGAATACAGTTTTTCATCTTAGTATTTCTGTTAAATTTGATGGTTTGGATTGAAGGAAAAAATCTCTCTTTGGCTCTAAATTTCATCTTTCACATTTAATTCTTCTTTAACTCTGGACTAACAGTAGAAATTTAAAATTTTATTCGCACAATCGTAACACCATAATTTTGATAAAAGTGACATCTAAGTTCTCCTTAGAAGAGGTTGCTTGTGGTCTTAACACCAACTTTACTGCAAGATGCTTGAAACAGGAATGTGTGTTCTTCTGTTGCTTGAGAGGATGTTTTATTAAAGCCTGAGTGGGAATAAGAAATGGTAACTATATCCAGCATGTCTTAAACCCCCTTTAGGATTATTTCAGATAAGGAAACTGCTTTTCCAGTAGGTTTTACAATCAAGTTTCAAACCCTATAAATTTTTCAGCCCTTTTCCATTTCTTCTTCCAACACTTGCTTTTTCCAATTTGATTTCTTTAAAAATAAATAATATTGACAATGCCACCATTTCAGAGACAAGAAAAAAAAATTAAGTACAGAATTAGAGAATATTCTGAGTGGGAAGGACCCACAAGGACCAGAGTCCAGCTTTGAAGTGGATGATCTGTACAGGGACCAAAGGTGTGACCTTGACATAATCAGCACCAGGCAATCAGCACATCCTCCCTGCAAGCCTCAGAACTTCTACCTCCACAGCATCCTCAGCATCTCCTGCTTGTGTGGAACCAAGGAATAACCCAGGGGTGGAGAGAATTATCTCCTCAAAATGGAAAGAGCTTGGGACTTACGTGCACCCTTCAAATAGAGCATGGCCTGAGGAGTCCAGTTTCTCCTCTGGAAATGAGCCTTTATGCCAAAAAAAGAGGGAAAAGAGACATGTCAGCATTCCATGCCATTGATAATTAGTGCAAGTACTTAACGGCACCAACCTCGGAGCTTCATGAGCTCCAGCCTGAGCTCACCTGAGGGGCACTCCAGGAGAAGGCGACGAAGGACGCTGCCAGGAACAGGGCCAGGGCAGAGGCTGTGAGTTTATGCAGCCCCTGTGCACAACAGAGAACCACAACATGCAGGAAAAGCCTTTCACATCTGCACGTGCTCCCAGCTTCACATCTAAATGTGAGGGTGTTTCCAGCTGCTGCTTTGTCCCTGTCTTGCTGCCAAACCTCCTCTTGCTGAGGGGGTGTTGCAGTGCACGCTGATCTGATCAGAGGATTCATGTTAAATAGAACTTTATTCTTTTTTCTCAAATCCATTGCATCCTGGTGAGAACTGCCATCAAGGCAAGCACCTTTTGTGCTCCTGTTTGCAAGGACATCAAATCCTCCAGAAATGAGAATAATGTACAAAATGGGTAAAGATGGTATAAAGTCTACCTTGATTTTACCAAACTGTAGACAACAAGCAAATGCAGGGGCTTTGTCATTCCAAATGAACAAACCAACCAACCAGGAGACCGAGTCTCTACTTCCT
>VYXC01004850.1:133394-156521 GCA_013397175.1 Platysteira castanea
AAAAAAAAAAAGGAAAATTGTTTTAAATTTAGCACCCTATCAATAGCAACCACGATTGACACAAGTCACAAGACAGGTTTTTTCGATTCTTGGAGTTTGCTCGCTGATGCGGCACATGCAAATAGAAACATTGAGCATGAATCCTCTGTGTGCAAGTTGCATCTCTGCTTGTTCACACAGACCATGTTGTTATTCATGTATTGATAACAGGGATGGGCAGCAGAGCATCTAACTTTATGTTTCACAGTGGTTTATTTCGTCCTGGGTTTGAGAGCATGTTGTGCTATTGGTGTTTTCTTTAAATACACATAATATATATATATGTGTATATTTCTTTCAGGTTATTTTTATGGAAAAGTTATTAAGCCTCTCTGCAGTTCCTAAATATTTCACTCACATGAAAAAAAAAAAAGCATTAATTGCAAACTAAATGTTTCCTACCCACCAAAAAATTCTCACTTACCTTCATACTTATCTTGGTGACAAACCTTCAGTCTGCTTTCCTTGGGACGATGTGTCACAAGATCTCCTTCCTACATGTCCAGGGGTCCCTTTTTAAATCTTCAGAGTGGAGGTGCCCTCCCCTTCCGTGGCAGGGCGGAGGAGGCTGAAGGGATCTCTTGTCAGCCCTGTAGATGGAGAAGCAGAAGGTCTGTTGACTCCTGAGGGAAACCTGCAGCCTTGCAGGAAGTCATGATTGAAATGATTGAAAGATGGATGCACTTGGAGATGCACCCCATTAACCAGGGGAACACCTCCTGAATACATCAGCATCAGCCCTGTGTGTTTGTGATGCATCACCTTCCTGCTGGATGATCAATAATCACAGCCAGAGTGGGTATTAATATGGATGGTGAGAGTTTACCCAGAGTAATCTACCATATATCAGATTACTATTCACTGTGGGAGCTGGAAAAACTGGTGAATTACTTGCCAGCATCAAGAAAAAAGTGACTTACCCAGTGTCACTAGCTTGAGGTTATTCCTTGCATATATTTAGAGGATGCAGTCTACTGTTTGATTCTCTCATGATTTCTTGCATCTAGGTTTCTTACATACAAGTACAAATCTCAACAACAGCAAAAAACAAACAAACAAACAAAAAACCCCAAACCAACAGGCCTTGAACTCCTCATAGTCAGAAACACTTTTCTGTGTCATGGATTAGCTGGAGTAAAAGCCCAGATCATGGGCTTGAATAGGTCAAACAGTGCAGCAGCAAACAGAAAAAAAGGCAGGGATCAGAGAAGTCATTTCCATGAGCTGCTTCTGGGTGATTGTTGGGCTCACTGTGGTCATGGAGAGTGGGTTTGGTCCACAGGCAAAGAGCTAATCACGCTTGATGCCTGGCCTTACTTGCTCTGTAGCCAGGGCTTTTGTCTCTCCTCCTGCACTTTTTCCTTTGTAAACTTGATGGAAGCAGAGGGAGAAGCAAAGCAAACAGGCAGGTAGAAATTTCCTGATGAGAAGACTGACTAATGGCAATTTTACTGCAGCAACCTCACAAACAGGGCCAGCCTGTGGTGTGACAAAAATCCAGGTCAGGATGTGCAAGTGACAAACACTGGCTCATGGATGTGGCGTCCGAGGAGGAATGTGCAGGCAGGCACTGCTGCTGCTCACTGTGCGCTCCTCCCTGACACTGTGTGTCTGTGGATGGTGAAGGTGTAATTCCTGTCCAGCTTTTGGAGGGTATCACTCTGTTCCCTGCTCATGCTGCACAGAATTGCTCACTGAGTATACAAAACTGCCATCAGCTGCAGCTCATGCTGATGTAGAGGCAAGAAACTAGAGGGAAATTCAAGTTTTGGTCTCAAGCAGCTCCTGTGGTGGCTGGGAGCTGCTATTAGAGCTCTATCCTTTTTAAAAGGCCATGCCCTGATGCATCCTAGCCAGCAGCAGGGATTCCACTTGCATCTACTTCACTGTGAAGTTTACGTTTTCCCTGCTCTTTTCCCCATGCTCTGACAGATCAGAGACATTTCTTGATGATGCTTAACCCTTAGCCTTAGAAGGGGACTGTGGATTTCATCCAGGAGACATTTAACATGCAGAGGCTTGGAAAAGGTAAAGCTACTCCACTATTCCCTTCTGGAGTGACTTTAGATCTGGTTATGCACAGACCACAGGGCTGGAATCAAAATATTCAGCCGAGCCTGTGAAAATTAACTCCCTGCCTCTGGGATTGGGCAGTGTGAAGTATAATCCTTTCAGGATGGTTTTCCTTGTGGTAGGAAAACCAGAATATGTCTGGCACTAGCTATAAACCCTGCTTTTCCTACCACTGGAATGAGACAGGGTAACACAAAATAAACAGGGTGGGGACAACCAGCTCAGCTGCTCCTGTTGCAATAGGGCAGAAGAGGAGGAGAATGGGAGGCATGGAGAAAGATTTGTGATGTTACCACACTGTAGAAAAATAGCTTCAGATTCTCTTGTCTTTTGACCATTTTGCAAAATCTAAGCTATTCTGACTTGGTGTTGCTGGAGTCTCAGTCCCTCTTCCAAACCCAGCTGTGTTCTGAGTCCCATTGGAAACCTTTTAGAGATTGGGGCTTGTTTGAAGCTGCCTGGAGGGCAGCAGGGAGCTGAACTGAGCAGATCCAAATCTGAACTGCCTTGTGGGGACAGGTGACCCACCAGTTCAAGAACAAAGGCAGGATCTTGATAGCATCATCTTAAATTAAATGGTTTTATTGCTGGGCCATCAGAGGCCTCAGTGGCACCAGGGTGCCTAAAAGTCAGGAATTTCATTACAACCTGTAGCAAGAGACAGTTGACCTTGACCTTTCACATCAGGTGAAATGAACCCAATCTCAAACTGCATTTCCAAAATGGCCTGGGGCTTTGTTTATTTTTAATTTTCAAAGATTTTTATTTTTCCCTTATATTGTCTGGTCCTTTGTGACTCGTGCCTCTAACTTCATTTATTTTTACCAGTGACTGCAAATTGCTTTGGTTTTCAAACAAAAGTGCATTTCAATATCATCATCTTGGAAATCTGTAAGGAGTCTGCATGCAGAACAAAGAACTCCAGCTTTGTCAATTCTGCTTCAGGGACCAAAATTTAAAAGACTCGGCTTCTCCCTTCAAAGCTTTTTCTTGCCATGATCCTGTGAGAAGGTGGTCACCTCACCCTTCCCAGAAACTTCTAGGATTGCATATGGGACACAACTTATTTGCAAACAGGGACAGGAGGCAATGTTTTGGGAAGGCAGTGCAGGTGCTGAGGGTGTTTGCTCTCACGAAAGAACTGTGGCTGTGTATGGGCACACGTGAGCTCGTACTCTTGGAAAATGAAGCAGCCCGTAATTGGGTTATGGATCATAACACACTGAAAAACTGTGGCGCTTCGGGATGATGAGCTGTGCACGGAACACTCATTGTCCGTGCTGCCATTTCTCAGCTGATTCACCTGGAGGAGGAAGTGGCTCTGGCATGTAATCAATACCCCGAGTGAGGGAAGCAGAGGGAAGCTTGCTATAGCAGCAGGACCCCTTATTAGAAAGAAAATAACCTATTCTTATTCTTCGAGATGATCTAAAGGGCACGGGCTGCATATCCTGGCGCTGTAAGTGCTAAAAAGCCAATTTCTGGCATTGAAGTTCAGTGCTGAGGTGAGGGAAAAATGTTCTCGTGTGCTGGAGTTTTAACCAGTGGGGTCAAACTTACCTCACTGACTTGCGTCACGACTGTGAACTTTCCCAAATATTTCCCTGAGAATACAGGATAGGGTCCCTGTGCCTGTGTATTTTTAGCTCCTGGTAAGGACACCAGTGATCCAGGGCTCGCTCCTGAGTGAAAGGTGTAGCTGGTGTGTGTGTAGGTGGTCAGTGGGTACGTCAGCAAACACTGGTGCTGTCAAGGTATAAATCTCCTGGAACTTGTGACCTTTGCTTTGTGCTTATTCTCATTTCCTTTGGTTTGGGTTTTTTTTTTCTCCTGGTTTGGTAACTCTCTGGGAAATACATCCCAATTCTGCCTGGCACCTGAGCAGCACCTAGCACAGTGTGCTTCTGGCTCCTACATGCTACTGTAGCATCCGAAAAGGCTGTGAAATGTCATGGCAGAGCCTGCGAAGTAGGGAATTACAAAGTATTTTGCATTTAATTTGCAGTAAGTTGCATTGTAAGGCAAGCTTCCAACCAGTAAAAAGTCAAATATAGATCGCCCTGGAAGGATGTTGATTTGTTATCACTGAGAAACTCAGAGAACAGATTAGACAGCCCCTTTTTAGGACTCATCGCCCAACTGATCTTGCCCAGACACATGGTGGTGAACCGTATGACCTCTTAATATCTTCTTTTTGGACTGTTTTTTTGTGTTTCTGTGATCTTTCAAAGCTGATTCTGGCCTTTAACCCCATATATCCTGCTCAGACTGGGGGGAAATTTGTGTACAAGCTCCGTATTTGCCCTGTAAAATCTATTGACCAAAACAATCCTATCTGCAATCCATCAGTGTTGCTAGTTGGCCGATAGTTGGGAGGAGAAGAGAGATGCAGCAGGCACAGTTTCAGCAGCAGAATTGAATTGAATTCCTTTATTATTTTATAACTCTATCTTATAGACTTTTTGCTTCATGGTGTAATTGGTCAGGGATCGGCCACCCCCCTAGGGTGATTGGCTGAAGTCCTACATCACACATTTTCAAAATATTCTCTGCTGTACCATAAACAAACGTTAGCAAGGTTGCAGGTGTTCATAGCTTACAAAATTCTACTGATAGCTCCTGTGAGAGAGAAGAGTCTTTCATGGGATTAGAAAGAAGCAAGAGAAATTCTTTCTAACGGCATTTTTGTGTCCATACATCAATACATTTTATGCCACACAAACATGTTTTTCAGTGTTATTTATTTTCATAATAGGCCCTAATTTACAGAACCAGAGAATAGTTTGGGTTGGAAGACACCTTTAAAGGTCATCTTGTCCAAACCTCCTATGAGAAGTAGGGATGTCTTCACCTTCTCTGGGAAGGTGAATTTTCATGGTGCAGCTCTGAAGGGAAGAGATACCCTCTGGTGTAAACCAGGTACGGGATCAGAGAGGCCATCAGTTGCTGGCCCAAATTTATTTAGCTATTCTGTTGCACATTCAGCACCACAATGACCGTGGGTGTGTTTCAAGCACTGCAGATTTGCTGGAAAAGCTTTTTGTCTTTTCTCTAGACTGTAGGAGAAGAACTGTGCTAAAACCTACTTGAGGTAGAGAACAAGGTGTAGAAAATCCAGTCTGTTAGAGATCACGTAAACGCCTCACACGAGAGAGGTAACAGGAACTTTGTTGAGGACTAATATGTGAGCAGTGCTGCAGCCAGGTTCAGGCTCTACTGTTTTCACAAGTGTGTTTGTGAAAGGGATAATTATAAGTAAAATTTAAATATATTATGTGGGGTGAGGGATGTTTGAAAGCATCAGGAAGGAGTAGAAATCCACAAATCTTTGGAACGTGTAAACATCTCAGAAAGAGGTGTTACTTCTGAAGTTCAGTGAACCACAGGATGGCACAAATTTTTTTTTTCCAGCAATGGACAAGTCTGAGGCAAATACCAGGTGAAAAGACCAGTTGAAAACCAGTTTTCTCCAGTTTGCAGGCTGGAAAGGAGATGTGGCCATATAAGTATAATCCTTTACAAGGAGCCATAGAGCTCTTCTGACAGGCAGGCTCTACTGCACATGTCTTAAAAATTTAATATAAAAAAAAGGAATTAGTTAAGGGGTTAGAGGCCCTAATGATAAAATATTCTTATTTTTTTCTTTTTTCACAGAACCAGGGGCAGAGCAGACAGTTAACACAGAGACTATTTAATACACTATCAGCTCAAGAGACTTCAACACTTCCTTCCTTTCAAAAGTGGTGAGAGTGATGAAATTCATACAGTTCCTGGATTCCCTGTTCTAACTGTCTGAAATTAGGAGAGATCTGCTCCTGCCTGAAATTTTGCTGTAGGTAGGAAAAGCAGAAAAGAGCTGCTAACAGAAACATCCCAGGATCCAAAGTTTTGACACAACAATAACCTATATCACAATGTTCCTTGCTGTTTTAAAAAAAAATAAGTAGAAGAGCAAGGAGACTTCAAGTTGCACTGAAATTCCGGGCAATTAATTTAGCAGCTGCAGGAGACATGTGAGGAAAAAAAAGTAAAAAAGGTCAGAAAGCTGGAGCCTGATGCTTGATTAGAACCTGGTTGCAGCTGGTGGTCCCTCTCAGCTGAGGGCTGAGTGGCAGCAGTTGTACTTTGTAAAGCTGATTTTCCAGCAGATGAGGCCTCTGCTCATTTGAACACTGAAGTTCAGTCAGATACTGCTCCTCAGAGGAACAGCTAAAATAGCTGTGCTGTCTCCCTCAGAGAAGGAAGAGAAGTTATTTTTCCACATGCCAGTGTAAGTATAAGGTCTTGGGCTATGTTTTTTGTTGTTTGGTTATTTTTTTACTGGTACATTGCAGAAAAAAAGTAAAATACTCTTTAGTAGAGTTTTACTTGTATCTGCTGGAAGGCTCTTGTGCACTTAAAGAACAGTCCTAAATCTAATTACAGCATTTAAAAAATTTTAATTTAAAGTAATTCATCTATCTCTTTAAAGATAATACATCTGTAATAATGTGTCCTAATATAGAAGATTGCTTCAACTTCCTGGCATTTATTTGAGGATTAAATCTTTTAAGGCAGCCATAATGAAAAAGTAGTCTCTTCTCTAAAATTGTTCTGAGCTTTTTCTTATTGTGGTTTTTCTGAAGGATTCCTGTGGCTAGAGATGTGTTAATTAACATAAATATTGCTACTTATAGAAATATTAGAAAAATAAACTTAGAGCTCTTGCCTTTGCCTATATAAAACTAAGTTGCTGCCATGCAGGCAGCTTGTAATAAACCAGATTAAATAAAACACTTACTATTTATGTTCATTTCAATCTAGATTAATAAATACTTATATATTATTTTATTCCTTACTTCAAAAGATTATGCAAGTGTGAAGTGCTAGTGAAACCCGCTGCTTGTTTTGGGGAAGGGATTAATTTTTCCACCTAAAAAATATCACTTAGAATATCAGTCTTGGGAACTTCATTCAGTATGTTATTATTTAATAATATAGTTTGATAATCTCGATGTCACTTCCAATTGGAATTGTTTCCCCTCTTTTTTCTTCCCAATGACAAAGATTGAGCCAAGCTGTGGGTGCCTGTCTCAGAGCTCTGTTCCAGGCCTGCTGAGGCCATCCCCCAGTGAACATTCTTGGTGCTGGTGTTTCAGCAGATGCTGCTTTGGTTGGCTGAGAAGCTCGAAGTCCCCACTGTCCCTTGAAAGCTCCCAGCTGATCAGTTCAGGTGGTTGCAATGTGCAGGGTAAACAAGGAAACCTCACCTGGAATGGGGATTTATCCCTGCAAAATGAGCCTCCCCTGCCTTAGTCACACAGAGACATGCTTATCTTGTAGGAAATGTCTTTTTAAATGTTGCCTGGGAGAATAGGTAATAAAAATACAAACAGGATGAGGTGCTTCTGTAGGGCAAGTGTCTTGTGTAATTCCCAGTGTGGTACCATGACAGCCGTGGCTAACTAGCAGAAGAAACACCAGATTTTGGGGGGTTTTTTGTTCTTGTAGGCCCACAGAAATGCTGAAAATCTTGTTGGTCTCACTTTTCCTGCCTTCCCACTCCCCCCAGTACAATTAAAGTACTTCCTTTAATCTAAAAACTCCTCTGCTAATTTGCAGGGTGTTCTTCAGTTTTTATTTTCATTCCCCTCACCTCCCTGCCATGGTTATGGTATTTAAGAACAAGCACTGAGATTTCAGGAAGTATTTCTGTCTTTCTTCCCCAACTTTTCCACGTGCACATCAACTTCTAGTTCCCTGGACAATGAAATGTCCTGGCTGAAGTTTCCTATCACAGGTGGCAAGTGGAACAAGGGTTTTCAAACTACTGGATGCAGAAGCTCCAAGTTGCCTGCTGAATGGAAAGATTGGCATAAATACGTGTGTGTTGATCACCCTGACTCTTGTATCTTGTGCCTGTTCTTTCCAGCTATTTGGCAAGAGGAGGGAATTGATGATGTCTTTGGAATGTGGAGCTAAGAAACGGCACCGCAACCCCGTCGACAGCATCTGCAGGAAGATCAAGTCCATCCAAATGATGGACCAAGTCTCCAACCCCGCTTTGCAGATACCAAAATTTCAGTCCCGGAACTTTGACAGCCCACAGAGCAATACTAAAAAAAATCTGGAAGAAATACTGAAAGGGAGAACCTGCAGAAGTCGGGAGAGTCCTTGCTCACCCTTGGTCAGCCCTGACGGTGACAGCGTTTTCTCTGCAAACTCACCTTGTCTCGGGGCCACCTCTGACTCCTACTCTGCAAACACCACCTTTTCAATTCTCAACAGCCGTGAGAGGTCCAGCAGCCCGTGGGTGCCTCCCTATCCCATGGAGAACTCTTCTCCGTACTGCTTTGGATCCAGGGAGGCCAATGCCCAGAACAAACCGTGTGCTTTGGCAAATGCTGAACCTAAAGATGTGCGGCCCAAGCAGAAGTATCTGACGTCAAGTCCAAATTTATATTTCTTCACATCTGAGAAAAAGCCAGAAAGTGCTGTAGTCCACCCGTCTGTGCCAAAGATGTTTCCTTCGAGTGAAAGAGGTAAAAATGTTGAAGAAAAACACCCCCTTATTCAAAACCCTAGACGTCTGAACATTCAGCCTACATAGATGACATTTATTTACCACTTAAACTGGTAACAACACATTTTAGTGGCACTCAAATCTTATAAGACTGCAAAAAGAGCTGAGGAAAACCTTAAGCTTTCTCTAAAAAATTTTAATGTGAATGTAAATAGTAAGGAATTAATAAGGCAAAAACTTCTTCACATTTGCTAATTAACTTTTGGTTTAAGAGATGGAGATATTTTTAACATTTTAAGAGATTAATTCAGACTACAACCAACCTTTTTTTAATAACCAAATTTTATTTGGCTATTAATTTAGGCTATGATTTGGCTATTTATTTAGATTAACTTAGAAAATACATGAGTTTGGGTGTTGCTCTTAGTTTGGGTGTTTTGTGAGGTGTTTGTTTTAGGGATTTTTTTCTTAGTAAGTTAACTCAACTATAATTTCTCTACAATATATGTGGAGGGAGAGGGAAGAAATACCTGGCCTCTTAAAATATCCTGTTCCGTATGTTTACTCCATGTGAAAGAGTAAAAAAGTTTTTCCAAAAATGCATGCGCAGAAGTAGATGCATGAAGTAATTTCCAGCTCAGAGGCTCAAGTTATGGCCAGTTCCTGTTGTTATTTGGCAGTAAAAGCCCTGTTTTTATTGGAGGGGAAGCTGGTTAGTTGGTTTTGTTGTTTCAATCATCACAATGGTCAAAGGGACTTTAAAGATCACTATCCTTCACAGGAGCGGGGCAGACAGCGGGGTACAAAGCTGACAACATGCACGATGTGAGCTTGATCTGTGAAGAGGACCTGCTGACCACCATCTTCTGTGCATGTGACATCCATCACACAGGTTTGCCAGGGGATTTTCATTGCTCTCTTTTGGTCTCCTCTCAACAGAGTTCCTAGGTTCAGATCGTGTGGTGATTGCTGAGAGATGCCCATCTCTGACATGCTTAGGTGCCTGTGTTGTGGCAGATGCAGAATAAATGGGTAAATGTCTGTGCCTCTTTATCGTGGTGCCTCACCCTTCCCCTGCTGATCTTTGCAGTGTTTTAGTGCAGGAGAAATAGAGGAGCAACACGTTTCTAGGAATTACCCTTATTGCAAGTGACTGTTTCCTTCTTTTAGCCTTTTTCCTGTTAGAAACTTGGGAAACTTCAGACCAAGAGACAGTTCCTCCCAGTTCCACCTCAAACATGACTAAAAGTGATAGAATCATGGAAGGGTTTGGGTCAAAGGGACTTTAAAGATCACCTTGTTCCAACCCCCTACCATGGGCAGGGACACCTTCCCCTACCCCAGGTTGTCCAGAGCCCCATCCAGCCTGGCCCTGAGAACAAGGATTAATACTTTGTGTCAACTTTTGTTTCTCTTGAACTGAAGTCCAGAAAATTAGTAAACGGGATTCTCACATTTCTGTATTAGAAAAAAATCACCACCACCACCAAAAAAACCCAACCCAACAAGCAAGAACTCTAAGCCATTTTTTTCCAGGTTGCACTGCAGGGATCAGTTGCTTGTCTGCAGCTCTTGAGGGCACTTGGGTGCAATGCAGTTCAGTAGCATTGGCCTTTTACAGTTTTTTATAATGCTTTGCCAGGCTTTGGAGTCTGACCCCTGTTTCTGCTTTAGGGAAAGTGGCAGTGTCCAAGATAGTTGATTATTTGAGACATACAACCAGCCGGGGATCAGAGGACAGTGGTCTTGAAGAGCTGTGCAACGTGCTTGACCCGGAGCACAAAGATATCTCCATGGACCTGGAAACATATCACGCCATCATGGGAGAGTGGATCGAAGACCGTAAGAGGAAGTGGTAACAGCATTTTAATACATCTCTCTCACAAGTCTTCTGTGAAAACAGGAGAGTATAAACTTCCCCTGTGGCTTGTGCTTTCCATACTCTGGAAAGAAAATGGTTTTGGGGACACCATGTCCACAATATTGGGTTGGCTAAAATTGTATAAGTGTTACAAAGTTGGCAAGCAGCCCAGTGTCCTGCAGATTTTTTTAGTGACTCTTGATGGTCCCTTCTTTCAGGGAAGATGGTGCTACTGAGGAATCATCAGCAAGCACGGAGGACCTGGAATTTCAAGTACCTAGAAACGTCTCTGAAGGTGCACAACGTTTTACTCTGTTTCTGCTCAGGAAAGCTCCACTTTCTTGCTCTATAACCAAAATCCTCACCTCTTTCAGCCAAGAAGACACATGTCCGGATGAATGTTACATCAGGAAGCCTGGAGGCCTTTGGGGGTGATGTGTCTAAAGGAGACATGTAAGTCCACTTAAGCAATTCCTTCTCAGAATGTAGTAGTGAATTACTTGACAGAAATTCCTAAAACCTCTGTTTTGGAGCACTATCCTGGCAGAGTTTAATGCTCACCTCAGTCTGCAGGAGCTCTTGATGCTGTCACCTTCTTCCTCACAGCTTCTGCTCCGACTTAAAAACACACCAGTAATTTTCCTGCTGATATCTTGGTGCTTCTGTGTCCATTTGCTTTTTTAATTCTCTGTGGTTTGAAATTTGCTGTGTGTTTCCCTGTTTAAACTGATTCCTTCCCTCCACCAAATTCTTAGTTATCTGACAGTAAGAAGACATTATGTCCTGAAAATCTGATCTTGATTTTGTTTGGGGTTGTTTTTCTTATGATAGAGAGTTTGTTGGGATTTTTTGCAGTAGTAGTAGTTACGTCTGTGACCTGGACTCTATTAATAGCAAAGCACTTAACAAAAAGCAGAAGTTTCATCTGTAGTTCATACATAGTCAGGAATCCACGATCTGCTCTGTAATGCTTCCCTACAGTTTCTCAGTATCTCAGAAGAGTGATCCTCATTCAAGTTTTGGTTGAAAGCATAAGTGGGGGATGTCTTGGGGGAAAAGAAAGGATCCAGAAATTGCAGAGTTGAATACAGAAGCATCATTAGTGGCCCAAGAAGTGATTAGCAAAAGCTTAAGGCATTCTGATGCAGACATCCAGCTGTGGCACTTGTCTGACAGCAGACTTCAGCTGTAGGGAGCAGAAAAAGTGCTTAAAACCAAAACTGTTCTTGGTGTCCGTAAAACTGGAGAACTGACCTGAAGATATTCCAAGGTCTCTGTGTAGAGCAAATGACTGGACACTGCAGCATCACAAGTCCTCTCCTCTCCTCTAAGCAGTGCATTAGGATGTTTTAAAAGTCTGAAGTAGACCAAATCACCTTTCTCAGTCTTTCCTGGCTTTCTTACTGGGACAGGGAGACCTCTGACTTGATAACCTGTGTTGCGGACCTGCAGTACAACAACCAGAAGCTTCAGGAAGAGAGCAGCAAGCTGAAGGTCACCCTGGAAGCTATGGATGAGACCAACAACAAGCTCCTGGCAGATAATGAGCATCTACGTCAACAATTAAAAAGGTGGGAGACCTTGGTGGCACCAGGCCTGCCATGGGCAGAGCTGTGTTCTTCCAGCCTTGCTTTCACGCTTTTCTCCTCACCAGTTCTTCGTCACAGTGGCTTCTTGGTTTTATGTAATATCTGTAAGGTTGAGCCCTCTTGCCTGATTGTTCTGCTCTGTCCCTCCTGGTTCTTATAAAATCATCTCAGAGCCAGGTTTCTGCAGCATGTGGCAGTGTGGGTGCCCACAGGGAAAATCTCATGGTAAAACAAACAAAATAACAATCAAAAAAGGAAAAAAAGAAAAGAAAAAAAAAAAAAGGCATAATATTACCAAGAGAACAGCCAAGCACTGGAAGGCTTCCAGTCCTAGACCAATCTGCTTGTTGCCAAGCAGAGGGGAAATGAGTGTCTAAGAGCTATTTTACTACTCATTTGAGGGACTGAGGTGAGCTGTGTCACTTGTTCAGCGTTCCTGTAGCCTGGGGACATGTCAGTGCCAGGAGTACAAAGCCTATTTTTCATTGTGTTCATGTGGCCTAATGAATTACACTGTGATATGGTTTGGTCAGCTGCCAAACTGTTTGCAGGATTTTCGGGGCAGATTAGGGCGAGAGTTCTGCAGGGTAGCTGGCATGGGGCATGTGCCCTTCTGTGGGACCACCTGCTCTGGGATGCCCTGCAGGATGGGGTTAACTTGGAAAAGGGCCTTGCCTGTTGCTTAAATACACACAGTTTGAGGTTTATCAGATCAGGGTAAGAAAATGGTGCAGAGCTTATCCTTGAAAACTGAACTGAAATGGTTTCCCCAGCTGTGAACAGTGAAGTGTTGTAAAGATGAGTTTGTGCTCAGGTAACCTGGTACCTTTAACTGTAACAAGCTACATTTTAAACGTATTTAACATAGCTTTGTTTGCATCCACTGGTCTTGGAGGCTTTGTACGCCTGGGGTTTCATCCCTCACCATAAGAGTGGAAGGGGGTGATAAATGGAAGGTAGAACCATGAGCCTTTGCTTCCTGGGCAGAAATGATGGGCTTAAACTTGATTGTTGTTTTTCTCTTAAGTCTCTGTGCCAAAAAATAAGTCCCTGGTGGCTTCTAAAAATACTCTATTTCCAGCCTATCTAAACAACCAGCATTAACTGGCTAAAGTTTCTCTGGGTTTGCTTCCCCCTGTGCAGCATCCAGCACTCTGTGTTGAAAGCCAAATCCCTGGAAGAAGAACTGGAGGAAGCAAGAAACAACCTGAACCTGTCAGAAGAGAAGAGAGAGCAGATTCTCTGGCAGAACAAACAGCTCGTAGGTGCTCTTCCTTCTCGGTTTGCCTGGTACAGCACCTCACACCTTGCTGTAAGAGTGGTGTGGCTGCTCAGGCTGTTAAAAATCAGAAGTAAGACCTTCCCTGTACCTTCAGTGGGGGTTCACGAGCTGCACCAGCCTCAGCTCTCCCCTTTTTGTGCCCTTTCTGAAACAAAGGGATTCAGCACCACAGCTCTGGAGGTGTTTGTGGTCTGTTGCTTTTTGACTGTTGAACTTCACATGCTAAAACCAACTATTCTGTTTTTCTCTTTTTCTATTATTTCTTTTCCTTTTTTCCCCCCTCCCATAAACTTGATCAGGAAAAAGAAAATCAGTCTCTCAACATCAAAGTTACTTCTCTCCAGGAAGAGGTAAAATAAATCATGATTTGACATGTTCTTGCCTAGCTAAAATTTGCCATTAAGAAGCGAAATGTTTGTCAGACTTTGAAGCCTTGTATGCTAATTAGGTTATCAAAAGATCTAACATTTTAAAAGGATGATTTGTCATAAAACTTTGTATCTTGAGGTTGCACTGTGCTTCAGATTTTCCACTTGCTGGGTAAGCAAGGGTATGAGGTCAAGGAAGCATAGGGACAGAGAGAAACTTCTCCCCCACCACCACCTTTTTTCCAAGATTTATAGGCAAATTCCATGTATTTCTGGTTCCCACAGCTATAAATACACAAACTCTATATTGAAACAATCTCTATCCAACACTTCATTCTATATTCACGTCTGTTTTCCTTCCTATATAATCTTGTATAGAGCTGTAACACTAAAAATATGTAGAAAAAAGAAATTTTAAAAATGCAGTACATGGGGTCTCTACTCACAGATGGATCCATTGACACTGACCAAGGATGTACAGAAGGTTTTTAGGGAATGCAGCTACACTAGCAGTGTATCCCTAGGCTTGTCTTTTTTATTCAGAGGAGACCTGCTCATTCTTACTCCTTTTTTTTTTTTTTTACTTCGTTAGAGCAAATATTTCATAAACCAGTTTTTATCAGGTGATAAAATGTTTTAATGCTTGTTTACAGACTGTATTTCAGACTATTCAGGGGGAAATGGAGAAACAGGTTAAATCAAACATAGTAATGAAAAGAAGCACCTCAAGGTCAGTCTTTCTGCAAAGCTCCTTAGTCCAAATAGCTATTAAACCACATCTTTCTGAAAACAGTTCTCATGCTGCAGGGCTGACTTTTCTTTAACTTTTGAGGTCTAGTAGTGGTTATAAATCACATTTTGAGCAATCACATTCTCTTTTACCAGTGCTCTGGGTGGGAAAAGGAGCAGAAGCAGTTTTGGTGGGGCAAACACATGGAATGTACGTGCAAAAATGCTGGTAGTGCTCGAGAGTAGGCAGCAGCTTGGGGGTGGAGATGTCATTTTTGCCTGGTTTCTTCAAGGAGAAGCTGTCAATCCATTCAGCTGTGCCTAAACACCCTGTATCTTCTTTAGATTATTAGGAATAGCATGGACACCGATGGGCTGCAAAAGAAGATTTTGGAGCTGTCAAAAAACGCAGCACAACTTCAAGTAAGCGTTTTGAAGCTGGGGGGAATAAAAAGTCAGCCTGGGTTTTACCTGGGCCTAGTGGAGGGGGGATTTCTGCTGCTGGAAGGCAGACAGCCCCGAACATCCCTCTGTTGAAGGACTAGAGTGAAATAGTAGCTTGGATAATGTGACAGCTTTCACTAAGGAAGTTGCTATCTGGAGGCTAAAAACTGGGCTGATAGAAACAGTCCAGAGTTTTGTTCTTTCCTCCAAGTTAAACTTTTTTTGGATACCTTTCCCTCACAATTCAAGAAAATATATTAAGGCCATGCTTTGGGAGATGTTGCTGAAATACTGGCCTGGACAGATGAGAGGAAACAAAGGTGACTGAAAGTCGAGAATGCTTTCTAGCTTTGGGTACAAGATTTGTACTTTGAAACAAACATCACACAAGGTACTCAAAGAAAAATTTCATTTTTCTAAGCAAAGAACGTTGATACTCTCTTTCCCTTCCTAATAGCAAGTAGGAACAGACTTTTATTATAGTCCGTACTGATGGCTGGGTTTACTTTTGATCTTTTCATTCTTCAGATCCAAGCCCATATCTATGAGAGCACTGTGGTGAATAAAGAGGCAAGCCTGATCCAGGTTAGTTGCTTTTACTTCATTACTGACTGAAAACCACACAATCACAGAATAGTTGGGATTGGAAGGTACCTTAATGACACCTTGTTCCAACCCCCTGCCGTGGGCAGGGACAGCTTCCACTGGCCCAGGTTCCTGGTCTGTGCTGATGGGATGATTTGTAAAAAGGCGAGGCAGTAGTATTCACTGTGGCACTTTTATTTCTACTCTTCTCACAGTGCAGAACCTGATCCTATAAATGGCTTCAAAGTAGGCGAGCTCTACTTTAAGACCTGGTTGTGAGTCAGCATAATTAAAGGTTTCAGGATTTTACTTGGGCTTTTTTTTTTTTTTTTTTTAAATCACAACCTATTGAAACAAACCTGCAAACTTCAGACAAAATGTCCAGAAACTTCTAAAGGCTACTTCCTCCAGCAGGTACCTACAGAGGGTCTTTTCCTTCATGTCTTTTCCTGGAATTGTTTGTGTCAAGCTAGAAATGGTGACTTGGAGCCCAGTGGAAAAGGAAGTCTGTCCTTTTATTACTGAGGTCTAATTATCTAGGCTTTGCTGAGGAGTGAACATTTCTGATGTTTTTAAACTTGCATTTTATACTAGAAAGCAAAGCTATAAGACTATACAAACGTGTTGGCATTCTCTGGGTTTGTGAATTATGCAAAGAGCCTTCTATGCCAGTGGAGTTTCTACTTAGCAGAACATGCTCTAATCTCCTGATTAAATATTTGACCATTGGGCTCCCTGCGAAGTGGCTGCAACTGAATTCAAATAGTAACAAAGAGAACTGAACTTCGGCATGATCCAGCTGATAACTTTGTAGCTGAGTGTTTTAATAGTTTTGGTTTGGTTGGTTGTTTTTCCAGAAGCAGCTCAAGGACACAAATGTATTCAATTCTTTTTCTAAAAAAAGTAGCTTTCACTTTCTCCTACTTGAATGATTCGAAGCTTTTGTGAGCTCTGTGGCATCATTTTATTTCAACAAGACTCTCTCGGTCTGTTGACTAAATGGGAATTTTGAAAGTAGACTGCTAGATTACATGTGGATAAATGTGAACGGCTGGCATAATTTTGAAGAAACTGGTGTGGAAAAGTGACTTTACTTGTCGGCCTTAGGATAATCTGGTTCTATAACCTCACTTTTCCTGCTTAGCTTTCTGTGCACTTCATCTCTTTCAAAAACCTCAATGATTTTTTAAAGAGAGAGTAGGAAGAACTCATTAAAGTGTGAGAGGACAAGAGCTCCTACTCGAAATTCCTGTTTTCTCTTATAAATTCTCTGCTGTCTGTGCAGTGTCTTCTATTGGAACGGCATAACCTGACTGGAGCTCACTGCTGGTTGCTAAGAAAGGTTCTTCTTCTACCAATTCCTCAGTCCTACCACGAGGGCTGACTCTTTTTCAGCCCTTCTGTTAGGTCATGTTTAATCTACAGAATGCTACTCTCTAATAATGAAAAACAACTAGAGTAAACTCGGAACATTGCAACTTGTTCTAAGGGTCAGTTGGGATGAAAACTCATGCTGGAATATAATATACACCATGTTTTAAGTGAAAACTAGAGTGCTTCTGTCTAGTTTAATCTGTTGGACCTGAAACCAGGTGAGTAATAAATTAAAGTACAGCAACTGGAAAAGAGGGTTTGTCTCCTTAATTTCAGAAGTTAGGTAGAAAAGGTCATATGAGCGCTTTTTATCAGTTAATATGCAGGGTAACTCACTATTCTTTTAAATTCACAACTATTTTTATGTCATAATCAGGTTGCTGCTCAAGCTAAATCATACATCTTACTGCTATGATGGAGGGTCGAATATAATTTTTTTTGGTTCTTTTCTCCACAATCTCTGCAGAAGGAGCAGGATATCAAGGAACTCAAGTTAAACATTGTGGAGTGCTCCTCGATAATAGAGGTATGGGTTTGGTTTGGGCTGTGTGAGGGAGGGCCTGTGCTGATCCTGCATGGCAAGGCCAGCCTCTCACCAAACCCCACGGATGTTTTAGACACTGCGGGCTGAAAAAAATAAGCTGCTGGAGAACATCCAACACATGCAGCAAGAGCTGATCTCGTGAGTATTGTGACCAAATCTCAGGAAAGGCAGTCCATCAGAAATCCAAAAAAGATGGATACCTAATTTTTTCCTGCTTCTTTTAGGAATGGGTTGAGTTTCCCGTTGTTGTGTAAATTTAACAGCAGTATTCCTGAAGGGATGAATTCACTGCACTGTGAACTGGAGCTTGCACAATCTTCTGAGGTATTAATTAAGCCTTAAATTAATCTCTTTGTGGTTGTCTTGCATCAGCAGAGGCAGAACAAAGCTCATTCCCTGTAGATGATTAGATAACTCTGGAACCTGAAGCCATTAGTCCTAGCATGTAAGCACAGAATGAGAAGGTTGCAATATTGTCCCAAGCAGCTTGGAGAAAGTCCAAAGAAGAGCAAACAAAACACTTGTAGATACAAAAAATTAGCTCATGGTATCCTAGAATGGCCAGGGTTGGAAGGAACCTTAAAGATCATCCAGTTCCAACCCCATTCTTCTCTGCAAAGTAAATCTGGAGGAGCTTGGGTCATGCATTTAGCTGGCAGAAGAACGGACTGATGGGAAAAGATACCAGTTTTCCAATATAAAAAGGCTTTTATGCTGCAGAAAGTAACTGACAGTCTGCTTCTTGTGCTGCCTACACCAGCCATGAACAATGATTTTTTCAGTTGTGAAAGAGGAGACTTCTTTTTCTCTGAAGTCTAATGTAGTGAGAAAGGAAATTCAGCATTAGAGTGAGCATCTTGATAGAGTTGTTGGGTCTTCATCTAATGTATTGTTAAGAAACTCTGATAAGCATCTCTAATGGTAAACAAATATATTTAAATGAATAAAATAAGTTATTTCTATTAATAGAAGATAATGATTAGACTAAAAGACTTTAATCAGAATTATTTACTTATAACTCCTTGTACAGTGCACTAGCTATTAAATCAATAATTTCAAAGCTAGCTTAATCATTATTAAGTAGAGTTTGTTGTTATTCACCCATGTTGATGGCCATGGGCAAATCTTTTGTTCACCTTTGAGGGTGTCCCCATTTGAGGGAGGTATCTCCACACACCCCCTGCTTGACGGGGTGTGTCAGAAGGCCCTGGCTTTAAAAAGTGGGACTGGGTTTCTCTGGTGTAAAGTGATAGACTGTCAGACCTTTCCAGGCCAGCTGGGCCAGCTCAGTCAGTTCCCTCGACAGAAGCTTTACCTGCCACTTCCTCCCCGGTGCCAGTTTCTGTCACGAAACATTGTTCTTCACATCCTCAGAATTTTTAATTTTGGGATTGAGGAATCAGGCTGGTCTTGGCATTCTCCAACACCAACAGCAGCATGATCCTCCCTTCTCAATCCACCACTGATAATTTTTGCAAGTAGAGTATTGTTGAAGCTGTTTTACCCCAGTTTAGGTGGAGCATCCTGCTACAATTATGGCTTTGGTTCTGATTTCAAGCTGAGCTATTCTGTTCCCGTTTCCTTAGACAATCCATGGAGTCCCCATCCTTCCCTGTGTGCTGTTTTCCCCTCAGATACGAGCTGTGCAGCACAGCTGACAGCAGAGAAATGCTGCTTAGTGATTTCTGCTTATTTTTGTACGAGGTGCATTTGCAAAGGGTTAGCTTTTGTAACAACAACTAAAAAACCGAACAAATGGACTAAAACTTCAGGCCCAGAAAGGAGAGGTAGGCTTGGCTAGGCAGCTTTGAAGAGTTAAGGTAGCATCCCAAATCGCAGCTCCCCCGAGCTCCAGTGAGTCACTGTTTGCCCTTCAAATGCTGCAGTGAGACACGATTCCACCGAGTCACCTGTAAACCTGTAAAGGGCTCTGCTTATTCATCACTTGGTAAATGCTCTTTGGAATAAAGATAACTAATTACTGACTTCCTCTTGCCTACCCTGGCATGAATATTTACACTGGATCACTCAGCAGCTTGGCGGGCTTGCTTTTTTTTTTTTCTTCTTTTTTTAATATCCTCATTGATGTGATGGTTTTGAAAAAGCTTTTCCAAGCCTCAGGTTTCAGTAGCTCTGACCTTCTGGTAAATACAGAGCAGGGGTACTTCAGGAAAGTCTAAATGTCACTGATGCTGGTTTGTAATAAGGGGATGTCAAAATAATCTAGCTGGCTCTTCCATCCCTTCAAAGATTCTCAGGACTGAATGGACGTCCCTGGATGAAACACTGGACCGTGAAGTGCTGCTTTTGCTTCAGGGGCCTGAATATGCGGGAGAAAAATTCAAGACTATCATGCAAAACCTGGTCAGTGGCAAAGCTTACATGGATTAGGGTGTTGTCTTTGATCAGCAGTTTAATTAGGAATTCTCCAGACACTGATAATCAGATTGTTTGCTCCTTTGGAAAAAATAAGAATAGTTTGAGAGTGGAGGGGGGGCATAGTTTAACAAGATCACTTGGCACCTACTCTAACACTAATTTATATCCTGGGTAATTCTGGGCAGAGTTGTTCTAGATGAGCACTAAAAATGCCAGAGTTTGGGGGGGTTCTTTTGAGGTTTCTTTTGTTTTTCAGCAAGAGGAAGCCTCTGAAGCAGAGGAGCTTGTCATGGCTTCACTAGAATGGGTGGAAGAACCTGGTGAGGACATGCAACAAGCCTGGGAAAGAAAACTTGTGGTGAGTAACTGTTTCTCTGAAGCCTTTAGTGAAATAGTGGGGCTGGGCAAAAACTGCAGGTGGGTATCTTGCTGCTGCACGCTGTGTAGGCTAATTACTGGAGATCAGAGTCCATTTGTGGGTCAGAAATGGAGAGAACTATCTTTGGCTGGGTTTCTGTTGAGGAAAAGGATGATCACTTGCATGCTGTGCTCTTGCTGGCTTGTCTTGGGCAAGAGCACCCTCTGTTCAAACTCTGCTTGAAGGAAAGGGCAGACGGAGCAGGTCAATTAGCAGAGGAAAATGAGGTCAGGTGGCAAGGCTGTGTCCTGTGAACCATGAAGCTTTTCTGCCCACTGCCTGTTTCTGTGTGCCTTAAACCCATTTTCCCCATGCTCTGAATTTGGCGATGGCACTGGGTGGTCTCACCATCAGGAGGAGAGATGAGGCTTTATAACCAAATTTCCAAATCAAAACCTCCATAGGGTTTACTTTGTTGTGAAAGGCAAAGAGTTCTGCTTCTACTGGGTGTATTCCACAGGAAAAATTTCAACAAAACCTTGTTTTACAATTCAATCTTGCATAATGTGTTTCTTTTACCCCTCATACCTCTTGTGAGGCTTGCAAGACTTTTGCTTAAGGTGCTGGTAAAAATATCTTCCCCACGTAGTAGCAGGTGCCTGTGGCCACAATTAAACACTTTTGTTCCTCCCTCCTCTCCCCTGTAACAGCACAGTTTCTGAAATTTCCATCCTACTGGATGTGACTTTTTCTCTTACCTGCTTCTTCCCGCTGATCTGTTGTCAGGAATGCTCCAACAACCCCAAGCTGTACATTAATGCTGTTTTTCAGCTCCCTAACAGATGTCAAACCTCTCAATTCATCTCCCTTGGGTGACAGCAGGTGCCACCAGGGGATGTGCTGCTTGAAGCTGTTGATGCTTTGGGCAGAAAACTGCCCTTCTTTCTTTCTTCTAGTGCTGCAGAATGGTGTAGCTGGGCCTCTTAATGTTTCCTGGGCAGGGCTGGAGCAATCATTGGGAGCCAGGTTTTTAAAGAATTTTTCTTTAGGTAAATCCAGAAACATTCCTCTTAGAGAAGGTGCAATCATCTCAGTATCTTCACCCAGATGTGACTTTGGGTAGACTGAAGGAAACTGCTGGCTCATGAGTTGCTGTAGCTTTTTGATCTTGACTGAAAACCTCCTCCTTCAAAGCTGTCAGAGTTGAAAAATGCTTGTGAAGTTACATTCACGTTGGGATCATATTCCTGTTAAACATGTGAAGCTAAAAAACTTTTGGTGTGGGGGTTGGAGTTGATTGGCAAATGAATCCTGGCTCCTAAAGAGTGATGCATTTGGAAACTGAGCTAACAGAGGATCAAGACAGAACAAAATCCTTTAAAAATAAAAGGTCCTATCCTTTAGGGTCCCGTAGGGGATGGGAAGTGACTTTATGGCAAAAATTATCTTCACCTAGGCAGAACAAGCCAGATATGTGTGAAATTTCATGCAAGGAGCTGAACAACAGTAGATCCAAAAAAAATGAGAGAGATTCAAAATAGCTTCTTCCAGCCTCAGAGAAAACACATGGTCCAAAATTTAATTAGTTTGTCAACAAAAGCTGTCACTAGAAGCCTTGCCCACCACTGCCTGTGAAATATATTATGGCCATGTTTTGCTGAGGTTTTGTATTTTCAAAAACATTTTAAAGGGTATTAGATACAAAGCAAACTTGAAGTGTACTTATGTTTTTGTGCATATATACATCTATTTAAGTATATATAGATAGTGACAGCAAATCACCCTTTTCACCCTTCTGCTGGGAGATAAGACTGGCACATGTGCCCAGATAAGTCAATACCACTTAAGTGTCAAAGTCATGGTATTTCTACAAGTGAGTGCTGCCTGCCTTGGCTGAGAAACAGATCCTCAGGATGTGGGCAGCTGCACATGGTCACATCCCATATCATCCTAGGAAACCTATCAGCAAAAACTGCCTTTTTTTTTTTTTTTTTTTTAAGCTTGATACTTGATATGATGGGGTTTTTTTATTTGAAGCTCATGAGCATCAGACTCCAACTTGCAAGCAGATAACTTGATCTGTATTTGTAAGATTGATGTTTTCCCCTAAGAATTGTTGCTAAATCCCAGGAATATAAACTTCATTCTTTCCTGACCTCTGTTTGACTCTCATTAAGCATTCTTTAAAAGCTGAGGGCACTCTTTCATGTGTTCAGTTGAGCGAGGTCAGAGAGAGAGCACTGAATTCTTCTCCTCAGTACTTTATAGTGCAAGTCACTGCTCAGAGAAATAGAGGGCTCAGTGTTACCTAGCACTTAGTTTTTACCCTTTTCCCCTGTTTTTCCTACAAACCAGAGGTCAATCTAAAAGCCTTTGTTATGGGGCTCATCCCTGGCAAAGATCATCTGCTAGGCAGGCATGTATGACAAACTGAAATACGGTTTTATTGCTTCTTTGTTGCAATACAAACTCAATTTGGCACCAGTGGACTTAGTTGTACTTTGAGAAAAGGGCCACAAAAGCCTAAATTATCAATTTTAGGGCTTCCTGCAAGATGGTCATTATTAAAACTTCCTTTTATGAGCTATGGTTTTTGTTGCTGTATCTGGGCCCCTTGCTTGGTGGAGTTTTATCTTTACTGCTGGCAGTGTAGGATGTAGGTGATGATATTAATTGGTGGAGCAGGGAACTCAAGTCTCACCACATAAATTGAGGCTCTGGCTCATTCCCTGGCTCTGCTCCTCCTCTAACCACATGGCAACTTCAAAATTCCACAGGCTCTCAAGCAAGAGCTAGGAGAAAAAAGACATCTTTGGACCCAGAAACTCCAGCTCTTGGAAAAATGCAAGGAGTCTTTAGACAAGGATTTTACTCGAATGGCAGGCAACCTGAGGAGAACCAAGACAGAACAACTTCACCTAAGGAAAGAGCTCTCTGCTAGGTACCCCTTCAAAGCATGTGTGTCTTTTTTTTTTTTTTGGGGGGGGGGGGGGATTGGTA
>VYXC01004850.1:156562-176706 GCA_013397175.1 Platysteira castanea
GCTGGTTACTTAGCTGTTTAGCACTTTATTTGGGGTTTTTTTTGTGGAACAAAGTCTACTGAATTCTCAAGAATTTTTCTCACAGAGGAAATGATGTTCTGTTTTGGAGAGTGGATCTGGTTTTAGCACAACGTCTACACTGTGTGTGGGAGTTAAGGTTTGTGTCTGAACTGATGTACAGTCTTGGAGGTGTCTCTGAAAACACCAGGGAGACCACAGACTGAGAAGTTAAAGCACGAGGGCACTGCCTATTGAGCAGGTGCAGCCATTAAAAAGCTGCTGGATTTGTGTGAAGCAGGAGAGCTGTAAAATATGTCTGCAGGTATTTTTGCTTTGGGATACAGTTGCTAGGCTCAGGGAAGATGATGTCTAAATTTTCCAAGGGTGTAGCTTCAATGAGTTGTCATTAAATATGAAAATGTAACTTTATTGGTATATGGTTCCTTCTGTGAGTTGTCATCTTAGAAGCCAGATCATAAAATTATCCTGGAAAGGACCTTCAAGATCATCCAGTTCCAAGCCCCTACTGTGGGCAGGGACACCTTCCACTATCCCAGGTTGCTCAGAGCCCCATCCCTGGATTTGGGATGTCCCAAGGGCCTGGCAGCCCCAAGAGCTGACGCAGAGCAGTTTTACCACACTTTTGCCTGAGTTACCTTCCACTGAACCACCTCCCCCATGCTCTCCCTCCATTTGTTAAAGAGCTGATAAAAATACGGATGGCTTGGTTTCTTAAAGCTGTCTCTGTGTCAAAATTGTTTGTGATGGTAGCAACACAAAAAAAAAGTGAAGGCGAGTTAGAGAGGAAATGGACAAAGGTTTCTGCAGTGGGAAGGAAGGGTTTCACTGGAAGCCATCCTCTTTAGCACTGGTTCTGATGGCATCTGCTTGCTGTCAAGTGAAATTCCCTCTCAAACCCTATGAAATCAAACCAGTGAAGCAGTAATAGCTCCGGGGTATCTTTTTCTAGAATGACTGACTCTATATCCGACTCTTATTTCTCCCAAACCCTGAGAAAACACATTCTTTTGTCCAAATTGCAAAAGCCTGCCCCACTGAGCTCTTGCTCCTTACAAATTCTCTGGTGATTCCTCTGTGGTGCCTGGAAACATCACAGAAAGCCTTCATCCCCTTCCTGCTCTAGAAAAACCACGTCTGATGCCCTGGCTCTGGATCCTGGGGAGCTGCAGTGTGTAGCAGCTGACTTTTGGTGCCTGTCCCAGCAGCCAGAGCATGTCACCTCCCGGGCCAGCCCGTTCCAAAACGTCACTAATGGGCTGTGGTTTGTGCTCTCTCGCCCCGCAGGCAACACGAGATAGAAACTGTCAAACAGCTACAAGAAGAAACTGCTGGCCGGGAAGAAGCCCTGGGTTTAGCGCTGCAAAAAGCCACCAAGCAGCTGGAGGATGCCAGCAAGCACGTAAGGGACAGCCCTGTTCCCTCTGTGCAGGGATGCAGGAGATGCAAAGGGCCGCGGCCAACGCGCGGCTGCCCTCGGGGACGGGGATCGCGCGTTCGGAACGGTGTGCCTCCCTGCAAAAGTGGAACCAGCAGAGGAAGTAAAATTTGAGGGGGTGGTGACAACAGTTTGCTGATGAAAGAGGCAGCATTGCATATTTGTGGTGGCTTAAAAAAAAAAAAAAGAGAGAAAGGAGGAAAAAAAGCGCCCAAAAATAGCTTCCATACACAGTCCACCCCAACGTAAAAATGCAGAAGTTCAGAGGGAGCTTTATCACTTCCTGAGAAAGAACAGATGCAGTTTAGTTTCATTTACGTGAACTGTAGAGGCTTCTTGTGCTATCCAGGCTGCTTTATTTAATTTTTTTTTTTTTATTCCTTTCTTTTTTCCCTAAATATTGTTCTGTGCTTAGGCGGAGGATCAAGTTGAAGCATTTCACTCTGCTTGTGAGGAAGCAGCATCCTTGAAGAGCAAGTTGGAGGAAGCCATTTCTGAGCAGCAGAAGCTCAGGGATGTGAATGCAGCTTTAGCAAGCACTTGCCAGTTCCTTCAGGAGAAGGTGGAAGACCAAAGAAGTGAGTAACTCCTGGCAATGTGCCAGCATTCACTTTTTGCATGGGCAAGTACTTTAGGGTTTAGTTACATCAAGGGAGAACAGCATTGATCTGCAGGTCATCCAGTAAAATGCTCTGTGGAGTCTTGCTTCTTGTTTTGGGATTTTTTTCCCTCTTTTTTTCTACTTTTCCTTGAAGAGATCTGCTACCAGCTGAGCTGAGAAGCAGGTGGGATCCCAAAGAATGGGTGTTGGGATCCACCAAAGCTTCAGAAGCTCCCAACAAAACCCCCAGTCCTAAGAGGGAAGATCAGTAGCTCCACGGGTGGCACAGGTACTCCTTTACCAAAGGTGCTGTTCCCCACCTTACCCTTAACAAAGCCATCTCTCTCTTTCTTAATCTTCCTGAGCCAAATAGACCTGATTTTTGTACACTGTCTTCTGTTTGCTGCTTGTGTTTGCCCTGTGTTTTTGAATGACTGCATGG
Organism: Platysteira castanea; assembly: GCA_013397175.1. NCBI lineage: Eukaryota > Metazoa > Chordata > Aves > Passeriformes > Platysteira > Platysteira castanea. Next base: position 159,062 of record VYXC01004850.1, read on the forward strand.
TGTTAGGCTGCTCTCTTTAGTGGAAAGCAATCCTGTCACTGCGTTGTACACGTGCAACTTCTGCCAGAGCTGTGGAAACTTCATACTGCCTCTTTTACTCACTTCCTGGCATCAGCACCTCAATAGCCTGGGCAGTTAAATAATACGGTGGTCTGAGTCCAGAACACGTGGCTTTTTCTTTCCTAACCCTGGAGTCTGATCACTTTCTTATAGAAAAGGAATTTGACTGATTTAAGCCCTCTGAATGTTTGGCCTCAGGCAGGCACTTACCATATATGCTCAACGTATATGTGTGCATGGCAAACAACTCCATGTGAAACCACAGCTTGTCTTGCAGGAAAAATTCCCTGGGACCCTTTGCTTTAGCTCTAAGGCATAACTTTGCACTGATATGGTAGAAACAGCCCCAGACTGTGCTTGCCCAGCTCTGATCAGTGTTTTGGTGTTGTTCGTGTGCGTGTGCTCATGCTGCTTTCATGCTTCCCTCAAGCTGTGCAGCTGCTTTATTTTGCTCTCAGTAAGAGGCATGGCAGTGGAAATAGTTTGTCATTTTCCAGCTCTGAATAGATGAAGCTCTTCTGCAAAGTGAGCTTGAGTAGATCGAGAGAGAACCTCAGATATGTGAGACTGGTGCCACTGTGACTTAAAAAACAGACAAAAAAACCCAAACAACAAAAAAATCAAACCCCAAAGAGACCCCCACCAAAAAACCCCACAATACCTGAAAATGGTTAAGACCTTGGCTTTAAATGACTCCAGTTAGCTTGCAGAAATCTCTTTCTGTAGGTAAATAAACTGGCAGATGTGTAGAGAAGTGGCAAAGTGTTACAAAGAACAGGGCTGACAAACAAGGCTGGCACTGAAGGAAAGAATAAAAATCCTTTATATTGGGTCCTGCAGAAAGCCAGAGACAGATCTGGTGCCCCTTCTGACTGAAGGGCTGGGTTGTGGTCTCCTCCCCACCTACCCACTCCAACCCCCTACTTCCTCTCACCTGCGTGGTAAGAGGGGAAAATGCTTCTAAATATAAAGCCCATGGACTTTAAAACGTCTGTACAGGATGTCAGCTTGAAAGGCCAAATACTTCCCTCCCCCTAAGCCCTAAGTGAGGGATCTCTTTCCACAGGGAACTGTGGCATCCTACCACTATTGATGTGGGGAAGTGTTGCCCGTGATGTGCAGAGGAAGATGTCCAGTGTTTTCTCTTTCCTGTGAAAAACTGTTGCAGGTTTAACCAGAGTAAGGCACACTGCAATGAATTCTGATAAGGAGTAGTTAGAGATGCTGTAACATCGTTATCGAGTTGTAAGGAGCCCTGTTAGACTTGTAAATGTCTCTTCATAGTAACTGCTAACGCACTGAGATGGGAGCTGCTGCAGAGGCGACTCTGTGAATTGCTGTGCCAGGTATGGTACCCTTTGCTGGGAGCAGGAAAGGTGGGCTTGCACAGCAGGGGCTCTGGTGGAAGGACAACTCCGCTGAAACCACCTGCAAACAATTTGGCAGCACCTGGTATCTTCTTTTCTAACAATGTACATAAGATCTATGTACAAAGCTGCACATTATTGTCCTTATTCAGCCTTCTGGGAAAAATGTGTCAGGACTTACAGGTGTGGTGTTGGTCTTCACTGTGAGCATTTCTTGGTGATCATATTAAAAGGGAAACCTTCCCTGATGCATTGGTGTGATTTTTGTCCCACAACCAGCCCTGATTTCTGCAGGCCAGCTTGAAAACAAATGTTTAAAATCCCATAATGTAAGGGTTTTTTTCAGGGCCCGGAAATAGGAATAGGCAATGAAACAGTTATTAACTTTGTGGCCCTCCATGGAGAAATACGTTGGAAATTACATAACTCTGGAGTGCTTTGCTTTGAATAAAATTACTTGCTTCAACTTTGGGAGGGGGTGGAGGGGGAGACATTGTGGAAAGGCTTTTTTTCCCAACTGGCTCTAGTAAGGAACACTATAGCTCAGGATCTGAGCACTCTGGATTCAACACAGAACAACAGGATATTTATAACAGCAAACAGAAGGTCCTGAAGTGTTCCGTCGGCTGTGACAGGGGCATCAGAGGAGCAGAGTCAAAACTGGGCCAGCTGCATGTGAATGAAACTTATATTTGTATGTGAGGGTCTGCAGAATTAAAGGCTTAAAGTAGCAAGGGGAAACAACTGCAGAGTGTTGCAGTTGCAGTTTTGCAACTGATAGCTGCAAGTAGTTCAGTTTGAAAGATAACGTTTGCTCAGAATCAGTGGCAGTGCTCTTTCTCCTTTTTTTATCTTTTTTTCCTTACCTGCCTGCCTTAAACTCTCTCTCTATTTGCAACAGTGCTGTGCAGAGCTAGAATCTGAGTACGTTCTGCTGCCCACGTCAGCTGAACACTTAAAAGGGAAGGTAAGTGTGCTTGCTGTGACCATTGCTGAGCCTGTTAAAATGAGATGCTGGGCTTATTTGGGTTGTTTTTTTTTTTCCCTCATCACCTCAGAGAAATAAATAACAAGGTTCTCCTTGTGAGAACCTTTGCCAAGTTAAACAGTTACTAAAAATAATCTGAGATCGATATCTGTGTGTATGTGCATGCACGTGTTTACATGCATACAAAAGCATATTCCAAACCCTACTGCAAAGCCAGGTTCCCCTTGCCTCTGAAGCACAACACAGATGTGTGATAAATTGCTTTTTGAGAAGGATCAGAGGCTGAAGATGGTACTTCTTCCGATTTCTTTTCCCATTTTTCATTGTTTAAGCAACACTAGGTCAAATACAGCTGTGCACATGTTGCTTCAGAAGTTTTCTTGGATGCTATCTTCAGATGACACCTCTTGGCTTGGCTGAAATAATAGTGTGGTTTGAATTTTTCTTTTTCTTCTTTTTACCTCCTTCACAGGGTTTGAGTGGTTTCTTTGGTTCTCCTGTCATGCTCATCTTTCCTGGTCCTGTAATATTTATTTCTCAGACCAAGCTCGAACCAACACATTTGTTGCAAGTGTAAAGTTTAAGTGTCCTGCCTCTTCCTGTAGCTGTTCTGCCCATTACAGATATGAGTTCTTCTGCCTTTCTAGACAGAAAAGCCACAGAAGATGTATTTGTGTAACTGTTGGTGTTACATTATGCAGATGCCTGTGTGTAGGGGGAGTTGGTGGCATTAATGTATTCAGTGTGGTGGAACAGCAGCACTTCTTATTTTTTCAATTAGCAGCTCCATTGCTCCAAACCACCGTGGAGTGAAGGACCCACCTGGTACTCTGGCTTTCCCTGGGCACTGCCCTCGGGTGTTTCACACTGGCACAGCTCCCCTCTGCTAGGTAAGACCTGGTAGTGTTGGACATTTCTGTCTTTCACCAGAAATACAGAAAGAGTCAAGAGAACAGTCTCAATAGTGCTGAATGTGCTGGTAGAGTGTGGAAAATCTGTTGCAGGCTTTAACCTATTTCTGCATGTAATCCAGGAATCTGAACCATGATTACAGTGCTTGCAGTGAAAGGCCTGAAAAGGTGGCTGGCTGTCAAACCTGACAGACAGTTCCCAAAATCTTATGGCTATTGGTATAAGTCATACATTCAAGTATATTCCTGACAGGATGCTTGTTAGGCTGAATCTAGAGGGTGCAGGTTATGTTCTTCCCAGTCCCTCTGACTGGCACATCCTGAGGTGTCCTGCTCCTTGGCTGCTGAGATGAGGGCAGTTCTGGTCTAACAACTTAAACAGTAACAGAGCTACTGAAAATAAAATCATAGAGTGAGAGAATGGTTTGGGTTGGAAGGGACCTTAAAGATCAGCTAATTCCTTCCCCCTGCCATGGGCAGGGACACCTTCCACTATCCCAGCTTGCTCAGAGCCCCATCCAACCCGGGCACTTCCAGGGACAGGGCAGCCACAGCTTCCCTGGGCAACCTGTGCCAGTGTCCACTCAGCCTTCTCTTCTCCAGGCTGAACTGCCCCACCTTTCACAGCAGGTTGTATTTGTTACTTTCTCCTACATTCCTGAGTTGTTTGAACTTTGCTGCAACTCTCAAGCCTTACAAGGATTAGAAGCAGCCACTGACAGCTGTGCACTGCAGGGCTGCAGGATGCTGCACTTGGGATTTCACACACAAGTGTTTCTCCCAGCAGTGAGCTGGTCCCACACAAAGGCTCGTCTCACACAGACTGTGAGTGTTCAAGCATAATTCCAGGCTGTATTGAGGGGAATGGAAGTAGATATTGTTTTGCTTCATGTGCTCCTTGTCAGAGCACTCTGCTGCTCTGAGAGGGCTGTTTCAGTTTGCCAAACTCTCCATCTACAGAACGAGTTGAGGCCACATAACCAAACCCCTTCTTACCAAGATAGAAGTTGCCTTATTATAAGTCTCTGCTTGGCTGGTCTGCTGCTTGATTATTTTAGAGTTAGCTAAAAAATTGATTTGTAACTAAATCCAGCTTTGCTCAAGGACCACCTCTCTTCATGCTTGTCCTTCTTAACAGATGCTCTGACCTTGGAGATCTCCTGCCCAAATAACCCTCCTGGGCACAGCTGGGACCAGCCTTGCAGGCAGAGCTCTGGCACCTGCACCTTGGACAGGTGTGATGTGGGACACGTGTCCACCTCAGATGTGACATCAGGAGAATGCAGGTAAGGTGGCAGAATAACCTCTTTGGGGGGAAGAGTCCACAGGGTCTAGCAGATTCCATGTGCTGAGTTCAGCTGCAGGAGCCTCCCCTAGAGGGAATACCGGGCACCTGGTGATCAGCTCATGGTGATCCAGGGCAGCACTGCTTCTATTCACAAATACCAAAGCTCTTTAATGGAGCTCCTGGTGACCAGCCAAATACAGTGATGGTGTTTCTAGTTCATGCTGGAGAACTGAGACCCGATTTAGGCATTCTTGTCTATTTTCCATGTTTAACTCCCAATTGACGTTTCCATTAGGTGCCAAAATCCTATTGGCTTTGAGGAGTCATTCTATTTTTTTTTTTTTTGGTGGAGCTTAGAGCAGGAATTCTGAGGTCTTTGCCTATCAAGCTGCCTCCTTAGATCTTTAAAATAGAGATTGAACTGCTTGAGATTATGAAAGCTGTAGTGAATTGCAGTGAATATTTTAAAAGATAAGGATGTTCCTGAAAGTGCAGAAGCAGGCAGTCTGCAGCAAGAGACTCCGCAGCTCTTGAAGCTTTTGCCACTGGTTTTCTGTAGAATTGTGCAGTGTGGAGGAGGTTGGGAAAAGGACTGGTGGTGGTTCTCGCTGCTCGGGGGAGGAGGGATTGGTGTTGGTGATGAATTTGTCTTTCCCGGAGAGACCAGCTGACTGACTACACAGAGAGTGGTGACTTCAGTTGTTATGTGCTTAAGGAAAATGGGCACTCTGTCTCTCTGTTGTTTGGGCAATATGCAAATAAAGCCTGTGTTGCCAGGTGGAAAATATGCTCTGCTGATGACTACACTGATGCAGACCTTCCTGTTTCCATTACAATGATGGACTCTTCACTTGCTGAGGTGAGTGCTGGCTCTGATGCCTGAGATGTGGTTTTGAACAGGCTCAAGCATTTCGTGCCTTGCTCAGAGCCAGGTTCAGATGGCTCAGCTGTAAATCAGCACTGCTCCACAGTGGATGGAGCTGGCATCAGTCAGCAGGGTGCTGTGGAGGGGCGTTCCCTTCTGTTTGGGCATGTTTCTGCAATACCTCGGTTATAAATCTAAATGTCTCAATGTTCACATGCAACTGGGTCATGCTTTTAGCTGTAGAGTGTTTTAAATGTGGTTTCAAGGCTGGAGACAGTGCTGGTTCTGCAGTAACAGTTGGTTCTGCCAGGGAAGAACTGAGTGTTTTCGCTCTTTTTATGCACCTTCAAGAAGCCACAGGATGCTTTAGTTGGGAGTACTGCCTCTCTTTGCACTTTCTCCCACGGGCACCATGTAACAGCTGAAAAATGCTATCTTTGCTGTATGGGAGCTTTCCTTCAGCTGATGTACTCAGCTATGCCTTCACTGCTGCCCTGAATCCTGCATCTACAGCTTGAGCTGCAGTTTTCTTGTGGCAACAGCAAGAGAAACTGCAGCTCAGCACACCTAAGCTGTGCCTCGATCCTCACTATTGAAATCTACACCTCAGCTGCACCCCACAGGGCTTCTAATGAGCTTTACAAACTCCAGTATTGGTGGGGATGGTGGAAGAATGTCAGTCAGTGGTTTCTGTGAACCTTTTGGACTAAAGAGCAGCCAGCGTCAGGGTGATCCTGGCTGGTGTGTGGTACCTGTGAGTGCAGCGTGGTCTGGTTGTAGTGGTAAATCAAAGCAGAAAGTGCAGTGAGAGTAGAAAGTAAGAGTGCTGGGGACTGTCTGTGGTTTCAGCACACTGGGGTAGAGCAGGTGAAGAGCTCCCAGCTTGTGCTGCTGCTACTTAGGTGACCTCAAAGAGGATCATCTCAAGGGTTTTTACCTTACCCGGTCCTTCTGGAAAGTCACAGCTGTGCAAAGGTGTGTGAAACACCCGTGCTTTGTTGCTCTGGAGCTTTCTGTAATTCCAGCTGGGCTCAGAAATGTCATTTTCCATTCTTACCACTCTTTAGTATAAGCTTTGCACATGAATGTTCTGAAGGGGGGGAAATGAAAATATTAAAGTTTGCCCCAGAGAAAAGGCAAGCGGGCTGTGTCCAGTATCTGTTCTAAACACTGGCATGCAGGAAAATTTGAATATCCTAGTTCAATAGAAAACTCCCTAGTTTTCTTTGGAGTTTTATTACAGTGCAGTTGCAGATGTATTTGAGCAGATCAACATGTAAGTAACTCAAAATGTTTGTGTCAAATCATTGTCACCATGGTAGCTTAGGGACTACTTAATAAAGGAGTGCTTGTGAGAGCCAAGTGAAGCTTGGGCTCTTTGTTCTTGTTTTGATTTATAAATGTGGAAGTCATACCACAGTCTGAGAGCCAGACGAGAGGTCTTCCAAATGTTAGTGATTATTTCGGAGGAGTTGTACCAGACTGTGGCCAGAATTTGTGTGCTGTGATATAGAACCCTTGGATTATTATGCTAATCAGAGGAATGGAGGTGGGAAAAGTGATTAGGGATGGACTGCAGGACCTTCTTTGGCCATCCTTCCTCATGAAAGGATTGTGCTATTCTCTAACATCCCGTGCAAACAGATTTTACTGTGAGGGTGCTGAGGCCCTGGCACAGGCTGCCCAGAGAAGCTGTCACTGCCCCATCCCTGAAGTGTCCAAGGCCAGGCTGGACGGGGCTTGGAGCAACCTGGGATAGTGGAAGGTGTCCTTGCCCATGGCAAGGGGTTGGAACTTTGATCTTTAAGGTCCCTTCCAACCCAAACCATTGTATGATTCTATTTTATTAAGAAATCTAGAATGTGGTGCTTCTCTTTTATTGTGTTATTTTTTTCCCCTTAAGTGGAATCCATGAGAGTGTCCAATCCTGGTAGTCAGCTTGGAGTTTTAGAAAACTGAATTGAGGGTTCTCCTTCACTGCAAACAGAAACCACTGACTGTGTGCCCACCTGGGCAGGGACAGATCATGTAGCATCATGTATCATTTCAGTCAGTTCTAGATGATGCAAGGGCTTCTCTGTTTACTTGGGTGGTGTGTGTTAGTTTTAGAAGCCCTTTAGATTTCTTTTCTTTCCAACATGATGTTGTTCTCCCTCCCCAATACTCCTGCAGACCCAATGGCCTGAACAAGGCAGATGCTGTGCTGCACTCCCTCAAGCTTACAAGAGAATTCAAATAATAATAAAAATAGCCTGCATTTGCATTAGAGGAAGCATCCACCTGGCTGGGGCAGGGCTGTGCAAGAGAAGCCCAGCTCTGACAGGGGAGGGAGTGGGGAAGAGGGAAAAGGCACTTCCTGATGCTGGGAGCAGCTGGTCACTCTTAGGAGTGGCCAGGGCCCTTGGATACCTCCTGTTCTCATTTGCTGGGTTTCCTGTGTCCTCTGAGGGCATTTGAAGGGGGAGGAAAGATACCAGAACACAGGCAGCCACTTGGTGATGTGGTTTTTATGTTGTTTCTCCACACACTTTAACAGTGCTCTTGGGTGCTTGACGTGTAGGGAGCTGTCCGGCCTCGTTCCTCCTCTTCTTGGAGAGAGGATTGGGTTTGGGGTGGTTTTGTTTTCTATTCAGCACTTCTCTTCAACTGTGGGTGTAATTCAGCACAAGTTCAACCCTTTAAACCTCAGTTCCCCCCCTGTATTTTCACCCATAAAGAGAGACCAACCTAACAACTGAATGAGTGAGCTGGAGCTTTCCAGGATGAAATGAGGAAGAGGGATAGTGCACATAAAGCACCTCCCTCGACATTAAAAGCCTCAAGAGGATATTGGTTTTGTCTGTGATGTGATAAGACTCAAGTCCAAAACCGCACTGTGGCAACTAAAGGAACATGAGCAAAACTGCCAGCTTCTAATTGCTTTGTTCCTCTGCTCTTTGCACACCAGGGAGGCCTGAGGCCTCTGAAGGGGCTGGGTAATTGTTATACATAATATTGTAAAACTGGATCCCTTCAAAGGCAGTCACTAAGATGTACAACACAAGTTTTCTGTGTTCTGAACCGTCTGCTTGCTCATGCTGTGACTATTAACACTTTCATTTACCTAATGAGTCTGATCCCTACAGCCAAGTGGAGCTCTGTGCACCTCACTTGTAGGGTTTGGGGTCCAGACCTTGAAAGTGGATCTCTCCTAATGCACAGAGTTAAGATGGAACAGTGGTGGTGCAGTAACACGTTTGTTGGTTACTGAAAATGTGTGTTAGGAGCAAACCATGGAGTCAGGAACCGAAACGCCTCTCTGAGTATGACATTCCTGAGGTGGCTTCAGACTAGTAGGTGAACCTCTGCACTTGCCAGTTAGTTCTTCACTGCTGGAATAGTTTAGGCACAGCTGGGAAAGTTAAAGCTTTGACATACAAGTTTTATACTGGCAGTTATCACTCTGATACTAACTCTTCTCTCTCTCTCTGTATGAAGATTGACCGTGGGGAGTCAACACTACCAGCCACTCTGATCCCATCCAGGTCAGATCTTGTGCAAGATTTAAAAGCCTTTATCAAGATCTGTATCATGTGGATGAGTATCTGAAGGGGTTTTGTTTTGGCAGTGATCACTTAACATCAGCCGGAGAAGCTCTTGCATCCTCAGTGGAAAGCACAGTGCCGGTACCAGGTGAGTCCTTAATTTGGGGCACTGAAAATCCTGGATGCCCAAGTCTGTGTGTTTACTGAGCAATAAAAGCTGTGTTTTCTGCTGTCTGACGTTGCAGGCTGCCTTGTTATGGAGGAAAGATCACCCAAGGGCTTACATGAGGGAGGGGAAGATGTGCCAACTTCCGCAGCAACGGAGACAAACAGCGATAAGGACCCAGCTGCTCCTGTGTCAGGTACAGTGGCTGCTGCACTGCCTGGCACTCACCCACTGAGGAAATGGTTTGCTTCCAGCACATCTTTGAAGTGAGGAAGCTGAGTAAGAGCAACAACTTGAGAATTTCTATTTTTGCAAGTATTTTCACCTGCTAGTGCTCTCAAGCCTCCCTGAAGCTGAGTAGGGATAAAGATTTTAGCCACCTTACCACAGCACTGCAGGCAGGGAGCATGAAATAACTTGGTGAGATCTTGGGGCTTGCTCAGCTCGCAAAACACTGAGCAGGTACAAAATCCTAGATAATTTTGACGGGAGAAAAAAAGATGTTTTTCTGGGTTTAAAAAGTTATTTAGTTCAACAGTGCCACTAAACACTTTCCTCTCTTTCAAGACAGTAGCACAAGAAGCTGGGATGGGTCAAGAGGAGAGATGAGGGTAGAGGCATTTGTGTATGGTTCTGTCTTTTGCTAGAGCCATAAACACCCACCAGATTCTTACCAGATCTGATGGTTTTCTTCCACTGAAAAACCGTAAAATCAAACCAAAACTGGAGTGTGTGCATACATAGTATTTAAGCTGGTTTTGTAAAGCTGATCTGAATAAGCAGCATGGAATAGCTGTGTGCTTGTTTGTAATACTTTTTTAAATCTTTATCTCAATATAAGACTATAGTTTCTTGTTTGGTTTTGTTTCTTTCCTCAGTACTATCTTCCTGAAATCTAATTCCGTCCCCTCATTTAAAAGCATTTTCTTTCTACTAATTTCCCTCTATTGTTAATTTTCATATGTGGTCCAGGTGCCCTTGGCAAAGAGAAAACAGATATGCAGAACAGATCAAAAAGAGTCCCAGTAGCTATTAAGTCTAAGAATCCAGCTGCCTGTTGTACATCTCTGAAAAGAAAGTGTTTCTAGTATTAGAGCTGATAAATCTCCCCTTGCAGGCTTCAGCCCTGAAGCTGGAGTTTTGTTTGGCTTTTGTTTTCTTTTTTGTTTTTCCCTGTGCCATTTCTTTGGCTCACACCTGTGTGTGACTGCATAAACAGAGAAGAAAACAAAATATTCTAGATCTTCTTAAAGGTATAAATATAAATTATAAGCTGCCTCTTTAAACAGCAAACATAACAATAACAAAAAAACCTCCATGCTGGTAGCAAAAGAATAAATTTATTTATCTAAGGGAATATTACTTTAACTCTTGCATCTTCAACTACAGGAAGTACATTATATTCTCAGCTCTAGACATATAACACTTGTTAATGGGGTCTTTTCTAATCATAATCATCATCACACTTCTTCCTATGTGTCTTTATACTGCTCTTTGCTGCTGCTTCTCTTTCTTAGTGGTCTTTCCTGGCATTTGGTGCAGTTTTTTAGCCCTGTTGGCCCATGGCTGAAACAGCAGGTGTTGGAAGATTGGTGTGTCTTTTTAATTGTTACATTTGGGTTTGGGAATGTTTCTCCACAGGACCAAGTCAGATCAAGAAGGAATCCTGCCTGGTGATGGAAGAACACAAGCCTGTGTTTCAAAATATTTTGAAGCAAGACCCGGTAAGAGTCCTGGTGACAGTGAAAAGCCAAACTGGGTTGGCTGAGCAGTGACAAAGGAGGGGACAGGCCCCTCCAGGGGTGGTGTGGCTGTTCTCCTGCTGTAACTGCTCTGGTGTGCCTTTAGGAGGTGGACCAGGAAAAGAAAAATAATAAAGAGCGGAGTGAGGAAACACCAGCTGTGGTTCCCAGCAGGAAAGGTAAGAGGGTTTTGCTGAACAAATTAATGTTACTGGAGTAATGAGTCTTGGTCAGAGTTCAGAGCTGTGTAGAGAGGTGCAGAGAGCTGCCTGTCCAACACCAAACATGACCAGGGGTTTTTGTTTTAAGGCTTAGTAGCTGCAATTGGAGATGAAAATCACAGGAAGGACAGTGGTGTCGTGCAAAATCTGCTCCTCTGATTTCTGCAGATCCTCATCTAACCAGCTCCATGTTCCTCTAGACAGGAGGAACATTCTTAGCTGCAAAGGAGCTGGGATATTTGGAACAGTTCTGGCGCTCCTGCTCTCCCCAAAGAGTTGTAAAAGAAGCATCTCTGTGCTCTCCATGATATAGAGAGGGAGGATTTTGTTTCTTCTTGGACATCTCTACTTTTCAAATCACCTCCTCTTCTGCCTTTGGAGTTCACTAAAAGCTGGTGAAGGTAGTAAGTTCTACCTACATAACATCCTGATGCCAAAACCTGCAATTAACCATTGCTGTGCTAATAAGATGCCAGCTGAAGTCCCCTGAACAACTGAATTTTGGGGCTTTGTACAAGTGGCAGTGCTCTGGTGTCTCACGATGAATAGAGCCTGAGGCACATGAGTTGTTTTTAGTGGTAACCTTGAACGAGGGCTTCTGTGGAAGCTTAAAAGGTTCTCACAGGTGGGTTTGGTGAGGCTGTTTTTTCACTTTGGTCTGAAAACCTTTTTTTTTGGTCTCTTCTCAGGGAGTTCGCCCACTGCAGGTGGCATTAAAGGAGATAAAACCAAGCAAAATGAGCCGTAAGTGTTCTGACTTTCAGTGATCACCTGCAGGTATGAATTTAAAGCCACAGTCTGTTCCATGGTTCTTTTTCTTCTCCTACAGTGACTCCCCAAATGAGAAGGAAGTGGAGGTAAGTCTCACCTGCTTGTATCCTGAAGCATCTCAGACAACAGAGATCTTGTAGATAAACCCTGATTCATATCTCCTCCTCTGTAAAAGAATGCTCCAGATTAAACTGGATGTATTTCTGTAGGTTAACTTCTGAAATCTCTTTCCAAGCCTAATGGAAATTTTTGCCATAGAGGGGATGGAGAAAAGTGGAAATCCGTAAAACTGAACAAAGACTTGTCACTACTGTGACATTTGTTTGCAAGCTTGAAGGAGCATAGATGTGACCTCCTCCCAGGCAGAATGTGCTGATTTAAGACAGTTTTGTCAAAAGGCACAGATGGCACAGTGTGCTGCCAGGATGTCACCTCTTCTGGCTGCAGAACATTCCCCCCATCACTACAGATGGGAGGACCTGCTTTGAGCAAGTGGGTCATGTTCACTTACTCTTCTGTATCTCTCCTAAACTTTGTTCACAGGGTATAGCCCCAAATGTCATGTCAGTGTCCAAATCTACTTCAACTTCAGAATCACTTGGATTACCCTGAAATCTTTTCCTCTCCCACAACAGGCTGAATTTCTGAGGCTCTCTTTAGGTTTTAAGTGTGACTTGTTTACCTTGGACAAGAGAGTGAAGCTCGAAGAGAGGTCCCGAGACTTGGCTGAAGAAAACTTGAAAAAGGAGATCACAAATGCTGTGAAGATGTTAGAGGTCAGTATTGGCCAGGGCTGGTAGAGTGGACGGGATAAGTAGGTGCAAGTGTCTCTCTTAAAACAGCTCTTTAAAGGGTGTGTGTGTGCGTGGGATACACGATGAGCAAATCTGAATGAAGCTCTGGAGCAATGCAGTTGAAATATGAGATTATGAGGGGTAACCTTGATCTAAGTGCGCTGTGTGCTCAGGCAGCAGGGAATTTTTCTGTTGCACAAACCTCTGACCCCTGCTTCAGCTGATTTTATGCTCCAGTCCCTGCCCACTGGAGCTCTGTATCCAAGTTACACTGATTCGCGATGTCGATGTGGGCCTGAACACAACTCCTCCATGTCATCAGCTCAACCCCTCATTCTCTGTTAATAACTCACACCAGTTTTCTTACCACCGTGTGCTCTTAGGCATTAGTTCCTTTGTGTGAAGAAGATAACCAAGCACAGGAGATCATTAAGAAGCTGCAGAAAAGCCTGCAGTTCCTTAGCCAATACGCAGCCCGAGTCGCCAGCAGAGCAGAGATGCTGGGAGCTATTAATCAGGTAACACTTGCCATCTGAAAGTATTTAGTACAAAACTAAAATCTTCCAGCTGTAAAGGGGTAGCCACATCTGCTTGCTGGGCTTCTGGTTCCAGGACTGGATTTGGGAATCTGATGTAGGTAGTGTAGAGTGGCCAGGACAGCTTAGTCCTGGCCTTCTCTTCTCACTCTGTGTTATTATACGGAATCCCAGGCACTGAAAGCAGCTATGCTGCACTAGAATTGTGCAAAAACCCACAGCAGAAATAAGGTTCTGGTAAAAAAAACCAACCAAAAAAAAAAAAAAGACTTTGCAAGTGGGATGTGCAAAATAGCAAACAGTGTGGTAACAATGGCCTTGATGCTGCAAAGGTGGTTCTGTGCCTCATGGAAAGGGCAGTAGTCAGCTAAATCTATGGAAATTTACAAAGCCCTGCTTAAGTGTTAGGTGTAGTTGTGTATAATACCCCAGAGCAGCATGAAAATGCAATTTGGGAATACCAGCCAATGCATGGTGGCAGCTGAGACTGTAGATCAGAGAAGATGATGATGAGTTGTAAGGGCTTGGAAAACTGAAGACTAATTTATTTATTTTACAACAAGAGTGATCCCTGAAGGAATGAAACCTGGGCATGTGTGGGGATGTGTGTTGTAGTGAAGCTTTGAAAGGGAGGACAAAAGTGAGAGGCTCTTGTACCATGGTGACGCCAGAGGGGGGAGAGCAGATGCCTGAGGGGGAAATCTCCAAACACGAGGCAGTTCCTGAGAGCTGCTGCTTTCCCTGCTCCCTCAGGAGAGCCGGGTGAGCAAGGCCGTGGAGGTGATGATCCAGCACGTGGAGAACCTGAAGCGCATGTACGCCAAAGAACACGCGGAGCTCGAGGAGCTCAAGCAGGTCCTGCTCCAGAACGAGAGGTCCTTCAGCTCCCTTGGAGACAGAGGTAACCAGGAAAAGCCTCTTTCCCCTTGCTAGCACCTCCCAGACAGTCCCTTATAGCTGCAGAATAATTATATAATCCCTCCACATCTTAGGTGGTGGGATTATATGGTTTTTTTATCCCCTCTCACCTTCTAAAAATGGGGGGAAATAGCAATTTATTAACAGCATTAAAAGCAGCTCTCTGAAATTGAACTTGTACCTAAAACTGTCACGGATCTCGGGGTGTGTGTGTGGGACCATTGCAAGTACACAGGAATGTTCTGGGTCTCAGAAAAGTGCATGGCATGTGTTGGTGATAATCTTATTCCTTGTGAGCAGTAAATTTGGGTGCTTGTTCACACTGGAGCGTTCACAGTAGCTATTTCTAGGTAGCTGAGCTTTGGCTGCTCTCTACAGATGCACCCTGCCCTTTTCTAAATGGGAATTACAGACCCCTCAAGTGCAGGGAGCCTCTATTTCCCCCTCTAAGCAGCCAGGTTTGCAGACAGTGCTGTGCACTTGTGGCTTTGCCAGAGAAGTATTAAATTCTTCTGAAAAATAGGACGTGTCCTGTGAAAACCAGAACGGGGAAGTCTTACACACCAGTAAAATCCTTGCAGGAGCCTTTTGAATCACAGTCCTGACTGTGAAAGTCTTGTCACAGGACACTGCCCCAGTAATAGAATATATTTGATGATAGTGACAGAAGTTGATGCTTGCAGAGGATGGGTAATGTGTGAATGTTATGAACTTATTTAATGAAATAGGAAGCTTTTTCCTGAAGTCTCATTTCTGCTTTGAGAGTGCTCTTTGCTTAAACACTGCAGAAAGTCAGATCTTAAGCTGCAAATTAAAGTCACTGCGTTCCTGTAAGCAGCAAACTCCTCCTGTAATGCTCTGATGTTTGATCTCTTCACAGATGAATCTATGAATAAAAAGCTACCAAGTCCTTTTAACTTTAAGGTAATGGCCCTTACATAAATTTTGTTTGGTTTATTTTCAAGTG
This sequence comes from Platysteira castanea, assembly GCA_013397175.1. NCBI lineage: Eukaryota > Metazoa > Chordata > Aves > Passeriformes > Platysteira > Platysteira castanea. The sequence goes on from VYXC01004850.1 coordinate 174,180, forward strand.
TGTACGTGTTTTTCTTTGCTTTGTCATGTGCTGATGCTCTGCTGCATGCTTGACTTGGTGCTTTTCTGTCACAAATATGGGCTGATGTCATCAAACATGAGGATTTACTTTTCAGTCACCCTGCCAACTTTCTAAATGGTCCCCCATAGAAGATGAAGCTGAAATGGTCAAGCTCTCACTCACTGGTTAAGAAATGTTGTTCATGTGTGGTTCTCTTGGAGTTAAAGGAGGGTTTAGCACAGAAACATGAGAAAAATAGATGGGAGCAGTTCAAACTGAGTGTAGGAATTCCTGTGAGGGAGATTAGGGGAATTTAGACACATTCAGTTTTGGTATTTTGCTGGAAGCTGTGCAGCCAGCCTCACTCAGGTGGGCAGAAAGCACTTGGTGTGGAAAGATACTGCTTTCAAAATACGATTCCATCTGCACTTGAGATTGGATTCTTGGTGTGTCACTTCAAGCTAAGTATCAACATCTTTCTTTAACACAGTTTGTATAAAGCAGCTGTTGTGTGCTCAGTGGGTCACCCAGTTGTGCCTTGCTAAGAGCCAATAATGCCTCTTATTTGTACAGCCCTCGTCAGCCCTGCGGAGAGTCAGCATCGCAACGGTGCCCAGGAGTGCTGGGAACGCAGGGATCGGGGTGCCACTGGTAAGTAGGGGCTGCTGGAGGGATGCTGAGGTGCTTCACCTCCTCAGAACTGGCTGGGATGAAGCATCAGAATGGCAGTGCAGTAAATTGGGCAAATTTCTCCTCCAGGCCCAGTTCCACGAGCCCGACGGAGATGAACGGAGTGACAGATTCAGCAGGAGATCAAGCAGTTGGTAAAGTCACCTAGGCTTGTCTTTGAACAGGGGGAAATGTTTTTCAACTCTGACTGTGCCTGTAGTAAGCAGTTTATGGATCTTCTTGAGGTATAATAATGTTTAGGCTACACCTTTTGCATTAGTTTCATGTGCTATAATAGGTAAATGAGGCTTATGAGCTCACCATTTTACTTATTGAGCATTGAGAACTTAAAAAAAAAATCCCTTGTCTTTCTTGCTTTGGAACTAAAATGTGAGATCTAATTATCTGCCATTGATGGATCTGTAGTTTCTTTTGTTTTGTTTTTTTTTAATAATCCTAATTTCCAGCAATTAAATTTGAAAGTTATTTGTCTGAGGTCAACCAAATGAGTAGGCTGCTGCTAAATTTCTGATTTCCTGCTCTCTATCTGCTGGGGAAATTTAGACAAACTATTTTAACATATGGCAGGGGCCGGCTAGGGGTGAAGCAGAACGAGAAGCGTCCTTCGCTGCAGAGGTTCCTCAGCACCTATTCCTGGGCAGAATATGAAGAGGAGCATTTTGAAACCAAGTAAGTTCAGCAGCCTCCTCCCAGGTGTGCTGGTTTGTTTTTAATGAGCTTTTAATTCACCACCTGGTCAGGGCTATAAAGCCAAGATGCTGTGAATTTGGCAAAGCTTTGGAGCTGTTGATTCTTGTTTGCAGAAATGAGCAGTCAGAATTGCCCGCTGAAGTACAGGAACAACCAACCAGGAAGGAAAGTGTCTCTGAAAAAGGAAAATACCCATCCAAATGGACCCTGGAGTCAGTGTAAGTGTTTTTCACAAGTTAAAGCCATGCTTGGTAGGTGCATGTGGGAAGAGAGTTCAAACAAAAGGCCAGGATTTTCAGTGCTTTCTGCAAGCAAGATTTGTTGCCGATCTTGCAAGGCAGCTTTTGGGAGCCCTCTTCAGAAGCAGTGTGAAGTACAGGGAGCAGGGGTGGACTGGTGAGCTGGGTCAGTTTATCAAGAATTTGCTCCCTTGATTGTGTTTTAAACCCAGAACCAAAGCTCCCCCTGCACGGCTCCCAAAACAGTAACAACCTGTCACTTTTGATAACGTTTGTGGGATCTAGTTTGCTCTAAAGCTTTCTGGGGTGGGGCGGGAAGAGTTGCAGGAGTTGAAGAAACACTGACGGGCTCTGTGCTTTCCTGTCCTGCCCAGGTACAGTTTGGTGTCAGCGTGGGCATCCCACTTCAAGGCTTCCTTTTCCAACGCTAACAAAACCCTCTGGGTGTCCGTGTCCATCCTGGTGCTGCTGGCTGCCCTCACGAGCTTCCTGACGGGGCTGTCCCTGCAGAGACCCGCGGACGCAGCCCCTGTGGGCACCGGGGACTCCTGGACGTCCCTGCAGCAGCTGCTGTGGCCCTACACGGGCCTGCAGCACCACGGCCCGCCCCCGGTATAACCACGGCTCTGCCGGCTGCAGCCGCGCTCCGGAGGGCGGCAGCTGAGGCTGGGATCTGGGGTTACACTTCGGGTTTGTTTTGTGGGGTTGTGGGTATTTTTTGGGGGGAGAAGATTTCTTTTTCTTTAAAGCATGACTTGAAACGAAAAAAAAAATATATTTTTTCCCTATTCTGACAAGAGTCATCTTTAAAAGTAGCTAAAAGTTCTGTTGAGGTTTACAACAGAACAGCAATTTTGAACACAGCTAACAATAAACATGTCTAGGTGGTCCAGCCACAAGAGAATAAA
>VYXC01004851.1:0-23082 GCA_013397175.1 Platysteira castanea
CAGCGGGGCCCGGGGGGGCTCCTCGCCCAGGGACGCCTTTCGCTGCGGGAAGGAGCAGGTGGAGGTCCAGCTCTTGCTGGGAGCGGCGGCGGCGGAGCAGCCGCGGGAGGCGTTCTCGGGCAGGCTGAAGTTCCGGGGCAGGGTGCTGAATTTGGGCTGCTTGGCTCGGCGGTGGATGTGGACCCTCCTGATGGTGTTGCCTTTCTCGATGTCGTCCACGTACTTCAGGAAGTCCAGGTCCAAGTGGAAGCCGTAGGGTGTCTCCAGGGAGTAGGGGAGGCTGCGGGGCTGCTCCCTGTCCCCGTCGGGTTTGGGTGGCTGGCCGTCTGCTGAAACAACCCAAAAAGAAGAAATGATTGAATTTTGAAAGAAAAAAAAATTGTTCAGAGCAGGGGAGAGATTTTTTTTCTCTTTTCATCTCAGTTTTGGGCAGGCAGGGGCTGCAGCTCATTATCGTGAGGGCTCATGGTGAAGCTGTGCAGAGACACAGCGACAGGCGCCAAGCTCTGATCTGCTTTTCCAGAGGTGCATCAGGTAATTGTTGCACCGAGGAAGCCAAAAATTTGCTGAAATCATGGCTCTAATTGGCAATTAAGCAAACAGCAGGTTTTGCAGGCAGAGCTACGTGTCTGTGTAGGTATAGAGAGCTGCCCGGTGGATAATAAATCCCGCTCAGTAACAGAAGGTGGGGCCAATCTATGACAATGACATTTGTCAAGGCTTTTGGTTTGGTTTTAACTTTTCGGGGGCGCAAGCAGTGCACACCAAGCAGGAAAATCATTGCCTCGCTTCACCTGCAAGCACCGGGTCACGAATTATTCCTTGAAAATGATGGATCCAGGCAGAGGCTGGACCCAGACAGCGCCAGGCGGGCGTTCAGAGCCGCAGCCATGCGGAACACGTGCATCCCAAGGTGACCGGCTCAGGCTCCCAGCACAGCTCCTAACTGATGCAAATCACCACTAAATGGGTGTCAGTGTCTCTGCCCACCCAGCCAGCCCAGGCAAACAACAGCTCTCCCCCTTTAACACAGCTTAACACAGCCATCTCCAGCCTGCAAACATTCACAGCCCCCAAATTTCCACCTTGAGGGCCTGAACAGTTCAACTTCTGCACCACTGATGATTTTCTTCATGCAGCAAGTCCCTGAAACCACAGTGGTTTGGGCAGCTCTGAGCAAACAAGTTGGGCTCAGCGAGGAGGAGGAGGCAGGGCCCACGGCTGACCCCTTTGTCTCCACCCTGGTGCAGCAGCTGGAGAGGACCAGGATGATCTGGCACGGATTTTGGTGCTGCTCATCACAGAGCATCACTGAGCTGCAGGTGCTGCTCGGGTGGGAAGCAGCACGGGGAAGTCAGAGGAAGGACAGAGGGAAGACACCACTGGGGTCATCACAGGGCACAGGAGCACAGCTGGAGGGTGGGAGCTGGGCTCTGTCCCAGAGCACGGGAGGACAAATATGTGCTGATCTAGAGCTGGGACCTGCTTTGCTGGGGTTTTTAGGAAGTGTGCATAATAATGAACGATGCATTATTCACCTCTTGGCCCCACATCTACAGAGAACAGGTTATTTACAGTATTTCTGGTAAGGAAATTACTCCAGGGCTTGGCTGGGGCATTTTTTCAAGGAATAAATGAACAAATAAACATCCTGTAGGCTCCATACCTTCTGTCTTCTCCATGGTGGGGCCTAACTGGGCTGTCACTTAAACATCTTCTGACAAGGGCTGAGGAGTCGCTTCACCCTTGAAAAAAGAAATGGATACTTTTAATTTAATTTTAAAAAACCCGTAACCATGTGAATTTCACCTCTCCTTAAAGCCTCACAAGTCTTCCCAGTCCACCCCCCTCCCACTTCCCATCTTCTGCAGCCCAGCGGTGTCCAAGGGCTTTGAAGCTGCTAAAATCAATAGCTCCTTTTCCAGAGGCAACAACTTGTGCTTGACAGGCACATCCCGGGGAGCTGGTCCTTGTGAAACATCCCCTGCATTACAGAGGCTTTGGCTGCCACCGAGGACAGACAGACATCTGGGATGGCTCGAGATGGATGGCACAGGGACTCTCCACTGACTCCTGTAAGCTGGAGATATCCAACATGATGTAAGATCCCTGACAGCAGGGATATAAACTACACACAGAAATGACTGCTTTGCCTTTTTATTTTTTAATCCACAACAAGCAAAGATTCAAAATTTATGCTGAATCTCGTTCAAATGGCAGCCATTACTTCAGAGCACGTCCCTGCTGTTAAAAAGAACCTTCACTGAACCACAGACAAATTGCTTTCAGCTCAGGGAACAACTTCAGGTGGAGATCTACCCCAGCCAACACTGAGATCTTCACATCATTCCTGGGCTGTGCTGCCCTCCAGCTCCTTCCCATCATGGGGACATGGGTGAGACCCTCCTGGGCCATGAGAGATTAAAGCTGGGAACAACCAAGAAAGGTCCTGGGTGAAACTTCCCTCCTCCAGACCCTTTAGAAAGGCACAGGGAGGAGGCAGGGAAGGGTGAAGGAGGCTGGGGCAGTTGGACATCACAGTAGGAGGCTCCCTGGCTTGTGTGAGAAGGACAACAACGCTCTGAGTGAGAAGGTCTGGTTTTAATTTCTGCTACAGAGGATGAAGTGGGCGTTTCTTGAACAGTAGGTTGTTTGTTTATGAGTCTCCTTACAGTTTTCAGTCTGGTTCCTGGCCAGAGACGGTCCCACAGAGGCTGGGAAGTCCATCCCTTCTCCTCCAGTGCATCCCTGAGCTATGCAAGATCCTCAGGGCAGGACCAAGCAGAGCAAAGCCTGTGCTGAGCCAGCCCCAGCTCACACCCATCTCATGGACCAAACCACCAGAGTCTGAACGCATCTTCTGCATGCAGAGCTTGGCCTCAGCAAGGGCTTCAGCACTCAACCACAGCTCCAGAGCTCCCCATGAAGGGGCTCCAGCCAACCTTTACCAAAGACCAGGTGAAAAATGAAGTCAAATCCTGCTGTATTGTTACCACGGGACATTGCCTCATCCCTGGAAGTGTCCAAGACCAGGCTGGACAGGGTTTCAAGCAACCTGGTCTAGTGGAAGGTGTCCCTGCCCATGGAACGAGATGATCTTCAAGGCCCCTTCCAACCCAAACCATCCTATGATTCTGTAACAAATACTTTAAAAGATCAAAACCTTTTAAAGAAACTATTAGCTGTCAGTCAGGTAGGCATGTTTATGGTGGATGTACAGGCCTGGTGGGAAGTCAGGAAGGTCCCAGCCCAGGGAGAACATCAAAGCTCTCCAAAAGCTCCTGCAGGGTCACAGAGGGTCACGCTGATGCCCACCCAGCACCTTGTGAGCTCCTGGAAAGCTCCTGACGTGCTCTCCAATTACCCACACTCCTTCTACAGAGGGCAGCTCCTTCTGTCTCCTCCTGCCAGTGAGCAGCACGTGCCAAAACAAACACCAGCCTCTTGCTCAAATGTTGTTTCTTTCCCTTAATTTTCCAACTGCAGCCAATTACAGCCTGACCAGCTACACTCCACTCTTCTAGTGCAGTTATTCAGAAGTGGGGGGAAGCCAGTGAATAGGATGGCTTTTAATATCTAGATAATTACATCTATTTGGATCATTTATGAGCTGGCTGGGTCCCAACTCTGCAGCCCAAATTGATACTACAACTACTCTCTTTTGACCAATCTACTTCAAAATCGCCTCGTAAAAGGATGCTGAATGTACCCAACCAGCTTGCTGATGTTCTCCTGTCCCCCCCGGGGCAGCTCAGGCATGGAGAAGATGGCTTAGAGCCAAAAAATGTGCCTCTTTAGACCCCACAGCTGCTCTCCCATGCCTGGCCCTAAGAAAAATGAGATTAAAATATGAAGTCATCTGCCAGAAGTAGCAGACCCTTACACCCAGAGTCCAGCCCATAATTTGAGGCAGGCCAGCACTTTTAGCTGGGTCTCCATCCTGCTAAAACCTGCTCGGCTGACCCTCTGTCAGATTCTATATTTGCTGAGTCTCCTCTATTAAATAAAACTGAAGAACATTTCTTTTTCTCCCCATGCTTGGCTGATTTTTACCTTTACTACACAGAGAGGCCATGGGGAGGATTAATCCGGATTGGAATTAGGCTGTTTTTCTCAAGGCAGGAATAAATACATACAGAAATGGAAAGGGAGAAGCCAAATATGTGAGAAGGCAACCGCACAGAGCGAAGTGGTTCTATTCCCTGGGGCAGCCCGTTTGCAGGGACAATGTACTGTCTTTTTAACCAGCCTGGACTCAAACACTGGCTCTTTACACTCACATTTAACCCCTCTTTCACTCCATGCCACCGTGCAATGTGAGCAGCTCCCCCATCCACCCCAGCCAGCAGAAAGCAGAGCAGCATTGCACCCCCAAACCTTTAAATTACAAATTAACTCGACCGCATGCCACAAATGTACACAAAATTCATTCTCCCAGAGCGTCTTGCTAGTAATTTAAACTTGGAAACAGTTAACCCGGAGCCTATAAATAACAAGCTAATCCCCCAGCACGTTAGCACAGTCTCGTTAGCTGTAACACAACATTATCTGAGCTCTGCCTGTCTGTTCTCCTGCACTGCAGCAGCGGCTCCAGCACTTCGTGGTGAAAGGGAAAACTGGTTAGCAAAGCATTTAGTCATGTTACCTTCTCCGGCCGGCACCTACAAACCCCGCGGGGAGCAGCAGCTCTTGCCTCCCTCCAAAGCATCTTCTCCGTGCCCAGAGCCGGCAGCGAAGGGTTCGGAGCACAAACGCGTCGCGGCTGAGCCCCAGGCTGCTCCAGCAGTTACAAAGTTGGTCAGCTGAGCTGTGACCTTGCTCAGAAAGCAAATACAAGTTTAAACCAAGAAGCACAAAAGAGGGATTGATTTTCCGACAGAGCAGCCCACGGCTCTCGGATGACCTTTGCGAGGACAGTTCAATCCCGGTGCATAAAACGAGTGACTTTTCCGCTTACTGGTTATCTTTCCCAGAAAACACAGAGCACCGAGCGCTGCCTGGGCTGGCGAGGGGGGGTTCTCTCCTTATCAGGGCTGATAATTGAAAGGAGAGTCAATAATTAACGGCGGGGGTGCCGCTGTACCTGATGCTGCAGCTGCAGCCCTCCGCATGCTGCACCTCCGGGCTGGAGCATTAGCAATTCCACGAGCGCCTCTCCCGAGGAAGCGCAGCCGGCTGCGCTCGGGGGAAGCTGCGGAAGGGCTCCGTGTCCCCAGCTCCTCCCGGCGGGGCAGACGCAGCCCCCCGCCCTTGTCCCCGCAGCTCCGGCCCCTCTCGCCGCGTCCGTCCGCCCGCAGCCCCGGGAGATGCCCGGGATGGGCGGTGGGAATGACGGCGGCACGGGCAGAGGATGTCCCGGTGTCCCCGGGCTCCCGGGGGGGACAGTGGCACTCTCTGTATCAAAGCCTCCAGCCGCGGCTCTGGGGTTGTCCATCCCAACTTCCAGCTGGCAGCGGACAAGGCTGGGGTCAGCTGGCAGAGCAGACACGCGGGACAGGCTGCCCGAAAAGCTGTGGCTGCCTCTGGATCCCTGGAAGTGTCCAAGGACAGGGTGGATGGGGCTTGGAGCACCCTGGGATGCTGGAAGGGGACCCTGCCATGGGACGAGATTTAAGGGCTTTAAGGTCCCTTCCAACCCAAACCGTTCTGTGAGTCTGTGATTTTGGGCAGGGTACTTGTGGCATGCGGCTGTGACGGGCAGAGTGCCCGTCCCAAGCCTGTCCCGAGCTCTGGCATTGGCATTCCCCTCGGGCATCCTGGATTGCTGCCCCTCCGGGCTGGCAACAGGGACAAATCCCTCAGTCTCCGCACTGAACTTGCAACAACCTCATGCTTGCAAAGGCCCAGGGGTTCAGTCACCGCCCGGGCTGCAAACCTCTTCCAGGGCTGGGAAAAAAAAATCCCGGGAAGTGGAGACATCCCCTGGGACGCAGGGGCTCTGCTGGGGGCTCTCACCAGGGACTCCCACCACGGAGCAGTGCCAGAACCATTCCCAGCGCAGAACGAGCAGCACAACCCAAATCTCATGCTAGGGAGGAAAACCACATCTTGTCACAGTGTGAGAGCAGAGCTGCTGGCGCTGCTCCAGCTCCCTGCAACCCCCAAACGGGACTTTAACACATTAACTTTGAAGAAAAGCAGGCAAGCTCTGCCTTTGCAGGAAGCAGAGTATCTGCAGGACGCGTAGAGAACCAGCAGTGCTTGTCCTTTTGCCAGCTCTCCCCGAGGCACAGACGGGTTAAACTTCCTAGCTGAGGAATGAAAAATAATTTCAGCAGCCGGTTAAACGCCGCCTTTCCCAAACTCTGCCTTTCCCAAACACTGCCTTTCCCAAACGCTGCCTTTCCCACGCGGCTCCGTCCCACACCGCGCGGGGCTGTGACTCGGTGTCGATGGCTTTCTGCTTTCACAAGCAATTACTGAGCCTGAGGTTCAAAACCAACTCCAGAGCGTGCTGGCTTGTTTTCTGCCGAATTCTTCTGCTTTAGTTACGCTTGTGCCTCTCCTCTGAGCACATTCTGCTGCTTGCACTCTCCAGACAAAGCAGCACGATGGAAAAAATACACGTATTTCTATATGATGCTGATTTTAAAGTCGTCCTGAAAGATTTGTTTGGTTTTCCCACTGGAAAGGCCTAGCAGGAAGCTTTAATTTGGAGCATTTCCTCATTGCAATTACCCACATAAAACCTACAGTTGTTCCCAGATTTAATCCCTCTGGAACTGAAGAGGTCTGCAACCCCTTAAATAAGCTTTTAATAGGGAGCTATGAAGGGAAAGAGTCAAAACACGCAAATTAATTAATTATGGGCTGCTGCTTGATGGATTTACATCTGGCCTCTGATAGCTTTGCCCAAGGGGGCTGCTGCAGGGTGGGAAGTGGGGAAAGGGGTTCACCAAGGCTGTCCCCCAGGCATGAGAACTGAGGTCAGGGCCTGAAACTCCGGCTGCTTCACATCAGGCACCGCAGCTGTCAGGGGGGTTTTGCTCTGCTGGCTGCTCCCATGGATGAGAGGAACCAGACGGCCCCAAAGTGGCTCAAGAGCCATCCCATTCACCCCTCCTGGCTGCCACTGCTGCCTGCCTGGATGCTGGCAGGGCTGCTGCCTTCCCCTCCCCACGCAGAATCCCTGGGGGATGGCAGGTTTGGGCTTCACCCCCTCTCCTCTCCACCACGGATCTGTCACAGAGAGATTCAGGTTGGAAGGGACAGCTGAGATCATCCAGCCCCACCTCCCTGCTCCAGCAGGGCCATCCCAGAGCACCTTGGCCAGGATTGTGTCTGGATGGGTCTGGAATATCCCCAGGGAGGGAGACTCCACAGCCTCTCTGGGCAATCTGCGCAGGGCTCGGTCACTGCCCAGGGAAGAAGTTCTGCCTCATGTTCAGGTGAAACTACCTGGGCATCAGTTTGTGCCCATTCCTCTTGTCCCATTGCTGGGCACCACTGAGCAGAGCCTGGTCCATCCTCTGACACCTCCCTTTGGGTACTTATATCCACGGATGTGGTCCCTTCTCAGTCACCTCTTCCTGAGACTGACCAGGCCCAGCTCCCTCAGCCTTTCCTGGGCTGGAGATGCTCCAGGCCCTTCCTCACCTCCGCAGCCTCTGCTCCAGGAGCAACATGTCCTTCTTGTCCTGAGGAGCCCAGAGCTGGACACGGCACTCCAGATGTGCCTCACGGGGCTGAGCAGAGAGGCAGGGTCACCTCAGGGTGACCCACAGACAGAGCTCGCCCTCGGCACCCGAAGGGTTACACCCAAACCTGCTCCATCCCGGCGGTCGGGATTGCACAACAACCAGCTGAGCTCTCACCACAAATGGACAGAGCAGGAATAAAAGTGGCCTCTCGGGGAATATTTGTTGTAGGGATTTTTCAATTCTGTTTTCACTGCAAAGGAAGAAAAATAACCCACTTCCAGTCTGCTGGGGACGGGTGCACGGGTGGGATCTCCGCTGTGATCCGCTGCCGGCTGGCACGGCCGAGGGAAGGAGTTTCCCTCCAGGAGAAAAATAAAGAGGTTTGAAAACTTTGTGGGATTAAACAAATACCTAGCTAAATAAAAGCAGTTTGAAGTCCTGGTTTGCACTGCAAGGAGTTGTCACGAGGTTTCCCGAAGTGAGAGCAAACAGGGCTCCTGCTGGATGAGATCTGAATCCCGCGAGCCCATCAGCCACCTTCCCACGTGTGTCTGGCATCACAAAACCATCACTACCAGTGGTCCTGGGATGCCCCACAGCATCCCTTGGAACGGCTGCTTGAGGGGACAGAAGGCATTTGAGCAGACTCAAAATTTAAAAATTTTAAGAATTAAAATGGGGAGACCAGACAATGCCTGAGCCACTGCTCTAAACCCAACAGCAACCAGGAGGAGAAGTTTCCCAGCTGGATCCACCCCGGCCTGCAGCCACGTGCTGGGCAGGCTTCCCTCTGCGCTGGTATCACCCACGGCACGCGCTGAGGCTGAGCAGGACTGCATCTAGGGATGCAAAACCTGTTCCTTATGGGAAAAGCCTTCACCCTGGGGCCAGTGGATGAGTTCAGCACGTGGCTGATGACAATGGGTACCCCGTGGCACCGGGATCTTATCGCACCCCAAGAGGAAACTCCCTCGGCTGCTGCCTGCCCGGGGCACCTCAGAGCAGAGCTGGGAGCTGGAAGCAATTTGTGAGTGCTGGAGAGGGACGAGCTCTCCCTGCAACCCATCAGCTTGTGGCTGATGATGGAGAGGTCCAGGCTGGCCTCCCACCCTCTCTGCAAAAAAAGCAGCGGAGGAGGAGGAGGCGGATGGGGCTGGAGCCGGGGGCTGTGCGCATGGAAAACATCCTGGAGGCGTGTGGGGCCTCCCCGGGGTTTGAGCGGAGAGGGTTCGCAAGGAAGCTGAATAATGAACCCGGCACCACTTCATAAAGAAGCTGATCTCTTTCAGCAAGCCCCGGGTGTGCAGCCCTTGGTACTTAAACAGCCATTCCAGGCCCCTTTCCCAACGCCTGCGATGAAGTCGTGCGGGCACTGATTTTATTAAAGCTGCTCGTTGCTGTCTAATAAACGCTGTGAGCTTCCTGCCAGCATTTCCATTAGAGACGGGTCAGACCTGGAGGTATCAGATATCCAAACTCTCTCCCTCTTTTATGGCTTACCAGGAGGGGAGAACGATCACATTCACCCCCTCCTCTGATAACCGACTGACCTTCGGCTCATTCCAGCCACAGACTTACAAAAGCTGTGGTCGATTCTCGTGATTTTATCCCATGCCTTGAAAATGGTGGTGCTTTCCCTAAAGTCTCCTTTCCCAGAGCCAGGCGATCACAAAAAGCACCCAAAGCCCTGAAGCAAAAAGTGCTGCACAGTCAGAAGAGAAGGCAGACAAATATCTGAGGTGCCTCGTTTCTAATGTTTACTCTTTTTGCCTCAATCCCACAAGTTCTGAGGGAAAACACTGAAGCCCTGCTACGGCTTCTGGTCTCTTCCAAGCTGCTGGTTTCTACCTCCTCGACCTTGGGACAAGTCAAGCTTTGCTGCCATAATACTGAATAACTCCCACGTGGTCAAAGAGAAGTGGGAAATTTTAGGTGCTTTTAGGAAAACCCTGTTGTCTGCATTTCTCTCCTCTTCCCTGGGCAACCACCGCAGTCCCCCACGGAGACACGGAGCCATTTCACATCGATTTCTGACCCGAGCCAACGAGACTTGGATTGATCACACTCCTGACAGGTTTAAAAACCTCTTCACACGGGAACATTTCTTTTTCAGGCCACCTGAAACCACTCTGTTCATTGATTGGGACTGCAGAGGGGATGGAAGGGCCGCCTTCCTCCTCTGCTGGTGATTTCTGTGTGGATAACGGGAGCTGGGAGCCCTGGAGCAGCATTTCCCACCTCTCACCCATTTAGGAAATGGGGATTTTCCTCCAGGTTTTTGACCAAGCCTCAGCCACATATTGCTGGTACAGCTTCAGCTTTCTCGCTTGCACCACATTCAGTGGGCAGAGGAACCTGCTGCAATGATGAATTTAAGATATTCCCATTTGGAGGATGGGGATCTCTGTGTCTGGGTGGGTTTTTCACCATACTCCACATTTCTGACTCCATCAAACTGTCCATTTTGGCAATTTGTATTATCCATTTGTATTATCTTAATAATGACACCACCTTCTTTTTCCTCAGCTGCTTCTTTTTCCTGTGCTGTTTAAACCCTGGGATGGGCAGGACTCGAGGCTTCCCAAAACATGAATTCCACCGAGGTCTAAAATAAACAGGGTTGAAGCAGGAGCTCCCTGCAGCCGGTTCCTCCCCACTGCTCTCCCCTGGCACTGTCACTGTGAGGATTTCTGCCCCAAGCCATGGGCTCCTTCACACCCCTGGAGCTGGGGTCAGGGTTTTATTGACCAAATCTGCATCCCGCTGCTCTGGAGCCAGGCAGAGTCACATAACCCCTGTCAAGTGGGGCACCACATGGAAAATACAATAACTTTCCATATTGACTTTTTTTCCCCTCATCAGTGAGGCCACACTCATCCCTGTGACTGTTCCCAAAGCTTCCTTGAAAAGACCCAAGATTCGGTGAGTTGGGCTGCAACACACGGTGATAAAAATGCGACTTTTAAAATACCTGGCAGCTGTAAAACCACCAGGGGAGGCACCTGAATCAGCACCGAGCTGGTGAATGAGCCTGTATTCATCCAGCAGCCGTGCCCCGGGATCTCAACACCGCTCCTGATTCAAGGAATGCTTTGAGGCCAAACCTCTCCCTCCCAAAATGTTCCCGTGCCAGAGGCTGTTGGATGGGAAGCAACGTCGCACTCCTGCTTGGTGGCAAAGAAATATCTGGGAATGGGACAGCCCCAGCACTGCTTGAGGGGGTGATACCTGGGAGGTGAAACCTTCCTCACAACAGGACTTTCTGGAGAGGAGCTGAATGTGACCATGGTTTTCCTGTTCACAAGGAAACTGCACCAGGAGTCTGACAGAGCCCACAGCAGCAACAGGCTCCCTGACATCCCATCTTCCAGTGCCAGGACGGTTTTAATGAGTCCATTCACTGATCCCTCCTCAACCACAGATTCCCCAGCCAGGTCGCTGCTCATCGGGCTGTCACTTCAGCAGATATGTGTATTTTTTAAATATTACAATCAAAGTGACAAATAATCAGTGATTAACCTGAGGTTGCAGGCTCCCCCTCCTCATTTGCCATTTCAGGAATAATCTAAGAAACCAGCTTTTCCCATTGAGCCCATCCCAAATCAAACACAAACCACCTGGAAGACTGCAAAACATGTCCAAAGGCAAATGCTGATTTTTTTCCATCATTTCCCTTCTCTGCCACTGCTGTGGTCGCTACCCTTGCCCTGCATGAGCAATGCTTTTGGCTGTTCACCAATTTCATTTGGGCAACACAGCTAAAATATTTAATATCTGGGGTGGCCCTGGACAAGGGAAACCCTTCCTGGCAGTGTCACATCCCAGAGCTGACAGGAAAATGAGATATCCCTGCACAGTCCAGACCCACTTCCACCCCTGAACGGTGACCATCACACCCAGAGCACCCAGACAACGACTTCCTCCATCCTGAACTCACTTGAACTTCCAGCTGGGATTACCCAACCCACGTTCTGCCTTCTCCCACCTCCTCACGGACCACCCAGCCTCTTCCCCAGACCTCGGCAATGTGCACCTCACTGCAGCAGCTCCCTGCTCCCTGCTCCTGCTTTCTCCCGGAGCACAGCCCGAGTTCTCAGGCCTGTGTGAAATCACCAGCTGGACGCTGGGAGCTGAGGAGCGCTGCCCGGGGCACGCCTGGTCCCGGCAGAGTTGGGCTGCTCAGAAATGCCCTGGCAGCGCGCACGGCCGGGGAAGGGCGATGCTGCCTGCGAGGGAGAGGCGCTGCCCGTCCCCCGCTCCGCTCCCAGGGACACGGGGAACCCGAGCACAGCCCCGGCCAGAGCCAGGAACGAGCTACGGTGCCAGGAGCTGCTCCGTCCGGGCGGCTGGAGCGCCGGCAGGGAAATGGGGAGAGGCTGCAGGCAGGAGGGGGAGACCACGCTCAGCCCGGGGGCTGGGCTGGGGCTTGGCTCAGCCACATCCTCATGGCTGGGCAGGGTTTTACGGTTCGGCTTTGAGGCTAAAGGCAACTCTGGGCACTTCTATTGCAATGCCCAGGGTCTGGGGGCCCTTCCCGGCCCTCACTCGATGACCTCTGGGGGTCCCACCAGGGCTCGGAGCCTCCCTGCCCTCTCCCGGCTGCCCAGCCACGCTCAGTGCCCCCAGCCCGGAGCCAGGAGAGCTCTGGAAACACTCCTGTCCCGAGTGATCCAGGGCTGACGCTAACCTCGGGCAGCCACGCGAGGGGCNGGGGCGGGCCCCGGGGGCGGAGCGGGACCCGGTGCCCTCCCCCGGGCAGCGGGGCCGGGGGCGGCCCGAGGCGGCGGGGATGGGCTGCGGGCGGGACAGCGGGAGCCAGCGGGAGCGGCTGCCGTGGGAGGCCAGAAAATCACTTTTTGGGATGGTTTTCTTCTCCCTTCCCTCCCGCCCGCGGTATTCAGTTTAACGCTTTATTTATACTTTAGTAGCTCATCCTGTTTGCACAGATGCGGATCAAGAGCGCTGGGAAGGGAGATCTGCGGGAAGCAGCTCGGGATGCAGAAGTTGAGCTGTGCTTGCACCAGCTGTTCTCTGGCTCGGCCCTTCAGCCCCGCCCGGTTCACATCGGTTCCTTGTTCCTTCATGCAATCACATGGAAAAAGTAAAGAAAAGGCAATTTGGGTTTTAGGCTTCGAGCCTCCCCGTGTACCAAATCCCATGTGCTCATCCAGCTGCACCAAGTGACAGTCGTGACAGTTCTGGGGACAGGCAGAAACCAGCAGTTTAGTGACACCAAATAATACCTTCAGTGTTAGGTAAAGCTTTTGATTGTCCTTGTCTTTGAGACACAGGGGCAAATCCCAGCCCTGCTCCAGCTGTTCTGGAGCGTGGGAGAGCAGCAACTCCAGTGATGTTGGGGCAGCACATGGTCTCCATCTGGGCCAGGAACTCAGCATCCAGCAGGGATGGATGGCCCACTGGGATCCCCCCTTCCTTCAAGAAGAGCCCAAAGACCTTTCAACCCTGACTGGGAACACCATTACGGGAGATCTGGGGGTTGGGCTCTGGCTGCTGCCCAACCACCTCGTAATTCCAGATCCCTCCTGGCAGTGCCCAGGCTCCTGGTGAACGGGGAGGAATAAAATATCCCATTACCCAGGTCAGGAGTGACTGAGGCTCTGCCCAGACACGGTCTGCCCTCATTCCCCTGTGAGGGGCTCAGGTGCTGAGTGAGAGCAACACATTTCCTGAGGACTTCTGCAATAGATCAAAGAATTGAGAGAAAAGGGTGGGAGCCTTCAGGCTCCCCAGGACAGCCCCTGGTCCTGCTGCTCAGGGTATTCCAGCAGTNTCCAGGGCTGACGCTAACCTCGGGCAGCCACGCGAGGGGCCAAGAGCCCTGAGCACCCCCTGAGCATCCCTGGAGCACATCCACGAGCACCCTTGGAGCACCCTCCCAAGCGCTCCCACACATTCCCTGAGCACCCTGGAGCATCCCTGAGCACTTCCAAAACGTCCCTCTGAACATCCTCCAGCGCACCCCAAGAGCACCCTCTGAGGCACCCCCAGCGCACGCCCGAGCATCCTCCAGCGCTCTTCCCAGTGCCCCCGAGAACCCCCAGACACAGCCCCCAAGCAGCCCCCAAACTGCCCCGAGCGCCCGGAGCACCCCGCCAGCCCCTCGNATGGAAAAAGTAAAGAAAAGGCAATTTGGGTTTTAGGCTTCGAGCCTCCCCGTGTACCAAATCCCATGTGCTCATCCAGCTGCACCAAGTGACAGTCGTGACAGTTCTGGGGACAGGCAGAAACCAGCAGTTTAGTGACACCAAATAATACCTTCAGTGTTAGGTAAAGCTTTTGATTGTCCTTGTCTTTGAGACACAGGGGCAAATCCCAGCCCTGCTCCAGCTGTTCTGGAGCGTGGGAGAGCAGCAGCTCCAGTGATGCTGGGGCAGCACATGGTCTCCATCTGGGCCAGGAACTCAGCATCCAGCAGGGATGGATGTGGCCCACTGGGATCCCCCCTTCCTTCAAGAAGAGCCCAAAGACCTTTCAACCCTGACTGGGAACACCATTACAGGAGATCTGGAGGTTGAGCTCTGGCTGCTGCCCAACCACCTCGTAATTCCAGATCCCTCCTGGCAGTGCCCAGGCTCCTGGTGAACAGGGAGGAATAAAATATCCCATTACCCAGGTCAGGAGTGACTGGGGCTCTGCCCAGACACGGTCTGCCCTCATTCCCCTGTGAGGGGCTCAGGTGCTGAGTGAGAACAACACATTTCCTGAGGACTTCTGCAATAGATCAAAGAATTGAGAGAAAAGGGTGGGAGCCTTCAGGCTCCCCAGGACAGCCCCTGGTCCTGCTGCTCAGGGTATTCCAGCAGTGCCAAAAAGAGAGGGATCATGGTACTGAGGATTTTTTTGGCTGGTGGAGGTGGGGGGTGATTCTGACATTATTTTCCTCTCTTGTTCCTGATCAACAAACCAACTTTGATGTGCAGCCATGGCCTTGCAGACACAGCACCTCTCCTGCTGCTCCTGGGACGGTGCACGTGCACCACCACCCACCCTTGTGCTCATCCCAAAGCCATGATGGTCCCTGAGCCCTAATGGCAACAATGAGGCTTTTGCAGCAGAAACTTCGGGCACCTACAGGAAACTCTTGTGGTCGCAGACATTCGGCTGAACTTGGTTTTGTTCTCTTTTCCCTGGGGTTAGATTAAAGTGCTGAAAGGTGTGTGTGGGGGTAAGAAGCTGTGGTGGCAGCTCACGTTTCTGTAAGTGTGCCTCAGAAAAGCACCAGCTACCAAAAAACCCCATTTTTCAGGAAACAGTCAAACCCAGTTCCCCTTTTCAGTCACTGAGGTTTCACTTGCTCGATAACTGGAGGAAAAGGAGTCTTTTCCATGAGCAGTAGGTGCTTGGAAGTGTAACACGGAGATGTGGATCACTCGTGTGACCCCTCTTTAATCCCAGAGAATAAATGGCGCTTTCAAACAAAACGGGATAAACAGAGAACTTTGCTGTCTGCACAAGCGAAACCCGATAATTTGTTTAAAAGTGGATTAGGAGAATTTGGGGAGCGCTCCAAGGCGGCTGATGCACACGAATATTGAAGGAGCCTCTTGCCAGGAGCTGGGAGGGGACATCAGGAATGCAGCCACAGCCTCTCCCTGCCCATCTCCCCCTGTGTCCCCTGGCTCCCCGCTCGGGCAGTGTCGGAGGCCGCGTTCCCCGTGCTGAATTTCCATCTTGCAGAGTTCAGCTATTCTTAGGCGAGGTTGTGAGTCATTAAGCGCTTTCAGATTGTTTATTTGTCAAGCCACAGGCACTTACATTTACTTCTGAAGCCAGACAAGCTGCTCCAAGGGTTTCTCTGTGCCACAGAAATTACTAGGTGAAATTCCACGGCGGGAGGTCAGCCCTGCCGCCCGGAACGCTGCGCGCCGGATCCGCCCAAGGGCTCCTTTTCAAAGGTCGATATAAGAGGGGAAGAGAACAACAGCAAGAATGTGGTTTCCTACAGCCTTTCACCACCTGATTTAGCTTTTATGTGTGTTTTTGGAGAGAGGCACTGGACTTTGCTGGCTGGCTGTAATACCTTGGAGGGTGGATGGAGGTTTGGATGGGGAAGGGACTCCCTGGGGAAGCAGGTTTCCCTACAGGGGTGGGATTAGACCCTCCTGGAGGCCCTGCAGCTGCCAAGAGCAGCCAGACAGGAGCAGGGAGAGGCTCCTGCCCCGTGCTAGGAGGAAAACAGAGCTGATGTTGTGTCCAGAGCCTGCAGTGCCAGGGCAGGGGCTGATGGGATTGAGCCCCTTTGGAAAGGCACAGAATCCCTGTTGTTCTATAGGATGTCACATTTGTGCCAACATCCATTTCTGTAGATGCTCTGCAAACTGCTGCCCCTCTGCTGTGCTCACAGAGCTGCTTTGTATGGTCTGGGAATGCCAAAACCCTGCCCCATCCATCCACCATGCCTGTGGCCTTCCACTTTGGGCCAGCAGCATGGATGGGGCAAAATGCTTCTGCCAGTATCTGGGTGCTGCAGGAATACCAATACCAACCCAACAAAGCAGCTCCATTTGGGAGGGTTTTATGGATCAAGCCATGATTATCATGAAACTTGAATATACACCCCCTTTCAGACCCCAAAACCAGTGCTTCCCTACACATCCCAACCAGCTGGATGCAGGCAGGAAAAATTGTGGAGGGTAGAGACAATCTCTGTGTCCAGAAGAAATGGCCTCCAGGGACCAACCTGGTGCTCATTCAGCCCCGTGGCACCCTGGCTGTGCACATCCTGTGATCCCCAAAGTGATATGGAAGAGGCTTCATTTGCTTATGGCACATGGATCACCCTTGTGATGTTCACATTAAACCACACGAGCCTGCCTGGCAAACTAATTTGCTGTAGTTATGTTCCCAAAAAAGAATTTTCATGTCCTTGCAAGCATTTAGGTTTCCCAGGGAAGTTGTGGATGCTCCATCCCTCGAAGTGTCCAAGGCCAGGCTGGATGGGGCTTGGAGCACCCTGGGATAGTGGAAGGTGTCCCTGCTCATGGCAGGGGTGGAATGGGATGAGCTTTAAGGTCCCTTCCAACACCAACCACTCAGGGATTCTGTGATGAACAAGAAGTGCTGTTGCTCATAGCTCGGGTGGCCCTGGCACAGCTGCAGCTGGAATTCACACATCCACTGATAGACTCCAAATCTACTCAAAGGGAATTTAATTTCTTAGTTCAGTTGTCCCTTGTAAAGGGGTTATCATTTTTCCATAAATCTCTTGTGGACAGGTGTGTACCCATTACTCTGGGCTTACTGTGGTGCAGCTCCTGCTAGGAGAGAGAACCCACACACATGACAGAGAGAGGCTCAGCTGTTCTCTGCCTTAGCTTTGGTTTCCTGGGTTTTTACTCATTTGTCATTTGTCCCTCTGCTCCAATCAGTGGGTCTGATTCCCACTGACTCACCAGGCTGAGATTTCTGCCCTTCAGCAGTGGTTTGGTGCCTCATGACTCAGGGGCCAACCTCTCTGTAATCCTCCCAGGGAGCTGCACCTAGAGAAGCCCTAGAGACTCCTCCAGTTCCATCCTCCAGGCTGAAGGGTCAAATCTGACCTGTTGGCCTCACAGGGATAAAGATGCTACCTATTCCAAAACTGCCAGTGTTCTTTAAAAGCCAGGCAAGGGCGTTTAATGATGTTCTTGGTGCTGTGAACCCCACAGACTGCAGCCTGCACGAGGAGATGTTGGTTTTCCTGGACACCTCCCTCCTGTGACCCACTTAGAGCCTCTTCTTGTACCAAGGGATGGGGCAGAAGGAGGAACTGATCTATCCCTGCACACCTCAACATCACAAAGGCTTTCATCAAGTTTGGCTTTCACTTGAGTTATTCATTTACTCATTAATTATGATGTCTTTGGCTGTAACATAGGGCTGTGTTTCATTTTAATATACATCAAGTCTCTGGGATAGGCAGGGAATCTGACAGGATCCCACTCTTCGGCTGAGATTCCAGCAGGGAGTTCAGAAATTCAGGAGGGAATGGCTCTGTGGTGGGGACAAGACCTGGCACAGTTCTGGACGAGGCTGGCACAGCCTCTGCAGCTCCCTGCTTGAGGTGCCTGTGCTGGGGTCACAGACACTTGGCTGTGTGATTCCTTAAAACCCGGCAGAAATGGCTCTGCTGGATAAAAGCAAGTCCTCACCTGAATCTTAAACCTCTCTAACGGTGGTCTCGTGTCCCTAGGTGAGGATGAGGAATTATAAAATCCCTTCTAGGAATGTCTGTCAGTGGAGAGGCTGCCAGCAGATGGTGCAAGCATGTGCAGGTCGGGCTTCCTCCTTCCTCTGCTTCCAGGAGTGAGTAACAGCTCCGAGCGATGTTATTCCGACCTGAGAACAGAGATGGGGAGAGATTTTGTGTGTATTTTTATTTAGGTTCTGGTTTGCAATGTAGCACCTGCCTTCCCGTGTGAATTCCAGCCCATAGTAGCAGACTGCCCTGCCTCTGCTACCAGAGAAGCTCTGAATCCATATTTGCATCAGAGCAGCAGGATGTGAGCTGTGGAAGAAGAAATGCACAGACAGGCAAAAGCTGGGGGAAACACCCTTAAGGATGCAACAGCACCACATACAGAACATCCCTTTTTCTCCCTGCAGCTTTGCTTTCAGAGAGATCTGAGGAGAAATGTTCTGTTTCAGACGTGGCCACAGAACCCTCCTGCCTCTGGCAGATTTTCAGAACCACACGTTTATATTGTTATGAACTAATTAATCTACTTTATCTCTACATTATGGCTGCAATTACTGGTATTTCCTTAGATATCACAGATGCACATGTAGTGCTAGGAAGGTCACAGATCACATCCAACTGTGTTTTCTGCTAAGAAGGAGATAAAGGAGAGCCAAGGCTGTGCTATCAGTAGCTAAATACCTTGACCTCCAAACGTATAAACTCGCCCACACGGAGGAACTTGTTATGGTTTGTGCACACACAAGCTCATGGTTTGTGGCTCAGGCCTCCAAGCTGACATTTGCCTTCTGAAGCTGAAACTAAAAGGAGCTCCCTGCAGGCTTTCTGTGGAGTTTACAAAACTGTAGCAATTTCTGATTTATTCCTTCCTGCTTTCCCTAAAATCTGTATCTTTATGGATGCCAGAAAACAGCTGGCTCTGGAGGCCAAGGTTTTGGGCCAGGTTTTACTTGGCTGAGGCTGAAGCTGCTCTAAGTCCCCAGGTGGGAATGAGCTGCTCTGTGACCCAAAGTAGGATCTCACCCCTGATAGAAGACAGTAGCTCTGCTGCTGCCTCACCCCCTCAGTCTGACATCAAATTGCCCAAACTCATCCTGTTTTGTTGCCAGAGCCAGGCACAGCCCTGCAGAGGTGCTGCTCTCACAGGGACTGGAGTTCTGCAGTGGCCAAATTGTTCCCACGTGCCCCAAGGCAGCAGCACCAAAGCTAAAGAAAGGGTTATGGAATGATTAGAGATCCTCTGAAAGCAGATGTAGCTCGTCAAGCAGGAATAATTCAGGGTTTATGACGTTCCCAGGCTGCTTGCTGTGGGAAGAGTCAGATTTCCTTTCCTGTGGAGTAAAGCAAGTCGGACAATTTGTTCCTGTTTCTGGCTGTGAAAGGGCACAGAGTCTGCATGAACTGTGGGGATCACCAAACAGTAAAATCCCATAACATTTATTTCTGTTCCTTCTGCCTGAAGCCAGTCCTGTCCTGACATTTTATCGTCAGTATTCTTATTAGTCTGAATGGTTTCTTACCTTTTCTGTGTGGGGAATTTGCCCCAGAGTCGTATTCCTCAGGAATTAAATGGGTTTTGCCCGGCGTGGGCTGCAGAACTTCCCACCCCGAGGTCCCCGTGTGATCCGAGCCTGCTGAAAGAGCACATTGTCTGCACACAATTTGCACCAAAATTCACAGAATAACTCGAACAATACGAGAGCCCTGACAGATTTATAGGCCTATCACTGATATGGCTGCAGGCTCTGGAAGGTGATTTATGTCATTCAGCAACAGCTAAAGGTGGGGAGGTTCTCCCCCGCTGGGAATCGTGGTCTGTACTGGAGGCTGCCTCCAGGACTCCAGAAATCCCTTCCCTGGGGAATCTGCTCCTGTCCGGCATTTCATGTGGTTATTTTTGGCTGTGCCTGTGGAGATTTCTGGTCCCCCAGCATAGCTATTTTTATAACACATGGCTGTGAAGTCCATAGTATCAGACATAATTTGATTTTGCATGTTGGAGTGCCTCAGGACCATACATAAGGAATCATTGCTTCCTGCACCTGCTTCTTCTTTGGCCCGTGCCTGAAACACTCCTTTACTGTATGGAGCTGAAGCTTCAGAGCCTTCTAGACAACAGTTCCTTTATGGAGCGCGCTAAGCTGCCATAAATATTTAATTAGGTGTTACTGTGGGTTTGGAGAGATACAGAAAAAAATAATCCCCATTTCCTTACATTTAAACAGAACCTTTTCCTGCTGGAAAAATTTCCCCGCATCAACCACTGACAGGAAGCCGTATTTTAAGAGGGGGGCATAAAAATTTGAGAGGGTGTGAGGCTGGGGAAGAGGAGATTTCAGGGAGCTGAGGGTTTTTCCTCGGAGGGAAGGAGCTGCTGGATGGCTGGTTTGAGATGGAGCTGTGTGGGTGTCTTTGAGGCAGCACAGCACCATGGCAGGCTGGTGGGTGAAGCTTCTTCCCAACCAGGGGAGCTTCTGCTTCCCAAAAATAAATAAATCATGGCTTCGGGGGCATTCTGTAATGAATCAGCAAACCAGGCTGTCCACATCCAGGTGGTGGCACTGCCTGGATCGCTTCCTGTGCCCCAAACTTTTGGATACAACAACCACCTGGACTGGGATTGGAGTTGATGAACTCATCAGAGAAGGGTGAGGGAGACGAAGGAAGAGGCAGAAGTGTGACTGTGCTGCTTAATTTTAAAAATCAATCATCTGACAGACCTGCAGCTAAGATTTCACCCCAGTTTTCCATCCAGGTGTCAGAGGGGAAGCTTAAATATCACTCGGAATGCCTCATAATTATATTGGCTTTGTGTCTCAAGCCAGGAAGAACTAATTTAGAGTGGAAATTAAAAATGACATATGCATGGTTTGGTCAAAATAATGATGATGGGGAATTAGGGAGCAATTTGTGAGTATATTAAGGGAGAGAAATTATTTAGAGCAGGGCAAGGGCTATGTGTAATCAGATGAAATTACCAGTAGAAAAGAAGTGAAACAGGAAGTTTTAATTTTAATTTTAAAGATCCAGGAAGCAGACCTGACACTGAGCTCTGCTGGGCTGCACAACAGCTCAGCACAGGATGGCACAGAGCCTCTTTAAGGGGAGCATTTGGGAATTGCCCCCACACTGTGGGAAAAGAGCAGGTAAAGCTGCTCCAAACGTGTGCTGAGTGAGCATCCTGAGAGCTGCTGCCCTGCCTTGGGTTTAGCTCTGTACTGCTTGTGTGGCACCTGCATTTGTTGATTCAAATAATGATTACACCTATGGAAAGTGAGGTGGCTGCTTCATTAGCCAAAAAAATGTAACACACAGACCAAAGGCCCGTAACCACCAGGGGAAATGCTGTGTGCACTTCCAGTCCCTCCAAATTGCTCTGCAAACATCTCCCTTCCCTCCTTCACTCAGGTACTGCCCCTGAAAGTCAAACCACGAGCCTGGAAATGTCTACAAGCCTGGCTTTGCACCCAAATCTCAGCCTTCTGATGTCACTGAGGTGTTCCTGGGCACAAGCACACCTGGAGCTTAGCTAACATGAGGAATAGGGAATTACCTAACGTGGATTTAGCCTCTCAGATTGTAAACCCCTTGGATATAAATAGTCTTCTCTCATGTTTGCTGAAGCAGATTGCAAAGCACACACTGGGCAGGGCAGACCTCGGCTGGGATGAACGGCCTCGGTCACGGCGCTTCTGCATCACCCTGAGCCAGCCTGGAGCAGCTGGAGCCCTGCCCTCGGAGTTTATTCCAGCCTGGAATCCACTCCCAAGGCCCAAACACTCAGAGATTTCACCCTCAGTACAACCACGGGTTTGGCTGCCCAGCACCTTCCAGCTGCCAGTGAAGCGACTCCAACCAGCAGCATAGCACAGACTTAATTAACCACTTTATTAATCAGCCAAGCACTTCCACGACCTCTGGGCACCACCCACCTGGATAAGACTCCTGTCTCACACAAAAGAACCTCTGTAGTCCCGAGTGTCTATTAACTGCAGGGACCTCAGGCGGTGTTTGTTGAGCTGAAGTTCACATGGCAGAGCTCTGGGGGAAATCCATCCATGTTCAGCAGGAATGAGGTATCCCGACAGCTTTGGAGCTCTAGGGATCCCACGGCCCAATAAATCAATATATTCACCCTAAGACTCTGAGCCGTGGTTCCTTGGGTGTGCAGGCACACATGGATATTTTACCTGCAAGAGAAACCAAAACACGTGCGGGAGCATTTCTGTGACTGTTGGAATACACACAGCTCCTTCCGTAATTCATGTGAATATTTAGGGATAGTGAGCTGCTGTAATAATGAATTCACACAGCAGTGTAAGAAAATATCCAAGAATATTGCAAGACTGCAAAAAAAAAAGTGATTTAGTGGGGTTTAGTTTGGTTTAGTGTTTAACAGGCAGCAGAGTGCTGTGCTCAGGGGAGGCAGCAGCAGCTTGTCCTGGGGAACCTCAGCTTTTGAGTGCTCAAATTTGGAGTAATTCACCCCAAAGCCCAGACCTGGGTATGGCTCTAAATCAGTTATGAAATTACTCCTATAAAACACCTTATGTGAAAAACTTAGAAACTTTCCCATTAGCAAACCTTTATGTACAAGCAATGTACATCCTTAATGTATAGACTGGTCCTGGAGAGGCCAGTTTAAAAAGCATAATGCAGTATTTTATAGCATTTTCCCACATTCCATCTTTTTTTGAGTGTGGTGATGCCTAAGCCAGCAGTTTTGCAGCCTTAACAGCCTCGGTGACAACTATTATTTACTCCCCTCTCCACAGGTGTGCTGGCAGAGCCTTTGGGCCGGGATCCGATGGGAATTCCCGGTGGGATGCCCGGTTTTTGATGGAAAAAGCGCGGGAAGGCTCCGGCGGAGCCGCTCTCCCTCACTCCGGGCCGGGCCCTCAGGGCAGAGGGGGGGGCGGATGGAGCCGCCGCCTCTGATTGGCCGAGCCTCTGGGGAGGCGTGGCCACAGCGGGACCAATTCACCTCCCGCCGGCGGGGGGGTGGAGGGCTCTCCCCGCGCAAATGGTACAGCCCAAACCGAGCCCTTTGGCCGGGCCGTTACCAGCGCCCGCGCGCGCCCAGGCAGGACCCACAGCGGGCTGCCCGTAGCGCTGCCTGATGCGGCGGCGGCCTCGCGGGGCCGGTGGCGGCGGCGCGCCGGCTCCCAGCCGCCGTCGGACCGCCCACCCGCTCCCGGCAGACGCCCCGCCGCCGTTCGGCATGGCTTTCAGCCGCCGGCCTCC
>VYXC01004851.1:23103-73724 GCA_013397175.1 Platysteira castanea
GTGTGTGTGTGTGCGCGCCAGGTGTGAGCGCCCCGGCCGCGCCCCGCAGGAACCATGCCCGGCGTCCTGCCCGGCGACAGCGCCAGGGCCAGCCCCTCCAAGAAGAACAGGCTGTCGCTGAAGCTCTTTCAGAAGAAGGAGACGAAGCGAGCGCTGGATTTCACCGAGGCGCAGGAAAATGAGCAGAAGGGCGCGGAGTTCAGAGGCGCCGAGATGTGAGTGCCGCGCGGGAGAAGTTTTTGTGGCGATGCTGTGCCTGTCTCGTGGTGCTCCATCCTCCGCTCCTTTCGGTTTCGTGTTCTCGCATAAATAACGTGCTGCAGCACGCGCTAAATTGAATTAACGTGCGCTTAAATTAAATTAACGTGCACTTACGTTAAATTAACCGTCGAGGCAACTTAATCAAACCGAACAAACTAATTGCTATAACCAATTTCTGTAACTATTTTAAGAAAGCAGCTTTGCCCCACGGGGGACGTTTAGTTGGCACAAACTTTGGGATCGGTTGCTAAAGTTGCTTTTTAAAAATGAAGTAATCACTTTCTAATGACTTTTAAGAAAACATCTTTGCCCCACTGGGGGTGTTCAGTTGGCACAAACTTTGGGATCCCTTGAAAAAGTTGCTCTGCTTCAAGTTAATATAAGTAGTTATTGTGTCACTGAGCTATTTATATTATTATTAATAATTAATTTTCTTCAAGGCGAGTTTTAATGAAAATATGTTGGATCTTAAAGGTTGTTTCTGCTGCAAGGAAAGGAACTGACTGGGGGGTTGGTTGTCAATCACTGGGGCTTTTCAGGCCCTGAGCACATCTTTCGACTCATTTCATTGCTGGTGAGGGCATTTAAGTGGAAAAAGAAAATTGTAGTCAGTTAAAAATAGTTGAAGACTTTAAAATTTGGTTCTGTTGTGTCATTAGAGTGTATTAATCACTTATAACAGTGATTAATAATAATGATAATCAGCATATAGTGTGTCAGGTTCGTTGGGTTTTGGAAGTTCTTTTAGATTTTTTTTTTTCTTCCTGGTTTTATGCTTTTGCTTTGCATCCAGAAATGAAGTGGGGTGACTGGAGCAGAGGACAGTGGTAAAAATATGTTCCAGGCCTATTTTTTCTGCTTTATGAATGAACAAAAAAAGTAGAAAAGTATTTAAGTATGAAATTTTTGGTCCGTTAAATCAGTCTCCTGGTATTTGACATGTTGGAACTTGGAGCAGGTTTTCCTCCTGCTTGGAAACCTGTGTGGTTTTGGGTGGGTTGGTGAGGAGTTAGAGGTGAGGAGCCTGTTGGAGTGCCCAGACTGAATTCAGACACACTTTGCCATGATTTTGATCTGCGTTTCTCAGTGCTGAATTCTCTAGGGTGGCTCTGAGGTGGGGAGAGAGGAAGGAGTGGTTTTCCAAAGCTGTCTCTCACCCGGATTCTCTGTTTCACAGTGACCAGGTGGTTCCTGCAGCACAGCCCCCCTCCCTTGTCAGCTGTGAGAAAAAAGACAACATGCTGCCTTTTGTGGGCTTGAACAACCTGGGCAACACCTGCTACCTGAACAGTGTCCTGCAGGTGAGGGGCCTCAAAAAGGGAGATTTTGGTTAAGCACAAATGGGTGAAATCAGTTTATTCTGGGTGCAGTATAAAGGGCATCTAATTACAGTGGGGATAAAAAAGATGCTGCTGCAGGAAATGTGTGCACTGTGGTTGTCCTGATTGGGTAATTCTTCAGTTTCCATACTCAGGGCTCCTCCCTGCTGTGAAAAATCCTGGATCTTTGTGTGCTGTGCACAGCCTGGGGAGGTGCAGAGCTGTGTGGATTAAAAATGTGCATTTATGTGTGGAATAACTTCTTACTTGAGTTATTCTCGTGTTTTCAACTGTTGCTTTCAGGTATTATATTTTTGTCCTGGTTTTAAAACTGGAGTAAAACATTTATATAACATTATTTCAAAGAAGAGAGAATCTTCAAAGGATGAAGGAGAGCAAAAGGCAGAAAAGGTAACAAATCCCCGCATGTTCTTTACTTATAACCTTGCAAGTGAGGCTGTCCTGAATGCAGTGAAAATTTAAATGATTTCTGTTCTTAAGGAGCTTTTCAGCATTGTTTTGTGCAGTGTTACTTCAGGTGAAGATGTACTTGAGTTGTTTTGAACTTTAGCACAGGTTTTAAAGTCTAACAGAAGAAATTTGAGAAAGATACCTGACCATGCTTCTGGCATTAAGATAATTATGATACAGCACTTGGAGTGGATGGAAATGGGGAGTTTGGGCAAGGATGGTCTGGGATTTTAAACTAATGGCTAATTGGGCTTTTAGGTTTGTTTCCTACTTGAAAAGGACCCAAAATATTGTCTGAAATCCACCTGCCTCCCACAGCGGACAAAAAATTCAGTCATATATAGAAAACCAAAGGAGGGGAGGAGAGAAAAAGGTTCACTTGTTGTGACAGGTAAAACTGATGCAAGTGTTTTTACTCTTTTTACGTTGTTATTGCAGGGAAGTTGTAAAGAAGATCCCCTGGCAAGTTACGAACTCATCTGCAGTTTGCACTCCTTGATCCTTTCAGTTGAGCAGCTTCAAGCCAGTTTTCTCCTAAACCCAGAAAAATACACGGATGAATTGGCCACTCAGCCCCGGAGGCTGCTCAACACCCTCAGGTACAAACCACCTTAAATGCTGGCAGAATTTTGTCCTGACATTTCCAGGTCATTACACTGCCCAGCTTTAAAGGCTGGTGAAGGTAGATGGCCTTAAATTTGGGGTGGCCTTATTTTAGGAAGTAAGATTTTTGTGCTTGTTGTTACCACCATGATGTCGGAAATTTGAAAATAAATTTGGATTTTGTAATGCAGAAGGGGTTTAAAGCAGTGCTCGGCCTTAGGTACAGAAGTGTTACTGAATTACAGAGTGGTTTGGGTTGGAAGGGCTCCTTGGATTCAGGGTGTGTTTCCCTCGGGGGCAGGTCCTGCCCAGCAGCTCTGCGGTGCCTTTGGTGGGGGAGAGCAGCCCTTGTCCTTCCCCTCTTCCCTGAAATAACAGGAATAACAAGGGACCTTAAAGCCCATCCAGTGCCACCCTGCCATGGGCAGGGACACCTTCCCCTAGGCCAGGTTGCTCCAAGCCCTGCCCAACCTGGCCTTGGACACTTCCAGGGGTGGGGAAGGGTCCTCTTGGAGCTGAGGAGCTCCACTGCTGGATGTGCTTAAATCCTCAAGGCTGAACCTCCCTACATCTCTGTGACAGAGATGACCTCTCTCTAAGCCTGCAGAGGATCCTCCATGACTTCCAAATCCCTAATATCAGTCTCAAATCACATTCCCCAGTTAGCAAAGGATGCCAAACCCTCATTTTCTGCTCCTTTCCTTTGCACAGAGAGCTGAACCCCATGTACGAAGGGTACCTGCAGCACGATGCGCAGGAGGTGCTGCAGTGTATCCTGGGGAACATCCAGGAAACCTGCCAGCTGCTGAAGAAGGAAGAGCTGAACAAACTGCCTGTGGAAGAGCCTGCAGCTAAGCTGGAGGAAAAACCCAACCAAAACTCTGAGAGCAACGGCTCTGTCAGCCCTGCTGAGGAGGAGGAGCCCAGCCCGGGCAGCCACAGCGGAGATGCGGCCGAGGAGAAGCTGCTCAAGGGAAACGGGAAAAGGAAAAGCGACGCCGAGGGCGGCAACGCCAAGAAAAAATCCAAAGTATCAAAAGAGCAAATTGCAGCAGAAGAAAATCAAAGACAAACCAGGTCCAAGAGGAAAGCCACGGGAGAAAAGATGGAAAACCAAACGGATGCCATTGCCAAGTGTTCCGGGGAGAGCGAGAGCGCCAAGCCCACGCAGAAAAAGTCGCGCCTTAGGTTAAACTGGTTAAAATCTTCCTGCAAACAGCCCAGTATTCTGTCCAAATTTTACAGTCTAGGAAAATTAACTACAAACTTGGGATCCAAAGACCCAGGGAAAGAATATGACTGTGAGCTGGAAGAGTCAGCTGTCAAGTATGAAAATGGTGACAGTAAAGAAGAATATCATGAACCAGCGTCTCCCGTGGAAAGCCATAATGGAAAAGGAACTGAAAAAGAACCAAAAAAGGAAGGTTGGTGCACAAGTGGATGGGCTTAAAATTAGTAGGATTAAGAAAGTACAGTGCGTGGGAAGTCAGCCTTCAGACTGCACAGCCTGCAGAGCTCTAAACACAAAATTAGATTTTTCAGGAATTGAAGACGATTTTTAGGAAAGAAAATTTATTTTTATATGTGCTTGTAATTTTTTTCTTTTAGAACTTGACCTGTTTAGCTTAGCTCTCGAGGCGTTTCTCTAACATTCTGTAATCATTGTACAATATGTATAAAAAAGGCAGAATATTACCAGGCTTGTATTTACCACTAGTTTTTGTCATCCATAGAAAAATCAAGTGGATTCAAGATGTAAAGGGAAATTCCTGGCAGGAGCAAACAGAACCAAACCCCCCCAGGCTATGGCTTTACAAACAATATCCTCTTTTTCCTTTCCAGTGCCTTAATCTTTCCATATTCCCAACCTTCCCAAGAACTAGGAAGGACTCAGGATGTATTAAAGATCTAATCTATTTAGATCTAATAGATACCAATTAGAAATGCTAATTGGCTGGCAGGTCTGGATTTTGTTTGTGTCAATGAAACAAGATTTGTTGAGGGAAGGGCTTCAGCTGGAATCCAGTAGTTACTGATTTGGAACTTTGCACCTACCAGGTTTTATAAAAAGGAATGAAGAGTCTTTTGAGTTCTGCATTTCTTCTGTAGATTTGGCCAAAACTGGCCACTAAATTTAGAAAGGAGGAGAGGACTAAGAATAAATAGAAGCCAGGCAAACCCACAGTGTGGTGCTCCTTGAGGAGGCCCACGGTCCATGCTAAGGAGTCAGAGCATTATTGACAACCCAGTATCCCAGAGTGTGACACTGTCACACTTGAAGTATAAAACAAGAGCCCAATCTTAGAAATTAAAGTTTTAAGCCAAGAGACAGAGGGTCCTTATTTCCTTACAGGTAGATGATACCATGAAACCTGCACGTGATTTGTTTTGCTTTGTAATTCCCATCTGAGATCTCTGAAAGGCCGTGGCTGTAACAGTGATTTTCCAAGGATAAGCAGGTTCTGAAGGGTCTCTGGAACAAAGTGCTTGCTCAGGGATGTGCCGTGTACTTTCTCCAGGTACAGAGCTGGCTGTCTTCGAGCTGGTGGAGAAACTCTTCCAGGGCCAGTTAGTGCTGAGGACGAGGTGCCTGGAGTGCGAGTGCTTCACGGAAAGGAGGGAAGATTTTCAGGACATCAGTGTCCCAGTGCAAGAAGATGAACTTTCTAAAACTGAAGAGAGTTCTGAAAGTAAGTAATTCCCTCCAGAAGGGTTGTGAGGTGTGTTCCTGCCTCAGCCAGCCGTGGGGAAGGACAGTGCTGTAGTTAGGAACACGGCTCCTGTTTGTGCTGGCTAAAATTAGAGGCTGTTATCTCCTGTCCTGATTAACTTTAGACTTTGGAAACACGGTGCTGATAATGTTGACAGATCCAGATAATATTCAAATTGTTCCAGATCTTAACACAGAGCATGGACTGACTGCAATCCTTCACTTAAGCACCTGTTTTCCTGCTTATGAGCAGGTATTTTCTTTGATTTGAGTCTTCTCTTTCTTCCTGGAGAAGAAATTCTGCTTTTTCTTAATTTTACAAGGAATATTTACATTTTTTGCTTAAAAATAAAAGAAACAAGAACCCAGCTTTTTTTTCTTAATTAATAATTAAAAAAAAATTTCATAGTTTAGATTGTTGTTACCTTAGTAACATTTTTATTATATTTGTAAATGTTAGTCTTGTGATCTCTTTCACAAATTTTATTGATCTATATGTAGTTTTTTAGCTTTTTTCAAAAGGAAGTGTGGCAAAAACACATCTTGAAATTCGGAATTTTACAGGAATTAATTTTAGTTGCCATGGACTTAATTTGGAGCAGCTTTTCCTGCTTTTACTCCCCATTTTGCTGAGATCCAAAGGAAAATGTGTGGGGTGATGTTCATATGTGAAGTGCTGCCGACAGCGGGTGATCCTGTCAGCAGTGTGAGGGTGGCAGGGGAGGCAAAATGCAAGAAGTGAGAGGGAACTTTCTGGTTATTTTGGGGATTTGCCTTAATAAGTGAAATTCTGGCCTCATACAAGCTCTCGGTTTCCAGACATGGCAACAAAATCGTGTGATCTGCAACAAGCTTTGGAAAAATCCTCATTTTGAGTAATAATACCCATTAAGTGATGCTTTCAGCCCTTCCTGAAATGCTCCAAAGATTGAAACACATCCCACATTTCACACATCCTGCGTGTTCCTCGCGGTGTTGCAGGTTTGGAGTGCTCTGAACTTGCCATGTTTTGTTCTGTTGCTCTTCTGGCGGGACGCGTCGGAAACGTAAATATTGGCATCTCTGTGAATGCAGCGATTCTCTCTTCTAGTTTCTCCAGAGCCAAAAACAGAAATGAAGACTCTGAAATGGGCAATTTCCCAGTTTGCCTCCGTGGAGAGGATTGTGGGAGAGGACAAGTATTTCTGTGAGAACTGCCACCACTACACGGAAGCCGAGCGCAGCCTTTTGTTCGATAAAATGCCCGAAGTGATCACAATTCACTTGAAGTGCTTTGCTGCCAGTGGCTTGGAGTGAGTATGCATTGCCTGTCCTACAAAACAGGGTCCTGCAGCAAGGGGAGTCTTATCTCGAGAGCTGGAAATGCTTTGTAATTCATCCAAAAGATTTCCAGGTTGGAATTAATTTAAATTGCTGGGATGCAGCCCCCAGTGTCAGAAAGGCTTTGTGTTATTACAGGTTACCTCCAAAAAATGGGCTTTTAGGAGAGTCCTAAACAAAAATTTTTTAGCTCTACTCTCACAACAACCTGATATCCTGATATTTCTTAAAACTTTATTTTAAATATCCCCTGTGGGGTCAGAGGCAGCTGTAAGTGCTTTACCAGAACAAGTAATAAGAATAAATCTGCATTTTATGGTCAGAGGTTGTCTCTACCTGAATGTGAGTACTAAAAAGATGAATGTGAGTGGGGAAAAAAAAAAAATCAGGAGATAGACGCTTTAAAGAACCAACACTTGTTACCCCAAAATTGACCAATTCCTTAAGAAATACATTGGTTTTTACCTGAAGGTGAATACTAAAATTTTGGTGAAAAAATCATCAGATAAACATTTTAAAGAGCTAATACAGCAAAAAAAAAAAAATCAGTTACTTTAAAAACATCATAGTATCAGCATCATTGATATTCAGTTACTGAGTAATCAGTTTGGTATTACAATTGTAGCAATCCTTATGTTTTGAAAGTAGTTGGGAGGGTGTTCTTTATCTTTTTTTTCATACTTAAGACTTTAGGGATTTTCTTTGGGATGAGAGGAAACTGAAATCCATCCCTACAGTTCTGTACATATTCAGGTTTCTGACAAAGTAGAAAGAAAATTTCCTGTCTCTCTGCAATGCCTTCCCATGCAAGTCCAGGACCATAACACACAAAATTGTCTTTTCATAAATCTCCACACTATTTACTTAAATATTGATTTGTATATATTGACTTACAGCTGCACACTTAAAAATCATCACTGTTGAGTAGGAAACATGAAAATTATCTTCCATTTGCTCCTGTATTTCCTACTTTCTTGTGTTCATGAGGAAGGACTGGCAGGTTAATCCTCCCTCTCCTGCCTCACTGACCTCTTCTGTCCTGGCCAGCTTCAGGTCCTTGCTCCAAAACACTCAGAGCAATTTCCAGGTCAGAGTCAATCCAGTCTCTTGTGGTTTTCCTCATGTGTCCTCTCAATCTTGCCATGTATTTTCTGCCAAGGGCTACCAGCCAGAGATTAAGGAAGTCAGAATGGAAAACCTGATGGAGAAACCTGTGATGAAGCTGAAACTCTCCTAAAGAGTTTCCTGATTTTTGGCTTGGATGTTTTATCTTGGACAGAACCCTGTCCTTGCTAAAAGTAGCAACAAACTCTTCTAGTGGCTTTAAATTTAAATTTTTTAAGACAGGACTCTTCAGACAACTTTCAGCTCCCACAAAAATTTGGAAATCTGGTCTGCTCAGTTGTGCTCTACTGAGTTCTCTGAGTTGGAAATAAATGAGAAATGAAGGGTAATGTAAATATTTACAGTTAATAGGGATTTTATTCATCTTTTCTAGATGCTGCTTTGCAAAGTGTTTTGTTTTAAAATAAAGCAGCCGGTGTGAAAATGTCCTTGCCTGGGGAGGAGTAATTCTCTTTGGCAAGTGTGTGTGTGGGGAAAAATGCCAGGCCATGTGTGAGCAGGCTGTGAAGCTGTTTAGAAGGAATTTGTTAATTGGTAACATGTAATTAAGTGTTTCCACTCTAGAAATTTAACAATTTGTGAGAAAATCAGCTTTTTGTCTTGTGAAATTCAGCACAGTGGGTAAAATGTCACTAATTTATGGTCTCGAAAGATGTGGCTGCAGAAATCAGGTTTGCTGTGTTTGAAGTGCATCAGCCAGAGCAGGCAGAGTACTTGGCATGCAATTTTTCTGTCTTCAGATTCTTATCATTAAGAAGAACAAAAAGCTAATAGGAAAAGATTTCCTCTCTTATTTCCTCCTCTCCAAATCTTTCTGATGCTGGATGTCATTGAGAAGAAAGGTAGAGCCTGCTTTTTCCTGTTTTCTGTCAATATGATTGTCCCAGTGTGCTTGAGTGGAACTGGATTTCTAATCCAGGGTATCAGCCAGCAGTTCTGTGTTTCTTGACTCTCTTCTGAATATCTCTATTTCTGGCTGCTAACAATAGGGATTTTCAGAAGGTTTAAGTTCTATTATTTCTGATTCTATGCTCTTTTGTGTTCCTTTTGTGGAGTGAAACGTGTGTGGTAAGAGAGATGTGAAGTGAGGCTTCACTTACAAGGAGTGACTGAGGATCTGTGTGTGGTGTCACTGTGTTTATTTCTGTGGTTCTGAACAGGAATGAAGCAGAATCAAAATTAAATCCAGGAAAACAACACTCTGTCCCTGCAGTTATGCCATGGCTGCAGTTTCCTTGGATTTAAGAAGCATTCTGTGCAAGGATGAGAGCAGTGAGCTCTTTGCAGCCTCAGTTTTACAGGGCTTGTCTGTCCTCCCCAGTATTTTTCCCTGCAACACCCTCACAGTTGAGTAAGACTGAGTCATCCTGGAATTTATTAGGACATCACAACCTATTGTTAACTAAAGGGGTTAATTGATCTGGGCTGATGCAATGTGTAAGTCATCAGGATCAGAATCATTCAAGGAGCCTGATGCACAGGAATGAAATCCCAACACTGACTTTCTCTTCAAACTCTGTAGAAGATCCTTGTAATGAAAGGACTTTTTCCCTCCTGTTAAATTCGTGTGCTCTGAACAAAATACTGAATATTTATGGAATACTAGAGGCTTTTCCAGAGTAAATCAGTGAAAAGAATTGTTTGAAAAGATGGAATACCATAGGACAGCTAGTGAAGAATCCCAGGAGAGCACCACTGGCACTGCTACAGTGCCCTGAGAGCTGAGGAAAATTAGTCACAATCTCTGAGTGATATTAAAGCTACTTGAAAGTAAAATAAGTAATGCTTTATTTAGTAAATGACTTTCTCAGGAGGGGGGAAAAACCAAACCCAACCCTATTTGGTTCAGCCTTGGCTGTTGAAGAGGTTTTTGGTCTGTTTTTAAATGGGAGGGTGAGAGAGAGAAGGGGGTGTTTGTGCAGAGATAGAAGCATGAATGATAACAATCAGCTGAACTTTTATCATCACTATTTAAAAATTACCTATAGTTGATGCTTTAGAAAAAGGGAATCTCTTAAATAGTTGAAACTTAAAATTTCTGGGCTGTAAGATTTAATGTTAGAGTCATAAAAATGCCTTTCCTGACCGGGGTGCTTGGGATGCTGGTGCTGAGCCAGGGAGCAGTTCCCATCCTCCATGTCTGTGAGGAGAAGGATATGGATACACCTCTGGGCCACCTAAAGTGTTGTTTTTTGGAAGCTGCTGTGGCACGAGGTGTAACCTGTGTGTCCCTCGCCAGGTTTGACTGCTACGGGGGCCTGTCCAAGATCAACACGCCCCTGCTGACACCGCTGAGGCTGTCCCTGGAGGAGTGGAGCACGCGGCCCACCAACGACACCTACGGGCTCTTCGCCGTGGTCATGCACAGCGGCATCACCATCAGCAGCGGCCACTACACGGCCTCGGTGAAGGTCACCGACCTGCAGAGCCTGGAGCTGGACAGGGGCAACTTCCTCCCCGAGCCGGGCTACGCCGCGCTCAAGCCGGAGCCGCTCAACGAGGAGGAGGCGCGGGCCGTGGCCGAGGACTACGACGACGGAGAGGTCTCCTTCAGGCTCAACGGCGCCGCGCCGCCGGGGAAGGTGCTCAGCAAGAAGAACGTGGAGGCCGTGGGACTGCTCGGGGGGCAGAAGAGCAAGTCTGACTGTGACCTGTACGCCAGCAAACAGCCCAACCCCGAGAAGCTGCTGAGCGTGGCTCCCGAGCCCCGCGGCGCCGAGCCCGGCGGCAGCGCCGAGCCCCGGGCGGAGCAGGGCGAGCCCCCGGGGCTGGCAGCACACGGACTGGAAAACAAAGCTCTCTACGTGCTCCAGAGCCTCAAGGAGTACGAGGGCAAGTGGCTGCTCTTCGATGATTCCGAAGTGAAGGTCACAGAGGAAAAGGACTTTCTGAATTCTCTTTCTCCGACGTCGTCATCTACATCGACTCCTTACCTACTGTTTTATAAGAAAATTGTAGAGTGATGCTGTACTTTGACTGTAAATATTCGGGATTTGCATACACCTCTCGCTCTGATTTGCATCGAACTACCTGGAAGGAACGGCTGTTTGGTTTTTTTTGAAGCTACTGATTCTTCATCTTTCTGGTCTTTTTTCCTTTGGTGTCAAGTGGCTCGACTTGAATTAACAAAACATCACATAGGACTTGACTCGCACCCTAACTTTTCTGCTGGAGAATAGTGCTATGACCTTTTAGAAATACCAGTTTGTATAGATCCCAAACGATGCCTACAGCACCCAGTAGTGGTTTTAACGCAGCTCTAGGTCTCAGACATGCCTATTGTATTATTAGCTTTTTTTTTTTTTTTTTTTTTTTTTTTTTTTTTTTTTTTTAAATAAAAGTTATTTGTATTCATACCCTGGAGTAAATGTATATTAACTAGCAAATTTCATCAGAAGTTGTGTATTTTTGTAACTTGGGAAGTAACACTTCATATTTAGTCTTTGGGTAATCGACGTGGTTTATTCTCCTGCTCCAGTTCTTTCCTGCTCCTTGCAACTTGAAGCACAAGGAAAAGGGTCTGGGAACCTTGTCCAGTGCATTGGAGGGAACCGAACTTCATGGAAGTGTTTGACTGGTCTAATTTGCATCTTGGTGCATAGGTGTTAATGAGCGAAGTGTAAATAGGTGTGATTATACTTCAAACCAGCGGCAGAGTGTAGTGTAATTAAAATAATTTTGTACTTTGAAGAGTGAAGCCCTCGAATCTGCAGCTCTGTTTGGGGGGGTTGGGAACTTAGTGGTGACCTTCTAAAAGTTCATTTGTACCTGGAGCTCCCGGAGATGTGGGGGGAAAGGAGAGCATTTGGCTTTGATGCTTTGTTAAGAATGTATATATGAAATAAAAAAGTTATGATCCGCATCTGAGACAAGCAGCTCAGCCTGTTGTGTTTGGAGAGGGGAAAGCAGAAAGGGAAAGGGGCTTGGGAATTGTGACAAAAAGATTGGGAAATTATCTTAAAACAACAGAAGGTTTTAAGTGCTTTCAGAATACCATTCTGTGGTTTTTAGCTGGTTCCTGTACAGCATCTCTGAATTTGAAGGCACTTTTTGACTACAGTTGTGAGGTTCAGGAGAAACACATTGCCAAACCAAAAACATTTGCACTGAATACCAAGAGATAAAAATCCCAGATTGTCTGACAGAGCACTGAAGGTGACTCCTATAAGCTGGTAATTAAAATCTTTACAAATGTGACTCCAAAAATTGGGATTGTTCAGTCTC
The DNA here is from genome assembly GCA_013397175.1 of Platysteira castanea. Lineage (NCBI taxonomy): Eukaryota > Metazoa > Chordata > Aves > Passeriformes > Platysteira > Platysteira castanea. Next base: position 35,137 of record VYXC01004851.1, read on the forward strand.
TCGCAGGCTGGCTGGAATGACACCCAGTGTTGCTGCATGCTGGGAATATGCCCTGGATACATTTAACCTTTTCCCACTACAAATTAATTGATTTACAGGAAAAGCCCTAAAAACCTCTGCCTAGTTAATTCTGCTGTATTTAATTTTTACTACCATTTATTATAATGTATAAACACCGAGGTAAGTCAGGGAAAATCTCTTTTAGTGTATTTTCCATGTTAGGTTTGACTTCTGATTGTTGTACAGGCCTTGATTTCGCAGCATAAAAATCCGCAATGACAAAATACACTTTCCCTTTTCCAAAGCATTGCACCATAATAATAAATTATTTCAGAGTCTAAACCAAGAAATAGCTACATTACAAAAACATCAGTAATCTTACCTTGCAAGGGCAGCCCAATCCCATTACAGAATGCAATTTTTTAAGCTTTGCTGAATTTCAGCCTGCAAGTGAAAGTTTATTTTTCCACACCTGGCGCAAGACTTTTATCTTTTTCATTCCACTGCAGCATCAGGAATGTTCCAAGGAAACAAAATAGCATTATTTTCACCAAAACAGGATGTGAGGAAGACCCAGCTGCCTTCCATCATCCCAGTACAGCTGGGGAGGAGATTCTTTGTGGCAGCTGAAGAGAAAACAGCCTCAGCTGGAAGATGCTGAATGCAAATCCCTCCTCTGGCACAGGGAGAGGGACAGGGGCTGGGTTTTGGGATATTCACTCAAGCACCACTTGCCACCCCACTGAACTTGTTGCTCGTAGCTCCTGTCCTGGAGCAGGACTGCTGTAAATTAAAGTTTCATCCTCTCACGGCTACTGGGATTTGTTTTCACTGTGTAAATATTTTTAATGCCTCTTCCTGTAAATCTCTTCCAAAGCCATTCCTTCCTTCCTTAATATTTTCCATGATGAGATTCCCTGATTCTTGTAGCACTTCGAGAGCCTTGTCAACAGCCCTGGGCTTTGCAAGAGGCCTTGGAATATCCATAAAGAGGTTGGAGTTTTTCTTTCTGCAGGAAACTCCATGCAGGTGTTGCTGTGTTCTATCCCATGGCACAGAACTAATTCAGGATTATTCTGTTCCAGGGAAACAGCCTGGCACACAAAACACACCACGGTGGAGCTGCTGGGCTAACAGAGCATGGGAGAAGTCTCCAAGAACCTAAAATAATTATCAGGAAGAAAAAAAAGAGCCTCTCCACCCTAAACCCTCAGTGCTGCTGCAGAAGGGGGTGCACTTCATGTATAAACCCATTTTTCCTTCTATTTTTATAGAGTATGTTTATCAAATTCAGGTTTTGATGTGCGTATCTGTATTTTTATGCAGATTTAGGTATTTATGGAGAGAGAATAAGTGTGTTTAATCACACACCACCTCTTCCAGGGGACTTGGTTCACCACAGAAAGGAAAAATATTAAGGAGAAGATTTAGGAGTTGTGGTCTCAGCTCCAAACCTGATGTTTCCTCAAACTGCTGTGTTAGACCCCAAAATACCTGCTGTAAAACACATCTTTCTCCACATAAACAGCAATGCAAAGAATGCTTTCCATGTACCCTTTTAGGTTCTTTTTCCCCATATAAATAGGCTTTAAATTAAAAAATGGACACAAAATCAGTTTAGTTCCATGGACACAAAATCAGTTTAGTTCCATGGACACTGCTCATTCCAAGGGGTGAGGAGGTGCTGGGACTTCCCAGCTGCTGGAGATGTCCATGAGCACACAGAAGTGAAGCTGAGACTTCACCCCATGGACTGAAGGAGCTGAAGAGGTACCAAGCTGTGCCTCCATCTGCTGCTGGCTGCAGCTGGAATTATTTTTGTTTGCAGCAAAAGAACAGGGCTAATAAACAATCATCACTTGGTTAATGAATGTTACCATGACTTACCTTGCTCTGAACCTTTTCCCCAAGGATGCTGAGCCCTGAAGTCCAACGCACAGGGAATTAAAGTGTAAACATTCACATATTTAATAGTACCATCAAAATAACCAGCACTACATTAAAAACTTCCAAAATTCATTTGCGTATGGTCCTAATATAAATTAAATATAGGAACTAAAAGTAAATAAAATTTAACATTAGGTAATGCTATAAATAAAGGTAAATGCGTTTAGTGTACCTTTGAGTCATAAAAATGCCTTAAAAAACAGGATAAGTTTACAGCTCATCACCAATACTCTGGATACCACTGCCATGATTTTTTTTTCTTTTTTCAAACATTGAGAAGTCTACATTTGACAATTCAGAATGATTTTTTGGCCACTGAACACTTTGATGGAGGAAGAGGTGTGTGGGATGTCCAGGATGAAGTCCAAGTTTTATTTCACAATAAAACTTCTTTGATTCCCAGCGCTGATAACAAGGCTCTTTTTCTTTTCAAAACCTTAAATTTTTAAGTGCTTTTTTTTTTTGTTTTTATTTTGGTTTTTAACTCGTTTAGATTTCCATTTTGCGAAGGCTCATCCTGCTGAAGGAGTCTCTGAGGGAGAGAAAATACAATGATGAACTCAGATTTTCCATGGTGAAAGAAGAAGCCTCAGCAGATGAATGACTCTGAATTGATTTCCAGTATTTCCTAGAGTTGGTTACTACAAAAATTAAGTCCACTGCCATTAAAACTCGTTGCTTTTCCAATGAATTGGGTTTGGGTTTGTATCTGGGCTCATCCAACTGCCCAGAACACTGACAGAAAGTTTAATTCCTTTGTACATAGAGAAGCAGCACAAACCACCTGCACAACTGAAATCTTATTTAAATCTTTCAAATCCATCCCTAAAGTGGAATTTGCCAGGAATATTTGGAGTTGAACTCGATGATCCTTGTGGGCCCCTTCCAACTCAGGATATTCTTATGATTTTCAGGATATTTTATGTCATACCTGTATTAGGCTCCCTGCACAGGCTGAATTTCACAAGATTAGGTAACAAATACCACACCAAAGGCACTGGTGGAGAGGGAAGCACTGCTAGGAAAGTTTGCCAGGGAACAGCTTGGACACAGTGCACGACCTGGGGAGAGCTCCTGGCACCCCAAAGCTGGGCAGGGAGGGAATTCCAGACCTTCCTGCAGCACTCCCAGCCAGGAACCAGCTCAGGTCAGCCCCAGGGACATCCAGCCTCACTCTGCTGCCAGGGAACCCTTCAGGGGTGCCCGAGTCACAGATTCCATGGAGGGCTCCTGGGGGGCACCACTCCTGCCCCTGTGGTGGGAGCCACAGCCCAGCTGGGACCCAAAATCCCTCTGCTCATCCATGACCTGCCCAGGGAGGTTCTGGTCTCCCCATTCCTGGAATTTTTCCAGACCAGGTCAGAGCACCCTGCTCTGGTGACCCTGCTGGATGATGTTTAAGGTCTTCCCAACCCAAACCCTTCTGGGATCCTGTGATTCCCACTGGGGTTTTTATGTCCTGCCTCACAGCAAACACAAAACCCAACCTCCAGGTTCCTGGAAAACACCAACATTTTTTCCCCTCTGGAGTGCCTGATCCCAGTTTCACTGGGAATAAAGTCCTGCCACGCTGAGGGTGGGTTTGCATCTACAAAGAATGGGATGCAGGATGGAAACAAATTAAAAAACCAGCTGTCACAGCTGAGGGACAAAAGGAACATTGCAAACACCACCTAGCACAGCTGCTGGGAAGGGAACGTGCTCTCAGGAGGACAGAAGGGAAAAGGGCTCAGCCAAAAGACCCAGGACCAAAAACAAACAGATGGCACAGGATCCCGGGAAGTTCAGACCCCCCAGCTTCACACCCTCCTTCTGTGTGCCCCCAGAGGAACCCCAACTATGCACCTGTGGCACGTGACGGGCAGCACTGCCTTGTAGAGCTGCGGGATCTTCCTGTTGATCAGGGGCTGCAGGGCCTCCTTGAGCCGGTGGTAGTTGCGCTCCAGCTCCCGCTGATATTCCTTCTGGTCCGGCCCGATCAAGCTCTTGTTCTTCCTCAGGGCATCCTCACACCTGGAAAACGAGAACCCTGTGAGAGCTGGGCATGCAGAAACAGCCCCTTGCTGCAGGTTTGCTAATCCAATAGTACAAAACCATCCGTTCTGGCCCTCTGGGATCACAGGGAATATTCTTTATCGTGGCTTTTGGGAATCAAGGCTTGGCTGAAGCAGCTGGTGTCCACGGGGCAAGGAGAGGGTGTCCCATCTCTAATTTCCATTTCATTCCCAGAGTGACAACTCCTTTTTTAATTGTCATTTACTCTCCAGTTACATTTATCCTCTCCAAAGAGAAATGAAAAGCTCATTGCCATAGAGCCACTTCCAGTCCCAGTGGATTTAAAGATGGATAGAATTAGGAGAGATTAATAAACAGCAGCCTGGGATGTTCATCAGGAACTCTTCTGCTTGCAAAGATGCCATTTAAATAAAGGGTAGGAAAACAACTGTATCAGCAAAACCATTTATTTCATAGGGGAAAACTATGCTGCCACTGGATCTATTTGCTTACAACATTTTAATTTCAATTATTTTGGTGGGTTTTTAAAATTTCTTGGTGCTTGTAAAAGATGCTGGACTGAGCCTGCAGTTTGCATGACTCCAGCAAAGTAGAGCAGCCAGCACATTTCTCCAGGAAATGGTGCCAGCATCCCTCCACTGTGCTTGGAGAAATTCCCTTCAGAAGGAAATTTCATCTCCTGGCCAGAAATTTCATCTCCTGACCCTGCCAGGCTGGGAGTTCCCTGTGCCAGCGTGGCCTGTTGTGATTCCTGGGACACTTGGCAGCTGAGCTGGGATCTCCAGTTCCTTCCTGATAAACAGCAAAGCCCCTGAAGCCACGGAGCAGCAGCAGCACCAGCAGGGAAGGGAAGGGCTGGGCAGGTGAGGAATGAGCTGCACATGGAACCCGGGCAGGTGGGGACAGCAGGACAGCCCTGTGTCCCTGCCTGGGACACTTCCAGGGATGCAGGGGCAGCCACAGCTTCTCTGGGAATCTGAGACTCAGCACCCTCACAGGGAACAATTCCTTCCCAATATCCCATCTAGATCTATTATTTTTCAGTTTAAGAAGCATCAGATGTCTTTTGGTAATCAAAGGTGCCTTGGGGACCCTTGCCATACCTTTTTGTGAAGTCCTTGAAACAGAGCCGGAGTTTGTTGTGGTGTCTGAAGAGCTTTGGGTCGTTGGGGATTTCAGACAAGAAAACTTGTGCAACTTCTAACGGTCCCTTTAGGAGAAGAAGGGGCAAAGTGAGTTTCTGGGAGCTGTCTGTCACATCCAATAGCTGGAGAAAGTTCAGCCACATAGAAAACACCCACAAAACACAACATTTCCTTACACAAAGCATCCTGAAGAGCTGCATCTGGGAAATCTGGTGTAAATCACCAACCTCAGTGACAAGTGAGTCTCTTTTAGGCCTTGCTTTGTTTTATTTAAAACTCTGCTTTTGGAAAACAGTGTGAGAAACTGCCCAGATTCTCCATTTGTTTTCCTTTATAAGGACTCCTGACAACATTTGCTCAGCTCACAACTAAGGCAAAGTTTAAACAATGCAGATGGAAGCCAGGAAGTGTTTGCCAAACTCAACCCAGCACTCAGAACTCCAGCTGATTTTTTTCCAGCCTGTGCACTGTGCTTTCCTCAGGCTCCTTTAGTTTTTCCTCAGTTGTTCTCCACTGCTTTCCATGTTGTTGAAAACCCCCAGCAGGACACAATCCTGCAGAGCCTGGCTAACACAGGGAAAGCAATGAAACTTGAAGGGAAGAGGAGCAGAAACAACTGCAAGTGCCAGCAAGGAGCAGTAACTGAGGGAGGGATGTGTCTTCCCAGCCACCTTGCACATTTTCAGGACTCAAATAGCAAAATCACTGAGAACAGCTGGCCTGGACCTACCAGTGACCTTAAACATCCCACAGAGTGAACAGGGAAAAAATTATAAGGGAATTCAGAAACAAGAGAGCCCAGCTGGGACAGAGATCCTCACCTGATTCACTGTGGTACCTACTGATCCCTGCAGCACCATCTGCAGCATCTTGGGGTCCGCAGGGTCCTGGTGGGTGGCAAAAGCCAATTCCTGTGTTTTCTTCTGCATGTCCTCGATGGCGACTTCGATGGGGGTCAAAATGATCTAAGCAAGAAGCCAGAAGAGGATTTTTATTGTGGCTGAGCTTGGTAACTGGGCACAAACCTTCAGGAACACCCAGGTCACAGTGGGGTGGCACCACAAAGAGGTGGAGGACACCAACACGACTGACAGGACTTCAGAAATGCATCATCTTGGTTCAGTGGCATCAAGAAAAGGTTTGATTTTTAAATGTGTTTTCTGGGCACTCCAGAGCTGTCTGAGATTTTTCGGAGTGGCACTCATGTCCCTTTGGGTCACCGCAGGGTTCCTGCACTGCCAGTCCCTGAGCACCGTTCACAGTGCCCCAGTGACCACGTCTGACCCCACCCACCCTTGGAAAATGAACATACTTATTTCATTACCACAGAATCACGGAATGGTTGGGTTGGAAGGGATGTTAAAGCTCCCCCCATCCCACCCCCACCATAGGCACGACACCTTCCCTACTCCAGGCTGCTCCTGGTCCCATCCAACCCAGCCTTCAGAGCTCTCCAAGGGCCTTGCATGTACCACGCCTGGAGGTGGCGGGGCAGATGAATCCCTAAATCAGTCTGGGCTTAGTTTGGGTTGAACAGGAACAGGGAGAAGTTCCTAAGAACTCCTAAGCTCCTAGGGCACGCGTGACCTGGAGCTGAAGGAGCCTCGTGCACCGCGCAGCGCTGGGCACCGTTTCCCACCCAGCTCTGGCCTCACCTCCTCCTTGTGGATGACGTTGATCCTGGTTTTGATGTAGGGGAAGGCGTGGGAGGTGGTGAGGATGGTCTTGCGCTTGAACTGCTCGTGCAGGTCGCCGTGGGCGCGGCCGTCCAGCGTGAAGGGCGTGCAGTACATGAAGCGCCGCAGGTTGTAGTTCTTGTCGAAGTAGGTGATCCTGTCCTTCATCTCGTACGTGTCAAAGTAGGGCTCCACGTATGTGATCTGGATGTAGGCCTGCAGGGACAGCAGGGAACGTGCTCCTCAGCTGCACTGTCCCAGCTGTGTCTGTGTCCTCCCAAAGCCTTTGGGTTTTGCCTTCGAGGCCCCACTGGCACTGGAGGCAGCGCTGTGCTGGTAACGCTTCGTTTGTGGGCTGGGTAAAGCACAGCTCGCTGTCCTCCCCCTTCCCTGCCCTTCACATCATGGAATGGTTTGGGTTGGAAGGGTCCTTAAAGCCCACCCAGCCCATCCCCACCACAGGCAGGGACACCTTCCACTATCCCAGGTTGCTCCAACCTGGCTTGGGACACTTCCACGGATGGAGCAGCCACAGCTTCTCTGGACAACCTGTGCCAGGGCCTGACCACCTCATTTCTTCTCAACATCTAATCTAAACCCTTCCCTGCCCTGAGCCACAGTCCTGTTGCCCAGGCCTGCTCCTGCTCTTTCTGCTACACATAAAGGACGTGGCACAAAGGTGACAAAATGCTGGAGCTGCACAAAAGCCAGGGAACAGCACAGCCCCTCCTGCCTTGCACCCAGCAGAGAAAAGGCCAACACAGCCCAGGCCTCTGCCCTTCCACCTCCTCCCTTCCCACCCACCACTACCAGGGCAGGGCAGGGAGTGGCCAGTTCTGCACCCCTTTGCTGGAATTACCTTCCCAAGCTCTCCTCCCAAGCAGCCACAAGGTGCTCAGTACATGGATTTTGTTGCCCACGTGGTAGAATTCAAGGGAGAATTTGTCCCACTACATTTTCACCCATTCAGGACCCATCCTACTTCTACACCTGCACTTGTGCCCTTACCTTGTTGGGATCAAGTTTACATTTGTCCACAGGGTTTGAGTCCTTGATCACTTCCAGAACATCTTCCCCAAACCGTTCTCCATAAAACCCCTACAAGCAAGAAGAAAGGAACTGAAAGCAAACATCAAATGCAGCCCTGATGGGGGCTGGGGGACAAAGGCACATTCAGGGGAGGTGAAGCTCCACATGCCTTTGACAGAATGTGATCTGCTGAAACCAGGAGAATTCCAACAGTCACATTCCAGGGGCAGCAGGAAAAAACAAGCCCTGGAAAGCAGGAGAGCTTTCCAACAGTGCCTGGTTCTGAACGAGGCATTTGGGTTTGTTTTGTGTCTGTGAGCAACTAAAATGGGTCAGTTTGGCATCTACTGGTGCTGGAAATGATAGAACTTTGTAATAATTTTAATTAATGGTTTTAATTACCTTTGAAATCGATTGCTTTAAGCATAACATATATATTAATTATAAATAGTGTGTTATTCTTAAATTACTCTTAGCCAGCATTCAGCAAAGTTGTCATAACCTACTTTTGTGGGAGCACAGCCTGGGAAAATTAATGAAGCTTTAAGTTTTGATAAACCAGCTCTGCTGTGCTTCAGTGAACAAAGCCTGGGAGAGAGAGAGCGATTGTTGAGGTTGGACCTCTGGAATGCAGCACTTATGGACCACAAGAACATTCTGGACAAACCAGAAGATGAAGAAGAGACTAACAAAGACTCAAGTCTGTCCCTTGGAAAGACCCTGCTGGAGGAAGAAGAGACTGGGAACACCACAAATTCTCAGGGAGAACCTCTCCTTGATCAGGGACTTCCCCTCCTCCTGCAGAGGTGGCACCAGCAGGACAGGAGATACCAGCCCCTGCTCTAGGACACCCAAACTGCTCTTCCAAGGGGCTGTTCCTGTGAAACAACTGATGGAAACCAGTTAAACTTCCAGTGAAACCCTCTCACCTCCAGCCGATGGGAGATTTCAGCCAACTTGGTTATTGCAGGCTCCTTGTAAACAAACTCTTGCTCATCCAGGTCTCCAAACTTAGTGCCATAAAAACCAACTCGGAAGTAGGTGCCAAACATCCTCTTTCCATCCTAGGGATGGAGAAACAAGAGGTTATTTCAGGGTGGGGACACGCACACCCCCAAGCACGGCTGCAGGCAGGCTCCTGAATTTATGCAAAATGAAAAGAAATTAAAAAACAAGAGAAAAAAATTAGAAAGAAAGAAGGGAAAGAAAAAAAACACACCTGGAACTCAGCATGGATGCATTTAGCAGCAAACACCACAATGGAATTATAAACTAACGTGAATTATATGGATCAGTTATGACCATTAGCCCAACCCTGCAATGACTTCTCCCAACCCAGGAGGAGCCTGGAGGTGCCATCATGGAATTCTGGAATGGTTTGGGTTGGGAGGAACCTTAAAGCCCATCCCAGTCCACCCCTGCCATGGGCAGGGACACCTTCCCCTACCCCAGGTGGCTCCAAGCCCCATCCAGCCTGGCCTTGGACACTGCCAGGGATCCAGGGGCAGCCACAGCTTCTCTGAGAACCTGAGACTCAGCACCCTCACACAGGGAACAATTCCTTCCCAATATCCCACCTAAATCTATTCTCTTTCAGTTGAAGAAGCATCAGATGTCTTTTGGTAATCAAGAGAGGCAGCCAAAGGCTGTTGGTGTCATTATCTGAGGCTCTCCAAAGCCTGTGCAGAGACCCTGCAGGGGTCAGACACCCCTGGAATCACCCAGCATCAATTCCCCCCTAAATCCATCCTCCAGGGATTGCAGGGTTGGGCCCAAGTCAACGTCCAGTTCACACACACACACACACACAAGTGCTTTTTAACCAGCATTTCAGCTGGGAGGTGTTACACTCTCTAGGAACTGTCTAGGAGAGAGGGCCAAAGTCACTCCTGGTGAAAGCAGATGCAATCCTGTGCCATGTACCTGCTTCCAGGGGAGCCAGAGGTGAATTTGGCCCCCAAACGCAACAAAAGTAGAGAAACAAGAAAGATTTTTTGCTGGAAAGGCAATGGAGAAAATCTGATTAAGAGAGAGAGAGAGAGAGAAGAAAAATGCTTTAAAAATTAAACACACCTTTGCTTTTGTTAAAGAGCTCACGCTGCATGCACAAACCAAGAATGCCTTTCAGCAAGAAACTCCAAAATGTTCACCTTTACTCTCCTGACAAAGTGGGATGCAGTTTAGGACACTCAGCGTCCCTGAGCTGGGTTAGATTTTGGCTTCTAAGAGCCCTTACAGGTGTCCTGGCTGCCAGCTTTTATTTTAGTATTTTGCTATGGCAAAACTGATCTCTTGTGGTGATGGTGAACATGATCTACGGAAGGCAAAGAGGATAAATAAGCCAAACTAGAATTAAAAAAACCCTTCAGGCAAACTCCAGACTGCAAAAAGCACTGGCACAGCCGGCCACTGCCTTGTCCTGGCTGGAGGAAATTCTGGAGCATCCCACTGGACATGCCTGAGGTCCAGAAACTTCCACTTCAGAGCTGAGTTCTGCCCTCGTAGAGGAACCTGGGGTGAGTAGCAGCCTCCATCCCAAAAAAGCAACACCTGGCTGTGCCCAGGCTCCCCGGACCCTGCTCCAGCCTGTCCCTCTGGGAATCCTCTTCCAGAGAGGGGCTCTTCTCCAGACCCACTGCCAGGGGTTTCATCACACCCCAGGAGCCCCTCCCAGGGTGGGAAGCCCAGCTGCAGAGCTATTCCTGTTTTACTGGCTGTGGCCATGTCCCTGGACTCCCCATCTCTGCCCAGTGCCCACCTCTCTGGATCCATGCAGGACTGAGCTACTGAACCCTTTTTCCTCACTACCTTTTCAAAGCCACACTTCTGGATAACATTATCCACACTAAAATCCCTCAATGCCCAGCATTTCCAGCTTCCATCTCACTGTCACAGGCCAGAGGCTCTGACTCCAGGGCTCCTTTCTCAAAGTCCTTCCCAAGGCAGCACCTGATGGAAGGTGGGGTTGGAACCTGATGCTCTTTAAGGTCCTTTCCAACCCAAACCATTCCATGACTCCCTGGGGGGAAGTGCCACGTGGATCAGCTCCCCACACCCAGCACAAGGCTTGGGCATGCTCCACGGGGAAGTTTGTGGGATCTTGCCCCAACCCTGGCACACAGTGGTGGTGGAGGACACACTGATTTCTAATTAATGAGCTTTTTCCTTCCTGCTTGGCCAGGGGTTTTCAGGATGCGAAGCATTTCCAGAAGCAGATCCCTACAAGTTGAGTTTTTGCCATGGACACCTGGCCAGGCAGCTCCTTGTTACAGGCAGGGTAAAAATAACAGGGGAGGAAGAGAACACTGCCTGTTGACCAGGATAAATCACTGAACAGTTCTGCTGGCATTTACTAAACCCAGGAAATAAGAGTTTTGGGGCACTGGGGAGCCCCAGGAGTGGCAGAGCTGCAGGGAAGCCCTGTGAGATTCCCTGTCCCTGCGTGTCCCAGCTCATCCCCATGCAGACCAGCTGCTCTGGCTTTCCCTGGTAAATCCAGGTGCTGAATCCCAGTTAAAGGGATCCCAGGGAGAAGAGCCAGCAGTGAGGAGCACTGTCAGCCCCCGATGTGACTCGTGTTGGGGATCTGTGCCTGGAAGCAGGGGAATGGAAGCAAAACTTTGGGAGAAACACCTCCAGACCACTCCATGCCCCCCAGGGACACTCGGGAGCTGCATTTCCCTGGGATCAGCAGAGCTCAGCTCCTGCCTGGCATTAGGGACAGGGGATGGCTCCGTACTGGGATCTCTGAAACTCAGCCAACACCAAACCACTTCCCAACCACAGCAGTGGAAACTGAACAAATAACTTAATGCTCCACGGTCTTGTTTCTGGTAAGAGCTACAAATGCAGGTATGAGGGAGGAATTATTAAAAGCATCGTATCTCCTATTATTTTATCAAAAATAATAGGACTTTGGGAGGAGAAGAGAATGAAGGTGAACACTGAATAGCCATCACACAACTGGCAGAGCAGGTAACAGCCACCATGACTTATGAAGGTTCATGATTTGTTATTATGCATGGTAAATACCTTTCCAAATTGCTGGGAATAAAGTTTTGGGGTTATCTCTTGCACGCACACAAAAAGCTTTGCCAACAAGATTTGGGGGGAAAGAAAATAAATCGGATGCAAGGGGGATCATCTGCTTCCTTCACCAAGACAGCAGCAGCTGCCTCAGGGGTGTAGGAATAAAAGCAACACCTTCCAAATGCAGAATCCAACCATCTTCACCAAACTCAGCACTGCTATTTTCCTGCTCAATTTTAACCCAAGGTCCTTTGCAGTGTTGCCAACTACCACAAGTCTTCCAAGATTGATTTTTTTGGGAAAGCATCAGCTCCTGGAGCCCTGTTATTCACTGGCAACCTCCCTCTGCACAGCTTAAAGAGCATTTTTAAATACTCACGGTGTGGCACTAAAAGATTTGTTCTTAACTTTCCTAACTGGAAAGCAAACCAACAGAAGGAATTTAATGTTTATTCCATGAAAAAACACACAAAGCCTTTCACTTGGTGTGTTTAAGGAGAGCTCAGGAATGCTTTGGTGCCAGACTCAGGACACTGCAACGCTGGTAGTTGGCAACACCACATTTCTGGTGCCATGAGGGGGGTGTTGCTGTTGGCATAGCTCTTTGCTAAAATGAAATTGGGGGTTCCAACAGTGTAAAACAAAAAAACAAAAAGGGGAGCTGGGGGGAAAAGGGGCAGAGAAAGGGAAAAAAAATTCCACAAGTAGGAACTTACCACAACAGACAATAGTAAGAGTGGGGAGGAGGGTCAGCAACCAGGGCGATAGAGGAGAAAACAGAAAGTATTTAATTAGGGAAATTCCATAAAACAAACAAGCAGCAAATTGGCAGCAAATAAATTTTAAAATTAAAAAAAAAAAGGGTGAGCATCCATTAAAATATTTAAAACAGGGAGGGGGGGGGAAAAAAGGGCAAAACATGCAACAAACCTGAAAGCTACAAAGCACAAAGGTCAGAAAAAGTGTGGCAATGAAGGAGCACGATGACAGACGAGAGCTGAACCCACGGTGTCTTTTACCATGCAGTAAAACATGACCGAGTGGTGTTAGAATCATAACCAATGGCAGGAGTCTCTCCAGGGGTCGATTTAGGGGCAGAATAATAAAACAGATGCTCACAGGCCTCGTTGGCTTGAACACATTTACATCACTCCCACACCCAGGACAGGTTCTCTGCTGTGCTGTGTCTGCCTGGACCTTTTGTGGGGACAAGGGGATGACTTCCAGGGCCAGCCCTGAAGTGTCAGGGTTTATTTTAAGCTGCTTAATTTCCTTTTTTTTTGCTAGGCTGGAATTAAAACTGACATGCAGACATCGCCAGCCCAAATTATGTCCCACAACACCCAGGGTATTTGGTCTCAGCCTCAGTTCAGTCAAGGTGTGGTGGAAACCTGGAGGGAGGTGGCCCAAAATGAGCTGCTTGATCCATAGAAAAGCAGAGATAAACTGGAAAGATGAAGCCTAATATATAATAATATCATATTCACAGAGCTTTTTGGTGCGTTCTGAGATTTCTCCATGCTCGTGCACCCACTGTGCCAACTGGACTAGGGCTGGAGCCAAACTGACCCTGCAGATTAATCAATTGCTTTGCTCATTTTTAACCCAAAAGTGTGGTTCTCATGGTGTGTGTTGCAGAACTGTGAGCAGACAGCTTCCTCAAAAAGCCAGACAGCAAAACTGGCCCCAGTTAACACAACTGAGCCCTTCTCCTGCCAGATAAACCCCTACATAAATTGACTGAGAACAGAAAGAAGCAGCTTCTCCTCTGAGATCAAAGGTGCACCTGCAGCAACCCAGGTTTGTGTTTGGTACCTCTGAGCATTGGTGCTTAAATCGACCCCTGTGGGTGGGGTGAAAATATGGTATGAAGGGATGATTTTCTGTGTCAATGCTGATGGAAAGAAATATAAACAAATTATAAAAACAAACTAGTGATGATACAGTGGCTCATTCACCAAAGAACCTCATTAGTGGAACACATCAGCATCCATGCACTACCTACAGCTGCTTATGAAGAAATTCCTACTACAACCATGGTTTATTGGGATTTCTTTGGTTAATGAATTGTTTTAAACAGCAGACAGCAACAGAAATACCCACAACTAGCACATGTGGGCAAGCATTGGCGTGAGTCATCTGGAAACTCAATTAGTGTTCTTTGCTAACTAAGATGGAGTTACCTACCTCCCAGCCAGTACTCTGTGTGATAAAAAGTAAAAAGGGCATGTCACAGAAACCAAAAAAAAAGAGTTTCAAAGGCCAAAACATGACCAGCAATAACACTGCAATGGTTTCAAAGGTTCTAAGTCATCATGCATCCAAAGCAGCCTCCTCTGGCCCAGCACAGCCAGGCTCTCACCAGCCCCTAAGCTGGTGGCTTTTGCACCATCCACGTTTAGAAAGGTTCCTTGTATTATTTAACCACCACGTGAACAAACAAATAAACCCCCCAGCGTTTCTGGATGTTACCTACCAGGCTAAAGGCAAGGTACAGTGGGTTATCCCAGCATGCAAAACACAGTTTAAAAGAACACCCGAAAGGATAAACTGGAGTTTTTAACTCTTGGATAGTTCCGAAGTTACAACAAAACTTGGTATGTGATGTTCTCTCGTGTTAAATTCCAGAGGAAAAAAAACCTCCTGTTAATGATCCCTGTATTTACTGTGGATCATCACCTGACAATTCTCCTGGAATCTGAGAATAATGGTTTTTCATTTTCCTTGCACTGAGCATTTGAAGTTTCTTCACAATTCACCCTGCAGCTGAAAATTCAAGCCATTACCTGGTGAACAATCTTGCTGAATGCTTCCTGCAGTTTACCATGAATAGTAGACAACTTCTTGGCATCTCTGTTGGCTTCATGAATAGGAATAAGGACTTTGTAAACCTCATTAACTGCTTCATACATGCCAGCCTACAAAAATAAGGCCCATCAGATTGCTCCATCAATTCAACAGCCAGAATTACACACACAGCATTTAAATGGTCAAACTGCAAAATGAAAACGTGGCTCAGACACCACTGTGGGGTAATCACACCTTTTCTTAAAATGTACCCAGAAATAAATGGAATAAAATCCTCAGTTACCCTTGAAATCAGGAGCCTGCTGTGTTACACCTTGCTATTAGTAATTAGATTCATTAACATAACCAATCCTGGGATATTTTGGATGGATACAGGCACAAGAGCACAACAAGCTGAACAGGATCCTAAGCAAATCCACGGGAATTAAATATGGAAAAGCTTAAGTGCACATTTCAGCTTTTTCTGTTCAGCACACCTTCAGCCTGTGGGACTTTTGCATCCACTTCTGGCACTCCAGGAGAGATGGACTTTGGAAAATCCTTAGGATCTCCCTCATGGAGGTCCAGCCCATCAGGGGTAGGCACTGCATAGAGTGGCTTGGCAGGAATTCCAGGTTTCTGCCCTGGATTTATTGCTGCTTGTGCTTCAGCCCATTGAATGACACTTCATGTTGTGTAGTGGGAATTAATTCACTCGTTTTCCTTGGCTTCTGATGGATGCACTGGTGGCAGTGCATCCACCCTGCTCACACAAAGCTCTCATCCCACTCTTTTTGAAGAGAGGGAAAACCACCACGGCCTTTTTTCCCACTGGGAACTCCCAAAGGTGCAGTGAGGAGGTGAAAGGCACTGGGAACACAGCAAGGCCTCCTGGCCCCAGGTCCCACCCTTGGCACAGTTTACTCCAGAGGCCTTAATTAAAACTCCAAGTGCAAATTAAGCATTTGCAACAGAATTATACACTCAGAGAGAAAACGTTTTCCTTCCTACTGCCCAGCAGTGTGAGGTTGCTGGAGAAGTGAGGTAAAGAAATTGAAATCTTCTACCATGGAGAAAGATGCTGCAGCCTGTTCCAGCAATCCCACCAGACCAGCTTCTGTAAAATACTTCCCAGAACAGATTCCTTCTTCATCTGGGGACACAACATCATCAGAAACTGCTGACTCTTCCAAAACATTGGAAGATATGTTCTGAGGAGATAGAAGAGATTAAAATACATTTATTTAATTTAAACAACACTCAACACATCCAGCACTTTGCAAGCCAGCTGATTTGCAGTCAAATCCTGGAATTCCTATAAAGGTGGCTTTCTATTTTCAGAGAGTGTATATGCAAAATCTAGCTATTTTCAGAGAGCATATATGTAAAATCTAGCTTTCTATTTTTGTAGAGTATATACGTAAATCTTTCTATTTTTGTAGCACATATATATAAAACACATCTATTTTTGCAGAGCATATATATAAAATACACATTCCTATTCTCACAGAGCAGCATTTCATTCATGCACCAAACAGTGAGCAAGGTTTGAGGATGTAGGCACGGAACACCCGGCACACGGAGACACTTTGTACCTCAGCAGCCAACCCCCAAAAATCCCTTGGAGAGGGTGATGCCCACCTGAAATGTAACACAGCCCACGGGGAGGTATTTCCTGTCCTCCAGCATGCTCAGGTACTCGGCCACCAGGGCTGCAGAGTGCACCAGGCACTGGGCGGACTCGGCGTGGTTGCTCCTCTCCGAGTGTTTCCCTGCCATGTTCTGCAGCCACGTCAGCCGCAGGTCGGGGGAATTCTGGTAGCCCTTGGCAATCCTAAAGGAAGAGAAACCCCCCGTGATTGAATTTCCTTCCCTTCTGAACCAGCACAGCCCTTCAGCAGGGTTTTTTCACACCACATTTGGTGCCTTCTGCTTCAACACCAACCACCCTCGGTGCTGTCTGGAAATTCCTGAGACAAGAAGCTGTAGAGATGGGAAGTCACCCTAAATTACATATTTTTGAGCCTGTTAGTGGTGGGTGAGCAGTGGGTGATGCTGAAGCCCATGTTTCACCTGAGGCTGGTGGCAATCCAAAGGCGTGGGACAGTCAGAACACACCTGGCTGGCTCCCTACAACAAAACCTCTGCTGACTTCTAAGAAGCCTTCAGGGCCATTTGTGCAGGCAGCACCACGAAATTTGGCACTTGGGAGCTTAATATGGCTCTGGAATATCTTCTGCATAGAGACAACATTGTGTGTACCACCAAAAAGCCTTTTGGGCAGGCAGGTGCTGGAAGATCCCCAAGTTTTCCCTGAAGCAAGCAGGGAGAGCTCTCTCTACTCAGGAGCAGGATGAGATTGCCAGGGATGGCTGGGGAATGAAACTACTTTTATCCAAGGTAAGCTGCCTAAATGCCAAACAAAAGCTACCAACACCACATTCAAACACAACAGACAGGCACATACTGGTCTGTGAGCAGCGAGACCCAAAACTGCTCCAAAATCAAGTCCTGTAAGTGCCCAGATGTGCAGCATCTGAGCCCAAATCCCAACAGGAAGTAGCTGTGCTGTTTTCAGGTGACACAGGATCATGACAAGCAGTTTAAAACAGGATTAAGTTCAAACTAAAATAGTTGCTAATGAAAAAATAAGCAGTCAAAGCTCACAGCAACACAAAACCTCCAGGAGTGCAGGAGGCACCAAGCCTTGCTCAAGCAAATGAAGCACTGACATCTGTCCCTACAGTGCAAACTCTACCTGTACATCAGGTCAATCAGCATCTCTGGATCTTCCTGGTGCTCCTTCATTTTAACTGTGTCCGACAGGATCATGTGGAGGTTGAACACTAAATCCTGGACCTGTGAAAAATGAGCTGTTGTAAAGAACTGGCAATGGGAATCGAGCTACACATTGTTACGTGAGAAACACGGTCATTGAATCTTTGTGTGTATCTTGTCAGAACTAATCAAAGACCTGAGTTTTCTGAGCTTAGATGACTTAAAAACCAAAAAATAGACCCTTTTCAGGGAATGCATGCAAATTCCAGTTCTAGATGGAGGTTTAGGCACAGCCTGTTAATGAATTACACAGTACTTGTCTTGTGGTTTATGTCTTTCACCTGGTCAGGAAACGTTGTCTCCCTAAGTTCCAGATCTTCTTCAGCGTACGTCAAAATAGTCTTGAGGGAACGTCGCAGAAACTCTTCATTGAAGTTCTGGGATGTCCCCACCAGGGATGAGAGGGACATGGTCACCTGCATCTTCACTCTGGCAAAGTTCTGCAACAGAGATGTTGTTATGGTATTTCAGCAGCCTGGAGACAGTGCAGTATCAGTGCTTTGCTCATGGCACCCTCCTCCTGACCCGACAGAGAAAAGAAAACCGAAGTTTTGCAAGAAAGGCTGTCTCAGATCAGTGATTAGAATAAACCTGGTGCTGCCAAACTGCATAACCTGATGATTATTTAGTTCCAGATAAAGGTTTGTCTGCAAAAATATTACTGTTGTCTCCTTCCACATGGTCTCCTCTCACACACCCTGGATAGGATGATGCTCTCATGAAACAGCCTTGATCCTACACAGCTGCTTTTGGTTTGGCCAAGCCTAAAAACTGGAATCCCGTTATTTTTGCTGCTCTCAATCCCCTCACAGTCCCTGAGCCCAGAACCAGGGTGTCCCCCAGTTCTGTGGGGGACTGTACCCAAAGCCAGCAGCCCCCAACCCCATTATCTGCAACGACCCAGTGAGGAGCAGCAGCACTCACGTTCCCAATCTCGAAGTTCTGCCTCATGAGGAGGTACAGGGAGGCACTGGCGTGGGACCTGATGGTGCTGATGCTGCTGCTGCAGTGCCTCAGGAGCCTCAGGCACAGGTCTGCACATTGCTCTGTCTCCTCCTCAAACAGCAGCTCAGGGAACTGCAAAACAGCACGGGAGGCAATCAGTGCTTGGACAGGCAGGAAGGAGCACTTGGACAAGCAGGCAGCAGTGAGGGTACACTGGAATGAGAGGGAGCCCAGTCCCTCTGTTTTGAGGGGAATGATGCTCACGTGAATCACTTTACAGTAAGGCAAACCTGGCAGCACTGGAAGGCAACTCATTTTACCTCCCCCCACAACTTGCTCCTACATCTACACCCTCACACTGATTTACATCACTCCCAAAAACTCAGGCTTAAAACCTTGAGCTCTTCCCTGCTACAGAAACTGGAGAACTGTTTCAATTATAGGCCCAGTAAAACAAATTAATTTTAAGTGAGATTTGTCCAGCTTAAACCCCACATGTGCTCCCCGCTGAGCAGGTGCCTCTTCCCACTCAGTGCCAGCCAGCAGGAACCCACATCCCACTCATGGTGTGTGAGCTGCACCAACCCCAAAACGTAGAAATGCAGGTACTGCCCATGAGAACCAGGCCAGACCACGCTGCCTGAACATTGATACTGCCCAAAATAATAACAGCTTGGGGAAGGGACCCCATACAAAGGAATAAACAGTGCCTTCCTCCCTCAGTGCTGCTCAGGGTGGGTTTCAGCATCCACAGGGGATTCACCATCTAAGCAGCTCCTCTCTGTGTGGCAAAGCAGTGCTGGAGGTAAAGGGCACTTTGGTTGCAGGCCATGCTGTGCAGCAGCACTTTGAGCACCCCGCCGAGGATGCTCTCCTTGGACTCCGTCACGGACACGGTCTGCAAAGGGAAACCCAAATTCCGTGAGAAAAATCAACCTCCTGCGTGTTGTGTGTGTGGGAGAGAGCAAACAGCTCTGACCAAATGCCCTTTGCATGGGGGAATTACCCACTTAGCTGGGCCTGTGAAACAGCCCCGTTCTGAGCCAACTGCTAGGTGAGGAACACCTGATCCATGGAGAAAGCAGGTGGAATGGGGATTCTTTGTCCCCAGTGAGGCTCTGACCCTTGGGGACATTGTTCTACTGGAGGGAAAGCCCATAGCTGGGCTCTAGCTGGGTTATTCAGGCACAAAGCACAATCTCTGGGATTGCTGGGTCTCTCTGCAGCTCAGAGGTGGATTTGGGAAGCACAGTCCTGCCTGCTCCCAGCCCATACCCAGGTTCATTTGCACAGAAATCGGGGAACAAAGTGAGTACAGATCCAGGAGGCTGACCTGGAACCCAGTGATGTGAGGCAGATTTGGGAAAAACTGGAAGAACTGTTTGGGATAGGGCAAGATTTGGAGATTTTTACAGTTTGTTACTGAGTAACTATTTGTTGCACTACAAGGAGGGGAAATCTTCAAATTTTCAATGTCAGGGCTGAAGGAGGGTATTGCAATGTAAAACCAGATTGTTACAGGATTTTGAGAGGCATCGCCCCCTTCCTGCTGCAGCTGAGCAGTTGTCTCAGCACTCAGGCAGTGAGGAGCAGCAGGGAGGTTTTGTTTAACCAAGTGCTGCCTGGCCTGTGACTGTAATGGCATCACATCTCTATTTTCTTATCAGCCTCACCTGTACAACTATCTCTAGTGTATCCAAAATGATCAGGTTGGCTTCTGTTGCAAGATTCCCATCGATGAGTGCCTCGTGTTCTATCTCTGCCCTTGACCTAATCAGAGAAAACAAAGCAGTAAAATTACTTCCTGTTTGAGAACCAGACCTATATATTTTCCAGTCAAAAATGTTCTCTCACTAGCAGGAAACTCCCAGTTACAGTTTGTATATTTATCACTAGACAACACCACGAGGAGATTTCAATGCACCCACTGAGAGGACAGGAAGGAAAACTCAGTTTTTTTACAAGTACAGACTTACAGAGGCTTCACGTTCATCATGCTTGGAGAGCTCACACTGCTCTCTGACACTTCATGACTCTCCCAGGAACACAACAACAGTTTAGACCCCAAGTCCCACTCCAAAGTGGCTCAGCAGCATCGTTAGGCATGCGACAGCACAACCAGGAACAGGACACGTGGCTTTATGCTGCAGGCTGTGGACACACGGTGGTGCTACACGAGCTGGGAACCTGCACTCACGCTGGGAGCAGCACAGTGCAGCCTGCCACGGTGCAATCTTATCTCTCCAAGCTACACTGCACTTAATCCTTGAAGCATCACTTCCTCTCTGAGGAGAAGGTCTTGGTTTTGTTGTTCCATGCCAGGCACTGGCTTTCCTGGAAAGCCTTGCAAAGTCCAGACGCCCACTCACACCTGTGGCTCCAGGAATTCAGCAGCAGCCAGCCCGTTCCAGCTGCAGTGGCAGCAGCTGCACTGGGCAGAGATCCAGTGCTCTACTGAAAGAGCCCAACCCTGGCCTGCCCTGCCACAGGTGCTCTCTCTGACAGACTCGTGCCAGGCCAAATCCCAACAGCAGGGTGACCAAAATCCCAGAAAACTACACAGAAAGAGGGAGGAACTATTTGGCTGTTGGAGCTGTATTGCAGCAGCCCCTTCCTGCCACACTTCACGTCCTCTGGAAACTGGGTCACGCACCCAGCATCTCCAGGATAGGAAGTTTTGGGACCTGGCCCCACATAAAATAATTCCATCTGCATAAAATGACAGCAGCTGCAAGCTGTGCACAGTTCTTGGGGTGAAAGTCTTGTTGATGGGGTTTCAAAGGGCCAGGCTCTACCTACACACACGGGACACAGCAGACCCAGTCACAGCAAGCAGGGGTTAGAAAGCAGCTCTGGAGAGTTTCATCTAAGCAGCTCATTTTGTGAGGTGAGACACCATCCTTTGACCATCAAGGAATTCCACAGCTGTTAAATGTGTCCATGAGGTCCTTCAGGGAGGGGGAGGCTCAGACCCAGTGCCAGCAGTGAACTGATGAGTTCTTCAAGCCAAATTTTAATCTGGTGTGACTCTGGAATCTATATCTAAATCACTTCAACAGCAGACTGAAACACACTGATCATTTGGCTTCCCCAATGACTCCACAGGCCTAGAGCCTTGGACAAAAAGCCACTGCTTCTCATAAGGAGAAATTACATTTTTGTGTGGGACAAAGCAACTAAAAGCTGTGAAGAATTGCTTTCTACTCCAGGAATAGTCAGTGTCTGCAAGGGTAAAATGTGGCTTGATGTCCATCTGGGCTCTGAGGACCCCATTCCTCAGTTTCTTCCAAGCTTCACTTGGGCTGAGATTGCTTTCCTAGGATTAGGAACAATTCTTTTGCCGGGAGGGTGGAGACTGCAGGTTGCAATTAGAGGAGACAGAAAACGTGCACAGCAAAGCTCCAACACAACTCCTGAGCCCTCTGGATTAAACCACACCAAGAGAGGGAATTTTCAAGGAAATGGGTGTAATAAGCCAAAAGAGCTCATTCCAGTCAGTTGCACACACACACTGAGAAGTTCTGCCAAGCATCACAAACAACGCTGTGATGATTGAGTCTGCAGATGTACAAAATGGCAATTTATAAGAACTGCACACACAATGCTACAGTACCTGGCTGGTTTGTGGCTTCTAAAAGCACAGCACATGTGGAAAAACAATCAAAGTGATGGATTAGGAAAGGAAAGCGAGCTTTGTGAACTCCAGAATGCTCTTATGGAATAAAGGAAATATGACATGAGATATATATATATATGCTATCTGTGGAACCTGTTAATGGATCTTCCCTCTAAATTACAGCTTAGGGCAGGGTTTTCAGAAAGGAATGGATTGTAGAAATCTCTTTAAATCCCATTTGAAAGTCTAAGGAAGCAAGGGACAGTGGAAAGGCAAAGAGTTGGGAGGGCAGGGTTGGACTAAAAGCTATTTGCTTTTTTTTTTTACACTGCCAGCCCTGTCTAACCCAGCAGCACAAGGGCAGAGTGGCTGCTGGCAGTGACCTTCTGTGGGGAGGGGACCCTGCTCTCACAGGCCCTGGCATGTGGGGAGAGCAGAAGGATAAGGCAGAGTTACTTGTCAAGCTTCTCTGTGTTCTGCCGCCAGTGAGTCATGTCCTTTCTCCACCTCAGGTTCTCCTGGCTTCCGAAGGCGCTCCCAGAAGGGCTCCTCTCTGCAGGGGAACAGCAGAACAGCAGCAGTCAGCTGGTGCTCATCTCTGCTGCACGAGCTGCTCACAAGTGGCAGGTGGCAGCAAAGATGACTCTCTACAGCCTGAGGCTGTGGCACTCACCCAGGATGTTTACATGGCCCTAATTCTGTCCCTGCTGAGTGGCATGAGGCACAGAGAGGCAGCTGAGACACTCACTGGTAAGAGGAGTCCCTTCCTTGGACTGCACAAGGAGCCTGAGTGTGCCAACCCTCAGCACTGCAACGCTGCTGTCCTCAGCTGGCACCCAGGAATGTTCTCAGTGGTGCTAAGAACCCCTTTCCCACCTCACAATCTTTTATTCTCATTGCTGGGAGGGCGAGGGAATTTCAAGTAATAAAGACAATCTGGCCACATTAAGAAAAAAAATAAAGATCCCCATCTCTGAAGTGATTCCTTAATTATGGCTCTAAACTACTTATCCACCTTAGCCCACAGTGACAGGCTCCTGTGTGGCAGAGCAGGAGACAAAACCACAGTTCTGCTTCCTGTCCTAACCCCCCGGCCACCCTTTGAATTTGAGTGTTCCTAAAACTTACTGGGTTTTCCCAACACTAAAAATCATCAGAAGGTGCCCGTTAGCCCAACTACAGTTATTTCACATCTCCTTAAGTCAGCAGCAATGTCCAGGCCCTTTCAGAGCTATCAAAGCAAGATCAGGCAGTTTGTTTTCCTCTCTGATCCTTGAACAGCATACTCTAGAAGATGCTACACTGGAAAACATTAAGGGAAGAACCCACCATAAATGAGGTGTGATCTCACTCTAAAAGGCAGTCAAATAACAAATAAATCGTCTAAAACTTAGGAAAAGTGTAGAGATGTAGCAGACCCAGTGAAGGGTGCTGCAAACTGCAAACAGCTTTCCTAGGGGCCCCTTTGTCTGTATCCCCACCACAGATGGGTGCAAATAATTGTTGGGACGGGAGGAGCAGTTTTTGGAAAAAAGGGGATGGCACAGAGGACTCCTTTACTTACCCAACTGTCCTCTGCTTCTTCGGACCATTTCCTGCCTTGCCCCTATGCTGCCCAAAATTGCTTCTTCAAGTTTGGCTCTCATGTCTTTTGACTTCTTAAATGTCAGGCTGTTCATTCTTTCAAACACTTTCTTGCCCTGCAAGTTCCAAACAAAACCATGAGGGAAGATTCTTTCAATTTGGGATCTTCTCTGAGAATTAGCAACTGAAAATATGTTTCCTGTTAAAAACATGCAGTAAGAAAGGAATACAGATTAAGCTGGTAGGCAGATAAATCATTCAGATTCCAGCATTGCTACAAAAAACTCTCTTTTCAAAGTGACACTGCAGCAGCTCCCAGATGAGGGGCAAGCAGCACAAACTGCTTGAGAAGTGGAATAAGGCAGAGACATTCACATGGCTGAGAAGTAAACACGGGAAAAGCCTGGCCTTGGGACTGTGAATACAGGAAATACTTTGGAGAGAGCAGGAAATGCCTTTCTGCAGTCGTGTAAAGGATGGGAGCGTAAAGGTCCTCGGCAGGGCGCAGGAAGGGACTGTGGAAGGTCCCAGCTGGGCAGTACCTTGTACTCAAAGCAGGACACGCAGAGATAGAGCAGGTCCAGCAGGCGGTTGAGCTGCAGCACTGACAGGTCTGTGAACCACTTCTGCAGGACGCTCTCGTCCGCGTTCTTCAGCACCCACAGCAGGCAGATGAGGAGGCTGCGGCTGGACTCAGTTGAGAAGGTGGAGTGCTGCCTGCCACTCTGAAACACAGGTCAGGACAGTGTGCTTCACATTCACATGTTCCCATCACCACAGCACACGAGTTTCTTCCCTTGAGATGCCTTTGAAAGCCTCCAGCAGCTTAGGAGTTAAGCAGAGGGGCTCCACTCATTATCTCACGCTTCCGTCAGTGTCTCACTGAGAGTGCACCTAAATCCCAGCAAAATGGGGTCATAATCCCAGAGTGAAGGCAAGAGAAGGCAGAAATGGAAGGGTCTGCCTGCTGCCAGAATCAGGATTCCCTCTCTGTGCAGAGAACAGGGGAAATGGCCCCTCTGTGTCTTCAGCTAGGTGGGATTTAGCTGGGGTAGAATCTGAGCTTAGGGCTTAAAGCTCATAGTGACTATTGCACTTCACAGAGCTTTTATAAGATTGTTTCAGAACAAGAGAATCTTTATCAGGGAAGAGAATGCTCCCATTTTCTGAGGTTTATTGATTTTTATCCCTCCTTGGCATTGTCCTGTGCCCCTCTGAGACACACAGCAACATGCAAACAGTGCTTGGTCCCCCTTGTCCCTTCCTCTCTGCAACACCCAGCTGCAAACTGATGTGGGTCCCCACAGAACCTGCAGAATATTTGCTGCCTGACACAGACTGAGGGTCAGGAGATGGGGAGGGATGGATTTGTACCGAGGAGGGGAGTAGAAAACTGCTGGGCCTGGTGAGCTGGGGGACAGATGTCCCTGCAATGGCCATGGCCACTGTCTGGCTGATCATGCTGCCACCCTCGCTCTCGTAATCGTCCACGGCGACACAGCTCGGCCTCCCCCGCTGGTTGTGACTCTCTGCAGAGAAATACAGGAGTTTAGTCAAGCCCCAAATCCAAGGCTTCGCCCCCCAGACTCCCTCCACAGTGCTGGTCTCACTGAACTGGGAATGCAAACTGACAATCATCCCATTCGAGGCATCCTACAAAGAACAGGACAATGATTCGAGGGCATGAAAGCAAAGAAAGCAATTCCCAAATGCAACCTACACAACCTCAGTACTTAAAACCCATCTAACAACAGACCTTTTGTCCCTTTGAATAGTCCAAATCCTTTCTTGCAGCTTTATTGTGTCACTAAACTTAAAGGATGTAGAGGACAACTCTAAATTCCACACTATTCCTGACTGGACTCCTTGTCCTGATTGGAAATAACCTCTGCTGCTCTTTGGGACATTTTGCAAAGCACCCCTGAAATGGAACTGCTGATGGAGCACATGATAGGAGGAAGGAGAGGAACTCTGCTTATCCTTTGGAATTAGGAACTCTGGTACAGCGTGAGGGGTGACTTTTTAAGCAGATCAGAGACATGAAGGGAAGCTGACTCTGCATCTACAGCAGCCAGTGGGATGTAAACTAAAATGCACTGCTGATTTTTATTTCATGCCAACAAGTGGGCAAATGCAACTTTTGAATGTTAGCAGGCATTGAAGGCACATTTTACAAGCGAGAACAAACACGAAAAAATATCAAAGTCGCAACCCAGAAACAACCTCGTCCGACAGCAAGGCGTTCATAACTCAATTTTAGATCCCAAACACTCAAGTCTGGGTGAGCAGATGAGCAGATAGCCAAGGCAGAAAATATCAAATACCTGTGAAGTCATAGAGCTGAGGCACAGTTTCCATGATCACGCCAATCAGAGGTAGATACAGCATTGCCACCCGGGCCTTTACCTGGGGGTCAGCGTACCGCGGGTCCGAGTCGTGGCTGGACAGCAGGTTGTGTACCATGTTGATGACCTTCTTATGCAATCCAAATAAACTGTTAAAAGACAGTTGGGTCATGCACGTTTAGTTAATATCTTCAAAGCAAAATCTCTGGTGTAACTAAGGGGCTTCAAAAAGGAAAAAAATCCCGTTTTTTATTTTTAACTTCACACGAACTGCCACTGCATGTGTTTTTTTTTGATCTGCCGTGGATTTTACAGGTGGCTGGTTTTTCAGTGTGCCTTGTAAAATGGGCAAAAATATCTTGTGGAATGCATACCCAATATGATGTGGACGCTCTCATATTTTCCATAAAAAACCCCCCAAGTCCCAGCTATTGCTGTGCTGAAGCATTGAGTCTACTAAAAACTATTAGGAAAACTTAGGGAATATGGAAAACAGGGAGAGAAATCTGAGAGGACAGTGGGTTTAGTAAAACTATTTGTTGCATTCTTGCTATGTTTCTATTTAACACCATTTACAGAGAGACAAACCCTCCTAAGCCAGAACATTGCTTTAATCAAATGATCAGGAAATTCCTGCTTCAGCTGCCCACCCTACCCCATGCAATTACTGAACCAAACAGGAGACTACAGATCCATAATTCTGAATAAAAAGTAGCAAAGACATGAAGGGATAGAAGGAAAAATAGCCCAAATGGCCTCTCTCATTATTCAGATGCAAACACTGGCAGAGCCCTTCTGTAGGGCACTAGGTGTGACCCTCCTCAAAAACACAAAAACTCCCTGGCATCTCTCAAGGACTCTGCTCCTTTCAATCCCCTCAGCCACCACGCAGAGGCAAAACTCTCCCAGAGCAAATAGCAGGTTCTCTCTGCAGCTATTTGCTTCTGTAGGCAAACCAGCCAAGAAGACACTTTATCCCATGCATGAAGCAGCCAAGGAAGCTCAGACATTAGGCAGTAGCAAAACATAAGCTGCAATGTTCAGACCTGAGGTATTAAAACAAGTGTTGAATTTCAGGCAGTATCCACTTTACCTGAAAAGTAGAGGTGAGTTCTCGTTAAAAAAAGAGGCTTTGACTGGATTTTTGAGGGTTTGAAGTGACTAAAAGGCAGCAGTACAGCTTGGGAGGACATCAGCTATTGGAGCTGCACATCCTCCCTGTGGCTTTTAATCAAGCCATAATGAGATCCTACAATTGCTTGTTTGTGTAATTAGTGAGAGCCTTAACAACTAGGAAGGAAACGCTTATTTAAGTGACTGGTTCCTTCAGATTAAGGATAAAGAAAAGTCTTTGTATTATTTTGAAGGAGTGGCACCTAAATCGTGTTTTTAAAAATTCAAGGGGAACTATCCCACAGGCCATAAAACCACAGATAGGGAAAACATCCAAGCAACACAGCATCATTCCAACCTCGGGATCCATGGATTTCTTTGTCATTTTCCCAGAGCTGAGTGGGCACTGTGCTGGATTGATCCATCGTGGAGAGGAGGAAATGCAACCCCCTGCTCTTCCTGCCTGATAAGGCAGCGAATCGATCTCGCCGCCCTCCCACCATCCCCGCCGTTATCTCAGCCCTGGCCTGGATTTTTTTAAAACACCCACCCACACTTCTGGAAAACTGACTCTGGCACTGAACTCTGAGGGTTCAATTCTGGTTTTCCCACTTCTGGCCTGCACCATCAGCCAAGATGGGCAGCGTGGGCGTTGTGTGATGGCCAAAGCACCCCCGCAGTGTTTGCAGAGACAACTGTGCGGGGTCCAGCTGCTTGGACTGTCACGTTCAGCTGGATCCCTTCCCCTGCACGCTTGGTTTGTCCTGTTTTTCAGGCTGCAGGTGCTCTGCAGGGCTGCACTGTGCCCTGGCACACTGAGGGATGTATCCGACACACACTTCCAGGGAACTGATGTCCTTTCTGTCCAACTCAACCCAAAGAGTTCTTACAAAATGAGCTAAAACTAAACATATCTTGTTAATGGAGCAAAAAGAGCAAGGACAGAACACATTTAAGGCTCTGGATCACCTATCAAGGCCTAAAGCAGGCCTCTAACACAATAAGCAACTAGATGAACATCCCTCTCCATTCCTGCTGCAGGATAATGAACTGGGAACAATTCTGAGCTTTCTCCAGTGGTGGCCACAATATTTTATGGAAGGCAAGTCTGAACTCTCTGCTGGTGATACTGTATGAGTGTTAAAAGTCTTCACAGCAAGGGAAGAGCCGATCTGAACACACTTGATTTACTTTAGCTGATAGATTTACCAGGGCAAACGCAGAGGGTTTGAGCTTGAGAAGTCAACAAACCTGAAATTACAAGTTATTCTGTAAAACAATAAAAAAATAAATGTTTTACAGGTATACATCTGCCCCCACATTTAGGAGCTTTGATCAAAATGCATCTCCAGAACTGAACTGGTATCAGGGGGCTTTTTCTGGCTAGACAAGGTTTGAGAGGAATTATCTCCCCAGTGGACACCAGCAAGCTCCTTTGTGCAGAGATTGCCATCCTGGGCCAGGCTTAAAGGGCTTGGTAGGCAGGTAGAGAACAGAAAGTTTGTGAAGAACAAGGGCAGAGAGTCAGAGACAGGGCCTGATTTCCAACCAGTGAGCAGGATGCTCCTCTGGCACAAAAAGGATTTCTGCAGACAGCACAAATGGGTAAAGATTTGCTGCTTTTTCCATTTCAGGCCAGACAAATGGGACTGCAGCGTGTTATGTATATATACAGGAAAATATTCCAGTTTATGGCATCACTTTCTTCTCCAAGAGGAAACAGAATGAATGTTTAACTCCAGAGACCTCTTGGCAAAGGGGCAGAATTAACCATGAATCATCAGCATTTGTCGACTCGGCTGATATTTCTGAGCCCACCTTGAGAAAAATGCCTGTGAGGGAACTCAGGACTGTGGAAGCAATCAATAATTTCCATTGCAACCCATTTTAAAGAGGCAAGGCAGAAAACAGCCCTAAATAACACAAGGAACAGACTGGATGTCAGGACTACAGCAGAAAATTATTTGCCGCACAAGCCAGGCAAGTCACTGACAAACTCTGAATGCTTGACTCTATTTATCTATTTATGTAACCCACAGGGGCCTCATCAATGCATAATTTACAGTTAAAAAGAACTGGGAGAACCACAGGCAAAATCTATTGTAACATTTAAAACCACTAGCAAGAGAGGCTTCCTCAATGTTGGAAATTATTTTCTTGTTAGGTTTGAGAAAAGCTGTTTTCCTTTCAGAGCTCCAGCAGTGCCCCAGTGGCACCTGGGGGCTCCAGCAGGAACTTCTCAGCTGGAAAAATGGGATTGAAATCAGGTTTACAGAGTCTGGGATCAGTAAGAAACACAAGGGGCAAGAAGAAAGAAGATTCTTAAAGAGCTGTTTTCTTATCATAGCTTACAAATTTATATAAATTCTGGCCATGCCAGGACTTCCTTTGCATCCACTATTTGCTTGGAATTACAGAAAACTCTGGAAAAACAAAGTATGGTAAAGATTTACCCTTCTGCATCAGGATCTAGAATGACAGCCAGTTCTGTGAGCACCAGCCCGGCCAGGTAATGCTGCTGGCGGAAAGGCACAGACAACTCAAACATGTTTGCAATCTTCTGGTCTTGGACATTTGTGGAGAACCCAGAACTCTGAAAAAAACCAACTTTCAGAAGCTGCACTGTGAACAGAGTCAAAGCTTAGGAAATATTTCAGAAGCAGTTTTAAGATTTAAAGACAACCTCACACCTTTTCCCTTTTTTTGTTTGGATCGAGGCACATCTACACTTAAACTCCATCCCAGCTCAGTAACCCTTCCATTAATTCTTGTTTGTTGTTACTGTCTTCCCCTGTCAGGAAAGTTAAACCAAATAACCTTTAAAAGTGGATTAGTTAAACTTTTAAGTCAAGGATGCTCTTATTCAGGCTGAAGAAGGCTCTAATTTGATTTAGTTTACGTGATTTTGCACCTAATTAATCCACTTGAACGACACACTAATTCAAATTTCTCCTTCTGAGCAGGCCAGGACCAAGCTGCAGTGAGCTCAGAAGTCCCTTGTGTTGCCAGAAAAGGGTAACACTGGATAAAGTGCTTTCTTTTATGGCTCATTTGTGTTTGTCCAACATAAAAGGGGACCAGGTCCCTAAAGACAGTGTGTGGTTACTACCAGGAGAGGAATATGGGCACTCTTTTTTCAGTAATGAAACATCAAAAGAAATCAGAACCTATGTGGCAGGAAAAGCTGATTTCTAACTAAACACTTCCAAAAATATTAGCAAGAGGGTCCGAAGGTACAGTGATACAACTGCCTCCTAGGATTTAATTCCCAGCACTGAGCTCAGCTTGTATTTCCCAAAGGATCCTGGTCACAGGATCCTTCTCAGTACCTGGGAAGTGGCTGAAGACACAGATGGTGATGGGGATGCAGGTGGTGTGAGCAAGCTGCAGGGTAAATTCAAGGTGACATAGTGCTCATGGCTGCAAATGATGCGCAGGAAGTCCAGCTTCAGAGATGCCAGGTTGCTTGGATTTGTTAGGGAATACAGCTTTGAAGACACCTGCAAAGTCCAGCCCATAGAATTGCAGTCAGCACCAAAAGAATGTAACTGCAGGGTGAGCCCCCCTGTCCCACCACTGCTCCCCAAAATCACTCCTAAAGCAACAGCTGGAGAGCTTGGGATCCTTAAATGGTCACACCCATGTCCACATCACTTCTTTGTGCCAGAGATTAAATTCCTGATGTGCAGGAGCCACACACATCCCAGACATATCTCTCAATACAAGATCTACATACCAGTCATTTAAATAACCAAATGAAGAACTGTGGACTTCACATACTGGAGGGTTGGAACAAGATGATTTTTAAGATCCTTTCCAACCCAAACCATTCTTTGATTCTGTAAGTCCCACATCCTGTTGATTTCAGCAGGGAGTTTTGAGGACCACAGTGTGATGCACTAACAGCTCCGACATGCAGGTAGGTTTTTATACAGTATCTTTTCTATATAAAAAATATAATTAATGACATATAATGTATGTAATATACAGTAGGTAACTTAAAATCCTAAATGCTCTTGCTGTTCTTTTGCCCCTTATAGAGAATGTTTTCGAGTCTGCAGGGAAAACGAGTCTAAGCTTAGTCTCAGTGATCCCTCGTTATCTCCTCTGTACACAGTGTCAGAACAGATGTTTGTAGTCAAACAAAACTTTGTGGTTCAGGGTGATTTCCCTGCCACACTGCAAACGAGGAGCCCTCCTTATGGGGGAGGACACCCTGCATCCCCCAAAGGATGGAAGAGGAGCTCAGTGATCAGTCTGATCATCCAGGGTCACCGTGTCCTTGAGAGACCACGACAGTCTGAGCTCCCTCACAGAACCTCCCACTAATTTTTGATTCAATTACTCTGAACGTGGTGAGCAGAGGGAATAATTCTCTCTTCCTGCTGCATGTCCATTCACTCCAGGGAGTGACTCTTAATTCACAGTTAAGAGTGTAATCAGATAGGCGTAAACCCTAAATCACCTCTGAGAATGCCCCGCTCTAAGAAGACCTGAACAGCGAAATTCTGTGTCCGTATTTTACTGTCTGTCCAGAGAAACTCAACAGTAACAGGCTCTGCCATGGTTCAGTTAAGCCACAATGTCTATCTGCATTCACCTGTTTGTAGCAGGTCTTAATGAGAGCAAAAACAAATCCTCTGTCCATGATGGACAACAGATCATTGAGGAAAAACGCGAGACTGGTGTTGAGCCGCTCGACCATTTCCGTGTCCTGGAGAGAAGGGAGAGAAAAACAGAAAGCAGATGAAGCACCCGGTGTGTTTTCAAGCAAACAAGAGGCAGAGGGCTGGTGCCTGAGCTGGGCTCAGGGTAATTGTTTGCCATCACCTTCTGGAAGCGGGAGACTATATCACCGGCGATTGTGCTGACCAGCGCAGTCACGTCATCCATGAAGCGCTCCGGGAAACGATTCTTCCTCGGCGCATCCAGTTTGTCAGCAAAATACAGATGGTGCACCATGCTCTTCACCTAGGGGGATATAAATTACAGCACGGGCACTTGCAGTCGTTGCTGTTTCTGTTTGAAAGCAGGAGCTGGGAGATATCAGGGAGGTGTGTGGGGTTTGCTCACCATCAGCTCGAAGAAGAACCAGGCCTGCTGCAGGGCCGCCTCCCGCACGCTCCCGCTGCACACAACCCACTGCAGGGCCAGCTCCTCGTGGAAAAGCTACACAGAGTCAAACCCAGAGTCAGCCCGAGCCTCCAGAGCAGCTCCCAACACAGCCCCCATGAGAAATGTCAGCACGGTCCATGGCAAGTATGGCAAACAATGAGTTAAGCAAACTAAATAACTGAGGACATGACAGCAGTGGTGGCATCCCATAAAGAAATCCCCAGCTAACAATGAGGGATGAGGTTATGACATGTGATGTGAGAAACGTTTCACAGCATCTTGCTCCAGGATTGAATCTCAAGTGCCAAAAGAACTTTCCACCCACCCCCAAGAAATAATAATTTTAAAAAAGTTTGGTGCTCAAATTAGTTTAGTTTAAAAAAGTCTACCTTTCTGCCTGGTCTGATTTTCACATGAAAAAGGAGTAAAAAGTGGACATATAAAGTGATTTGTACAAAGATGTATATTTACTGTGAGAAAGGACTTAGTAAGAAAGAAACATGGGGCTCAAACAGCTCTTGGATTTCTTTTCTTGGGACGACCAACCCACAGACTGACAGCGGCAGTGGCCACATTTTCATTACACAGAAACTCAGGCATTTTGCCTTTCTGACGTGGTTTAGAAGGATCTCCTCTCCTCTAAGGGAGTTCACTTTCAAGGTGACTCCCATTCCCTTTCTGGAGTCTCTTTGGATTAACACCTGGATAACTGAGCTCAGCACACTGAGCCATCCAACACATTTTCATTTTGCACACAAAATGTATCCTTTACATGTCTAGACAGTGCTATTCATATTTTTTGAAAGCCAGTAAAAAACTGGCCCCAAACACTACGGCCATTAAATCAGACAAGCTACTCCTGATCATTTAATTCTTCCCAATTCAACTCCAAATACTTCACATTCTCTACAGCCTGGATACTCAGAGGTGTTAAGCACCAGCAGTTCCTAACGACCTCGGGGGGAGAAAAAAAATAAATCAGGCTATAAATAAAAGAATAAATTGCATCATATTTTCAGAATGACTTGACCTCCCTGCCCCACAATATCAATTGTCTCCACTGAAATCTACCTTTTTGGTTGGTAATCGTCCTGTTAATGTTTGTAAGAAACTTGACGTCTCAGTGTGCGAAGACATACGATTACAACTTCGATCCGTAGCCTACGGAGTGGAGATGAATGAATGATGACAGGACATTAAAGTTTGCCGTGGATGGGTTTTGCAGCTCAAGGACAACGAACGTTTACAAAAATACTCTTGCAACTGCAGGTTTTTACAGCTTTTTAAGCATTCTCAAACTCTTAGCCATTTACAGACTGGGTCTAAACAAAACGACAGCAATTTTGATTGGTTTTAAGACATACAGGTTATTTAAAGAACTGCATGTTCTGATGCACAATGCTGCAAAGCATGAAACTTTTCCATTGTTCCATTTTATCAACATGCACGGGTAATACTTGGAATTTCAGCCCATACCTCTCAATCCACCAGAGGCCAAGCGTGGGGGGATGTACCCACAGCCACGCTGCTGCTGCCACGGGCAAGGGGAGAATCACTCAAGTTCTGCTTCTGACGGAAATAATTTGCCATGAGAGCAAGTGAACTTGGACTAAATATTTTGGGAAGGCTGATAAAGTGGGAAGGAGGAGCAGTTGAGAGGTACGTTCAAGGCAACCATGCAGTGGAGAGCAGCAGGCAACGGGGGCTAAATAAACTCTTTCTGACTGAAGCTGCTGTAAAGTTTTCATACTTTGCAACACAGAACAATACAATTGGCCCTGGCAAATCACTGCCTCCAGCACTCAAATTGACACGTTTTAAGAGAGAATTTCACATGTGGCAATCAATTTGGGTTCACAATATTCCACTCAAACAAGTCATGAAGGATTACTGGATGATGAGTGCTAAATGCTTAATGAAAATGGCAAAATGGTTCACGACATCGAAAGGAATGGCAAACATGGACAAAACTATGAAGCTGTGATTAATGTTCCCACTTAGAAATGTGCTCCACCTGAAGCTGAAACTAGTGTGAGAGAGAGAGAAAAAAAAGAAAACAAAAGCAGTCATAGCATTTACATTTCACAGACCAGCAACCACTGAAATGAAAGGAGGGGACACGTTCACATGATCAGAGGTTTTTCATGCAGTGTGGTTGGGGAGAAGATGATAATTTATAAAATCAAACTCAAAAGTTTACAAATAAATAATTATTAAAAAAAACAAAAAACAACACCAACAAACCACTAAAACTGGAATATGCACTGAAAGGAAAATATTCTACAGGGAAACATCAGGGAAAACAAAGGCAGAAAAACCTCTACCGAAGACACCACCTGTGTTGACTCTGCACTTGGGCTGGGGTTGGATCCCCATGGGGCTGCTTTTGGACCACCAGTGTTTACCCAGGAATTGGAGCGGTCTAAGCCCTGGGCATGTAATAGAAAGCAGTTGGGAAAGGAAAGAAATATTACATGTTGCATGCCATACAGTAGTCAAAGTTCAGTCCTTACAAGCAATCAAAGTGGGTACACTGCAAACACATCAGCACTGAGAACTGCTGGGGCAGCCTGAATTCTCAGGTGCCTGTTGAGACACTGAGTCCAGAGGATTGTTTTATATCTCATGTACATACAGCACATTAATCCTGTCCACAGCTCTGCTCTGGCCTGTCCTATCTGGAATCCTGACATTCAAAACCTCTCCTCCTCCTGAAAAATCCCACTTGTCCTTTGATCAGTTTAAATCCATTCCCGTGGAGCCAGGTGAAATTTACACTGTGGCAGAGGGAAATTGGTGCTCAGATGTGAGGATGCTCTGAGGTTTCCAGCACTTTCAGGGCAGCTCAGAGCTCATAAGCTCTACAACTCTCACAGAAATGCTGAGGAACTGAAGAGGCTGTCAACCCTCACAGGGTTTCCTGCCTATGGAATAAAAAATCCAGCCCTGCTGGCAGAATAGCCCTGCGGACAGGATTTCACACGGACACTCTGGCTTTTCCGCTGGGCACAGTGGCAAAGAGAGGAAAAATCACACACCTTTTCTGGAACCCACCTGCTTTGCCAAGCAAAACATCTGAAAAATCATCCTGCTTTTCAAAA
Source organism: Platysteira castanea (assembly GCA_013397175.1). Classification (NCBI taxonomy): domain Eukaryota; kingdom Metazoa; phylum Chordata; class Aves; order Passeriformes; genus Platysteira; species Platysteira castanea. Next base: position 70,423 of record VYXC01004851.1, read on the forward strand.
GCTCAATCTAGCCTGTACTCCAAATTCTACTGCAATGGATCATTTTGGCAAAATTACCATGGATCCCTCCTCTCTCTGCTCTCTTCTCCTTAAGATGCTCAGAAAGAAGGAAAAATTTAAACTTGTGTAGCCACCTAGGCTGCTCCCTTGTCAGGAACATTCAGGGGGATGCAGTGGGCTTCCCTGGGTCCCAGGAAGGAGCTCTGACAGGGACAATTCCTTATAAATGTCACACATTGCTTTTGACAACCCTCACCTGAGCGAGAGCTTTCATCCTCATTTCTGTGCCAATTTAGGGCTTTTTCCCAATACATAAAGCAAAGGTGCAGCCCATTTCATCCCAGTGATCAGCATCAGCTGCAAAGTCCACCAAGCCCAATCATCTATTTCTCTCAGCAAACTAAAATCCACCTCAAGGTTGAACCTGGCGTGAGAGCTGTAACCTGGGATTCAAACCATTAATCCACCGAGCTCCTCTAGGCAGAGCTCAGCAGTGCTGTAATTTTGCTTAAGATGTCCAATAAAAAAAATACTGAACACATAAGGAGAGTGTTTTAATCTCAATTACTTTTTGGCAGTAATAAAACAAAGCCCTGTGCCCTGCTCAGCCCCATAAACATGCTTTATTTTGCTCACAGTGATTTAAAGTCGAAAGGACTTTGCAGAATGCTGAACTAAGCTCGTGTTTTGTAAAATCAGGTCTAATTTTGAAAATGCCTTTATCCCCCTCATATTTCTCTCTCAGGTTTCCTAATCTTGTCGCTCTGGTTCTGAGGGTAACAATTAAACACATACTGTGTTTGCAGAAGCAAAAGTAATTTTGTAAAAATCTGGAAAGGGAAGGATTCTTTCCTCTTCAGAAAACAAAAAAGTGCAGGAGCTTCTTATGGCTTGGCACAGTCACTCCAAAGTTCACAAAGCTGCTGTTAAATTCTGTTCTGCCCCTGGGGTTCAACCTGCAGCTGGGTCTGTGCAGGAACATAACCCACAGCTGTGAAAATCCACTGGCAGAGTAATGAAACTCCACAGTGTTTTCTGGGTTTTTCCCAGCACATCTCCAACATTTCAGGATCACCTTAAACACATCTTTTTAGACATTTAATGAATTCTCTTTAGTAGGGAATAAAATTTACATGGCTTCAATTCATAAATGACAGCTAAACAAGCGACAGACCTAAAATCTCCTCTGCTGTGACAATAAACAGAAATCTTCCAAATTCTGTAAAGAGTTTTTGAAATGAAGTAAGAAGGTGATATGGGAGACTTAAAGCACTTGTAGCACACCTCTAAACATCTTACATTAGAATAAAAAATAACACAAGACTGGACTTTGAATACTTCCCTCAAATAACAAAACCCCCATAATTTGAGTTGTTTTAAAGCAGAAAAACTCCTGTGATAGAGAACCTGCACTTCAAATTAGAATCCATCTGGGAATACTCCTAAAGCCATTACTTGGAGAAACAATAGGAATTTTTGCACCCTTTGACTCATGTCAGCATCTCAAGAAGTATCTCATTTTTGCCTATTGATATTAAGAAGTAGAAATAATTATAATCAACTAAAATCTGTATAGCCACACTGAGGTTAACTCCTGATGCTCAGACTACCCTAAAGGAAACTTTTCCCTCAACAATTATCCACGGAACAGGTTTTCCTTTAAAGCCTGGAGTACACTTCTGGAAGAAAATCTCTCTTCATTTTGTATTGTGACATTATTCACCAAGCCAGCACACGTTAAACTTCTGATAGCCTGGGTAAATTCCATATGCGCATCAGTGCCTGTGGCATTTCACAAAAGGTCAGGCTTGTTTAATTAGCAAGATACTGAAGTGGTCTTTAAAATATTTTAAGACTTCTAAGTCCAGACTTTGATGTAAGAAATAATCATTTGCCTACCCACAATTCTTCAGCCTCTTATTTGGTCAGCAAATGATGTTGTTATTCATTTGAAACTGGTAACCTCTTCCCTGAACTGTGTTTTTCCTGCTCTTATAAAACCCAGCACCAGCCATGTCAAGCCTGTCTGGTCAGGGTGGTGGCTTTGGTAACAATCTTGCTCCCTAAACTTCCAAAGGAATTTAACAGCTCCTTGAAATGGCTCAGGAATTCACCTGTGCTGGAAGAGTGAAAGCTCACTGTGGGGAAGAGTCTCACCTTGATGAAGTTATCATAGTTTAAAGAATAAAAAAAAAGAGAGAGAACTCCAAAGCAGCTCAGGTACCCCTCTCAGGGGAGGGAATTACCAACACTGCCTTGTCCTGGCTCATCCCACCTATTTTAGGCACAAAATGAAGGCTCAGACTGGGACTGTGGTGGTTCTGTGTACTCGGAAGCCACCAGGAGGAGATGGATCTACTGATCCCTCAAGAGCCAGAGTACAACCGTGCTGGATGCTCTGCATCCACACTGGAATTTGGATTTTTGGTGTGGGGAGTCAGTGTGGGAGTCAGTCCCACTGCAGCTCAGCTGGCCAGACTGTGCCTCTCACCAACATTCCCAAATCCTCTCTGGGCCATGCAGGGACCAGGAATATTCCTGCTGTGTGCAAGATTCCCACTCTGGACATGAGGAGTAGAGAAATCTGAGCAGTTGAATGCAGAGGAGAGGAGAGAGTTTGGGGTTGAGAGGGAAGAGTGGCGTCAGAGGGTGCAAGGTCTGGGGAGACACAACAGAGCTGGGCACAGGATTTGGCTGCTGGCCATGCAAAAAGTGAGGGGGAGACAAATCCAGAAGGACTCCCGCCCTCAGCCCTCACAATTGTGGAAACAAGACTCTGAGATGGCTCCAACAAACCAGACAGAACCATTTCCAAGGAGAGGCATTCCCGTGGTGCCAACAGCAACAGCCGGCAAAGGGCTGAGGAGGGGCTGGGACAACCCCCAAGCCCTTCCCCGGTACTCAGGAAGGAATGAGCAGTGCTGGGGCTCTGAGGGGTCCCCGGCAGGACACACGTACCTTGGTGCCGATGATGGAGCGCACCTCGTCGTCGGGTGAGGTGGGGGTGCCGGAGATGTCGGGGTTGCTGTTGCTGAGGCTGCGCGAGCGGTTCAGGTTGAGGCTGGCGGGGCGCACGGCCGACCTGGCCATGGTGGCGTAGTGCACTGACCCCCCCAGGCCGCCGGGCCCTGCGGGGATGTCTGGTCAGTCCGGCCATCCCTCACCCAGACCCCCTCAGCACACCCAGGCCTCCCCTGCCCGGTCAGTCCGGCCAACCCTCATCCAGACCCCCTCAGGACACCCAGAGCCCCTCAGGACACCCAGAGCCCCTCAGGACACCCAGGCCTCCCCTGCCTGGTCAG
>VYXC01004851.1:73819-130083 GCA_013397175.1 Platysteira castanea
CCCCTGAGGACACCCAGACCCCCGCAGGACACCCAGGCCTCTCCTGCGTGGTCAGCTCGGCCATCCCTCACCCAGACCCCCTCAGGACACCCAGGCCTCCCCTGCCTGGTCAGCCCAGCCATTCTTCACCCAGACACCCTCAGGACGCCCAGCCCCACCCCAGGTCTCCCCTGCCCAGCTCTCCATGATGGGAATAAAAAGCTGTTTTATCCGCTGGGAAGCAGGAGGCTCCCTGTGGGATTGTCTTTAGCTAATGGGATGTTTTACAGACCTCACACTCAAACCCCGCCAAAGGTGGGCACGGTTTTAGGTACAAAGCCTTCCCAACACCTCTCAGAGCCTTGCCATTCCATGCAAGAATATTCCTTCCAAAGCCTGGTTTTCCACAGCTGTCATTCACACCATCTTTCCCATCCCTTGTTCTCAGCAGGGCTGGGATTAATTTGTTTCCCTCCCGTACCAGACCTGGTGTTTGAACCAGGTCTAACAAACATGAGTTTTCCAGTATTTGACATTCCTGCCTTAAATCCATAATGTTTATATTTTTAGATATATACATAAAAATAAGTCATGTTTATATATATTTCTATGTGTATGTATCTATATATACATACATAAAATATGTAAAACACTATATAAATAATAAATTTAATTAATTTAGGCTGTACTTCTGGAATCAGTCCAAATTTGGTCATCAACTGCAATGGTAACGAGCAAGTCTTCGTTTAACTGATGGATAATACCCTTTGGATATCTATTATATCCAGCCAGTGTTTAAACTTTTGCTGCAACTGGATAAAAGTATAAAAGTTCTTGTGAAGGAGACTGGGAAACATGACAGGCCCAGAGTGCACCACATCCGTCTCACAGAAAAAACCCTAAAACCCCAATATTTTGCCACAATTCATGGTCCTTCAGCAGTGACACTGTTCTTTAAAATCATCAAATAATTAAATCTCTGACGTGACTACCAGTAATTAAACTCATCTTTTAAGTGGCTACACTGGCCAATTAATAACAGGGCCCTGCAGGGGAGCAGCCACGCAGCTGGAGCTCAGCAGCACCTGCCAGCGAGTGGCTTCTGCCTTCTTTTAACAAACTTGAAATAAAATGCAAAAAACCAGAGCTACCTGGCGATGGTGAGTTGGGATAGGTGTTGGGAAGGCGAAAAACATAATAAATATAGGAAGCAAGGAGGCTGTTCCTGCCATGCTGGTCCTGGTTCCCATCCAAGTTCTTGTGAAGTCTGTTTATGATCGATGCCATTGCTTCAAAAGATGCTTGGCCCAGGTTAACTGAAAGCAAGAAGTGAGGAGTTTGTTTTAGGCTGCAGCAGGACCCAGGGGGAAATCCTAAATGTGACGTTCATCCACCTCCTAAAGGGTAAATGGTGGAGCTTGTCAGAGCCTAGCAAGCATTTCTCATCCCAAACTGAGCCCGGTGTTTGAACCAGGTTTAATCATCAGCCCAAGAGCAGGACAGCTGTTCCAGTGATCAGCTGCCACTTTTATTAATCATAAATTTAATGAATTTAGGCTCCATTTCTGGAACCAGCCCAACTTTGGTCATCAACTGCAATGGTAACAAGATCAAGTCTTTGCTTAATTGATGGATAACATCCTATGGATATTTATCATGCTTTTTCTTAGTTAATTATTTCCTCTATTTAAGCCTTAGCCAAAATACAAACTGTATCAAAAAGAACAATTTCATTTTGTTTAGAGAAAAAAGCTGTTCTGAAAACAAGCACTAAAATCTACACTGATGTAGACAAATTAAGGATGAAGTAAACACTAGCTAGAGAAGGAAAATCTTACTTTAAAAAAACCCAGTCACTAATGTCCTCAGTGTTCCATACAAACCAACTGAACCAATACAGAACACTGAAAGAGTGAAAGAACTTTAAAATATAAAATAAAAATGCAAGTAAATTCTCTCCCAGAAAGATTAAATAAATAAATAATTGCTGTAGCTAAGAAATTATTTTTACAAGTATTTTTAAAGCAGTCTTAGATGCTTATATTCCACCATGTCCAAAGTCAGATTTCCTAAAATAAATCAGCATAAAACTACTATTTTAAATACTAAGGATCTAATCTTGACTTAAACTTGAGATTTTTGGTACTGCCAGAACACAGCCCCTTCAGAGGGAGCAAAAGCAGGGATTATTCCTGCTGGCAGTATCAGATCCACAACAGGAACATGCAGCATCTGTATTTTCCTAGTTTACCTACTTCCAGGTTTTCCAAGGTGACTAAAAAGGTTGAAATCCCTACTTTATGTCAGGATGGAGACACCTTAACAAGCTCCAGTGCTAAAAACATGCTGAGCATCCAGGAAAATCAGGCTCCTTTCTGGTGCCTCAACTTGGACATCAAATTACCAGTTCTTCTTCGAAGCTTTATATTAAATATTAAATATTGCTCCTGTGTATATCACCCCAGATCTGGATGCCAGCATGTTTTATTTGGGAGACACATGGTATATTAGCGGCACTAAAATAAAGCATAAAAATGGACTTCTTTATTTCAACATAAATATGATAAAATTGGAAGTGTCAAACTTTCAGCTATGTAATTCTCTATAAAACTTAAATAAAATACCTATTTGGCCTGCAATGACAGGAGGTCTTACTACCAGAAGGATCAGTTTGTCAAGCAGGAGATGAAGAAATCGCACTACCGGCTCCAGTTGAGAGGAATTTAAAGCTGAAATGCTGCTCTTCAGTTCATTTTCCAAGTTGTTTTCCATAATTCTCATGTCTCCTATTCGCACAGGGAACATGTGCTCATCCAGAGCATGGACAAGTGCAAAGAACTTGTCAAGGTAAGGGTCCTACAACAAGCAAAAAGCCAATAATCAGTAAGAATCTCCAAAATATCTCCATGTTCTATGGGTTTGTGCCTCATGGATGGGTTCTCACCCTCATTTTTCTATCTGGCCATTTAATCTCACAAAATTAGAGGAAATTCAACATCTTTGAGAGATCTGCCCATATAACTAATTCAATTTAATTCTAATTCTAGTTTAGAAGTTATCAGGGCGAAACTTGAGGCTGTACTCTTAGAAAACCAGACAAAAATCACATTACTATTTACAGCACGAATAAAAATATGCAAAGTGGGAATTAATAAAACCAAAGCTGAAATGCTTAAACAGAGTGACTGTCATTTTCTTTTCAGATCAAAGACAGACAGAGGGAAAATACAGGGAGAAACAGAAGAGGAGGAGGGGAAAGGGAAGAACAAGAAAACAAGAACAAGAAAACATCATTTGCCTGGGCTGTGTTAGAGCTGTTGTATCAAACACAACAGTCTGAGGTCTGAAAACACTGGTGGCCCTGTGAATAAAGGCCAAGCCACTCATATTTTTAAGCAGAACTTCTCAAACATACTCACAGCAGAATGTGGAAAAGCAGGTGTGCTGGCTCAGAACTGAAAACGAGATTGTAATTTCACTACAAGGGATTGTTACACCCTTCACAGCATCAACTCTGACAGCGTTTCAACTGGAAGAAAATTATTTTATTACAGGGACTGCTCCTAACATCTACCTGAGTGTGGAGGGATGACACAGCAACAACTTCCACGTTGAAAACCCCTTTGTGGTTATCCACCCACTTCATCCCGGGGAGAGGAACCTGCAGGTTGAGAGAGGAATGAGAGAGGATGTGACAGGGAGCAGAGCTAAGGCTCTGCTAATTACAATTACCATTTATTTTCATTTATTTTGGTCAGATCACACACACACACCCACACACAAACACTAAAATTCTGTCTAAATTTAATGGTATTTAAGAAACAAGTAAATGCACACACACAGATATGTACACATCCATCCTCTCACTTTTTCCCCACATTTATTCTGCTGGTTTTAAGCGTGCAGGACTCAACTCACCTCTGGAGAAAGCACAGAGTAAGCCTGTGGTGGCTTTTCCAATGAAACAGGAAGACAGAACTGACCCGTCTTTAACCGGCCATTCTGAAGCATCGGGATCCACTGGAACGAGAGGGAAACAACAAAAACACACATTTCCTAAGGCTTTCTTTGAGCTTTTGCCAATTTCCCAAACTCTCCAACGTGCTATGAGCTGACAGGGATGCTGAACACAAGGCCAGCAAATGCATTTGAATGCATCCTGTGCTGAAAAATGCAAAGATGGAAAGACACTCACGGTGTAGCCGACTGGAGTCTCCAGAGGTGTGTTCTGTTTTTGTTGGCAACTGACGTGGTAGAAAGTAAAAAGCAGGTGGTGGTGGTCTGTCAAAGTGGCTGGAAGCTTAATCTTGATTTCCTCGTGAAAATCAGGTGATCTGTGCAGAGAGCAGAGCCCCAGCTGAGTCACCCACAGTGGTTTTTCTATGTTGTGCTTGAGACTGAACCCCGTGACTTAAAGGATCTGCAGGCAAGGGAGCACATGGACTATCCCAAGGGATTAAAGTTCACTTTCTCATCACCAAGGACTGGAAAAACTTTTCTAATCCACAAAAAACGGGCAGCAGCCCCCTCCTCACACAGGCACCCTGAACCACACAAGCAATAAAGTCTGGTCTCAGTGTGGACACTGCCACAACCCCGACCTGCAGGACAGGAATCTCCCCTGGAACATCTCTCCTTGGCACAGCTGCAAAGCCATGAAAATGTTGAGCTCAGCACTCCTCAGCCCAGCTGCAATGGAATTATTTTCAAGACCAAGTAGTTCCAATTTGTACCTAAAGTCTAAAAAGCTCCAACAAAACAATGGGGCACCTTCTATCGTGAGTTTGGAACATAAATCTTCATGAGTACTGACTGCAAGTTGGACTTAGAGCATCTGCTGAGCTGGGCTACGTGCTCAGGGTCACACAAAGCTGATCTGTACCACAGCAAACAAAGACTCTGTCTCCCAGCTGTCACAAAACTCTGAGGACAGCATCAACTGGCACTGCAGTCACTGTGAGTGCTGTCCAGACACTGATTGTTCAATGATTAACACCAGGCACTGGTGAGGAACTCCACTTCCACACTGTGTTTACCTGTTGTGATACACCACGGCTGTGTACGCTTCTTTGGAAAACTCAGGACAGCTGGATTTGCCAAAGATGACCTGCAAAAAGAGAAAAAAACCACAGAAACCCCCCTATAAAACTGTGCCAAGAATTTGTTCCATAATCCTGCAGAGGCATTTAGAGCTCCATTTACTGTACAGTTACACCTGCTTGTTCCCTGCACTTTACTCAGTCACAATTTTAACAACCCCAGTGACACATGGACACATAAATGGCAGAAGAACTGATGGATGTAACCACCCCTACACAGATCCTCTCTGAGTGGGGTCACTGCTGGCCCTGAACACAAGGCTGTCACCTTTAATTCTCTCAGCATGGAAGCAAAGCTCCTATTCCAACCACGAGCAGTGTCCACTGCAAACACAGAATCCCAGAATGGGTTGGGCTGGAAGGGACCTTAAATCCCACTTCATTCCACACCCTGCAAGAGCAGGGACACCTCCCATTACCCCAGGTTGCTCCAAGCCCCATCCAACCTGGCCTTGGACACTTCCAGGGATGGAGAATCCACAACCTCTCTGGGCAATCTCTGCCAGGCCCTCACCACCCTTATAATAAATAATCTCAAGTTCAAATTCCAGCTGCTCCAGTGTTACCTTGCAAACTCTACCCAAATCCACCCTTTGCTCTGAAGTATGATTTTCTATTCCTCTGAACTTTTTATTTTGAAATGCATTTCAGTGAGGTTTAACGCAGGGGTTTCCTGACTGCAAGGAGTGCTCTGCCCTTCCCAGGGAGCACAGAGCGCTTCCCTCACCGGCATGGCATTGCTGGGGTCCTCTCCATACATGAACTGCACTTTCACCGTGATATTCCTGGCAGATCCCTGGCGGTTGGCGAAGTTAAGGCTCTGTGGATACACATAGAGGAGATTCCTGCAAGAGACAAAGGCAGCAGGTGATGAGAGGGGTCTCACCTCCATTAATGCTGTTATTTAAACCTCTGTGGAAACACTCAAAAGTGAGGGGTTTGACATTTTCCGTTCTCTCCAGTGCAGTGCACACCCAGACAAACAATTTGATAATGATCCCTTATTGCAGACATCAAAAGATATCATTATTAAAACTCTCATCAAGCTTTGAAACAGCTCCTGTTTAGAAAGGTACTTGAAAAATCCATCTAAAAATTTCCCAGTGATTCTACAAACTGAGAAGTTCAAGTGGAAAGAAAACATGAATACAAAAGCTTTATTTACTTCTACTTTTTATCTTTTATTTGCTCAACACAGAGCACCTGGTTTCTGTTAAACACCTTCCTTCTTGCGGCCTTGTCTTTTTTTTCCCTTTTTTAAATCTCCTAACACCAGGATGACTTCAGGTGACATTTCTCCTCTGAGAATGGATTAAACTAAATGGATATGTGTAGCTTCAGGTAATGACAACACTCCCAGGTATCTAAAGAACTGTTTCAAAGACTGAAGTAATAAAGTGCTCATCACATCCACAGGGAACGTGGCAGGACGTAAGGGGAGGGAATTGCAGCACAGGAGATTTAGGTTAGGCACAAGGGAAAATGTTCTGGCTGTAAGAAAAGTTAAAGCAGTAGAACAAATTGCCTTGGAGGCTGTGAAATCTCCATTTTCTGGTGGTTTCTGAGGACAGGTGAGGCAGATGCCCTCCAGATGGGTTCAAAGACAACCTTGACCTGGGCAGGGGACACATTCTGGAAACCCCTTCCAGCCTCATTTCTCCAAGTCTGTGATTACTTTAACAGCCATGAGATGCAAAATTCTGCTGTATTTTCTGTCCTCAGAGCCCTGCTGGGCCCTTGCCAACAAAGGGAAAGTTGGATTCACATTTCATCAGCAAAATTGTCCACTGCAAACCCCTACCTGTCCTTTGTGCAAGTAATTTAGACCTACAAAGTCCCCTGATGTTCTTTTAAAGACAAAACAAAGCAATATCCCCCTCAGACTTTTCCCCTCAACACTCGGTTATTCAAAGGAAATGAACATTCTTTTGCTGCCAAACAAGTGAAAATGTAGGAATTGTGATACCTCTTTAAAAAACCAGCCTGGAAATCCCCAATCCATCTCCCCCACAGCCCTGCCCACCACGCCAGCATCTCTCCTCCTTGGACAGCCTGGCTCCTACAGCTCCAACCAGAGGAACCAGGAGGGATGCTCACATGGAAGCTCAGTGAGAGCTTCAAGTGCTGCCTCCAGCTCCCAGGATAAAGGACTGGCCCGTTGCAATCTGCCCAACCACTGCAGAACCAGCCCTGTAACACCCCTGGCTTGTGAGGCAAGAGGAAGAAGATGCTCCCTTCCCTCTGGGAGCTATTCAGTGGGTCTGAACACAATTTGGAAGTAGTTTCCAACTGTTCCTCATCCCAGAGAGACAACAAACACCAGATGGGCTCAGAAAAGTGAAGTGAGGAGCACAGCAGGACAACATTTAAGGCATAATAAAGCAGCTGCTGCCGAGTGCTGGCAGCAGGAGGTTGACAACAAAAAGGCTCTTTTTGGATCCTCAGGAGGGCAGTAACTCAGGGAAGGTACCTGGTGCCTTTTAGATGCCAGGAGTTTCCAAAACACCTGGACGGGTGGGACACACTCCTGGAGGAGCAGCTGCAAAGGGGGGCTGCCCTTGGCTGCCTGAAATGGCACTGATGACAAGATTTTGGCCAATGAATCCCACCCAAGGGCTGGGTTCTGATGGCAATTCCACCTGCTCCCCAAATAATCCCATTTCTACAGACACAGCTAACGCTGCTCCTAAGGAATTCCTTATCAGCAGTCCAGCTCCAGGGATATCTGGGGCAGCCTTATGGACCAGGCAGAGGAATATCTTAGCTGCCAAGTGGGAATTTCTTCCTTCTCAAGTCCTTCATGGTGAATTAAGTTTTTGAATCCCATCCCCACCGGTCACTTTGCCAAATCAACGCTCTCCTACTATTTCAGAGGGGGCCTGGGCCATTTTTGTGACTCTCCTAAATTACTTTGTTCTGCCATGAATACATTTGCTGCTTGATGTTCTTTTTAAAATGAAAATGGAGATGAAAATTTACTCTAAAATGTACCTTGCTCATAAAACTTTTATTAAGTATTATTAGTGCTTAAGAGAAGGATTTAAGGTATTTGTGAAGCCAGGTTACAGGATCCCTATATTAAAGGCAGTCTTATGCTTAGGCTTGATTTATGCTGAGGAAAGGGACAGGCTGTTCCCCTCTCCACTGCTTTTCAAGCCCTCATTAAGGACATTTCACTGGGAAGAAGCTCTTGTTGCTTATGGGATTTCAGATGCACAGATCCCACTCTAATAGGGGACAGGGGGCTGTTCCCCCCTGTTCAGGCAGCCTCCCTCCAGAGGGTTTCCTATTACAGGCATCCTCCCTCTGTGGAAAACACACATAGAAAGAGGGGAAAAACTGCCCAGCTTGCAAATCAGAATGTGACCCCAAATCAGAATGTGACCCTGCTTTACCTTACCCCAGAATCCCAGACTGGTTTGGGCTGGAAGGGATGTCAAAGATCACCTCATTCCACCCCTGCCGTGGGCAGGGACACGTTCCACTGTCCCAGGTTGCTCCAAGCCCTGTCCAACCCGGCCTTGGACACTTCCAGGGATCCAGGGGCAGCCACAGCTTCTCTGGACAAGCTGTGCCAGGGCCTCACCACCCACACAGAAAAGAGTTTATTCCCAATATCTAATCTAATCTAATCTAAACCTACTCTCTTTCAGGCTAAAACCATCACCTCTTGTCCTGTCACTCCAGGCCATCGTCCCAAGTGCCTCTCCAGCTCTCCTGGAGCCCCTTTAGGCACTGGAAGGGGCTCTAAGGTTCGCCCAGAGCCTTCTCTTTTCCATCCCCAGCTCCCCCAGCCTCCCTTCTACCCCACAGAACTCAAAACCTCAGATCTTCCTGTCTAAACAGTTACAGGAGCCATGGAAAGGGACTGATAGCTGAAAAAGTGACAGGAACATTATAAATCTCTTGATTTCTATCAAGTAAGTTTCAGGCAGGAGCTTTAAACCCAAGGGCTTGTGTTTGGAGCTTTTATTAAAATGCAACACCAAATATATGCAAAGCTTATCCTATTATCTCAAACAGATCTCAAAAGTACTTTTACTTCCATAAAATAAATTGCTGAACTGCAAAGGCTTCCCAAGCCATGGAAATAATGGCACCAGGCACTCCTCTAAATATTTATGTAATGTGATTGCAGCCATTTTGCAAAATCCTTCATCAAGGTATTAAAATATTAAGAGCTGCTCCTAACTCTTAGAGGGAATTTCTAACTATTATGAGAATTTCCCTTTTCAGTAAAACCCAGAGACCTTTTTCTTTGCTTTATTCCTACTATAAAAATCATTTAAAGCCCATATAATCAGGGTCACCTAGGTTCATGAAAGATCTTCAGGATCATGTTTGCCATATACATCTTTTCCTGACTGGGCTGACAGCTCTCACAGGCAGGATTCCCTCTTGGGGTTTCCACAGCTCCTGAATTTTAGGGTTTAATCACGCCAGAAGCTTTTCTCCTCTCTGCTTTCCTGTGTCCCACTTTTCTTCTGGACTCTGGGACTGTTGTGACATCTCGGGGTGCTCTGTTTAGCACTGCCTGACTTCCCTGGCCTTGGCAGCAATATGGAAACGTGCCTGGCAGCTGATTGTGCTTTATTAGGATTTGCCAGCAGGGTCTTTGCCTGCCGTTTCCCTTTGGAAAACAAACCTTTTCCATAGGCAGAGTCGTGCCTGAGCAGCAGCAGCAGCACAGGGGACATCAGCTGCAGAACCCTGGGAAAATGTCTGATCCCCAGCTGCTTGGTCACTGCTATTTCTTGAGTAACTTCCTATGATTTTCTAAAGACTAAGCCAAGAATAAAGATTTTGGGGAGTGATGGGGTTAGGAAGAATTCAAAACAAACCAGAAAGATTTCTTGCATGAAATAGTTAAAACAGAAAAGGATTCATTTGAAACCACATAAAACTAAAGCCACTTAAGTACTGTGAAGTGGACTGAAGAAAGTCTATACATTTGTTTTGGGATATTTTTTTTAATTTTACAACCAGTTCTTCAAGTTTTGCAGCCCAAAATCCCTGTGTTAGATGACAGAAAAACAATTTAGAATTGTTTTTTTGAAGGAATCCCCATTCTGCCCAGAGCTGAGCCTGATCATGTCCCTGCTCCTGCTGTTTTTCCATACTCTGGTTACTCCAGTAACACTGATCCCAATCATACTGGCACTAAATATTCCCCAGCAATTAACCTGAGGTCTAAAATACTTTCACAGTATTTAATTGTGAGTGGGGAGATCACCTGCATATTATCAACCCTTGAACCCACAAAAAGTTCAACATATGAGGTAACGACTTCATTTTTTAAATGTTTTTTCTATGGATGCTTCATATCATATGTGCACTTGTACATGAACACCACAACAAAAACTCCAGGGGAAGAATTCCTAAGCACACAAGAATTTAGCAAAAACCTGAAAACTCTCCAAAGCACATTATGCAATGCTTGATTTTGATTTCTTGGATTGCTATGAATGAGTCCAGAAAGAGAAATACCTTTCACTCACACTGCAATACTTCCCAAAAAAATCCACGTTGCCATGCAGGGACCCACTGCAGAACTGGGCATTTATTTCAGAGCACTTTGCAGCCTTCCTTTATGTGAATCTTAAACAGCAAAAAGAATGGGAAGGTGAGCAATGCAAGCGAGGTATTATTTATCTCACCACCCTCTGGAAAGCAGCTCTTAAAAAAAAAAGTTTTATATGGTGGAAATTACTGCACAAACCTTAACACAGTAGAATCACATCCAGGCAATCTCTGGACCTAATTCTCTCTTTCTCACTTAATCTGGGCTAGATGACAAGTAAATCCACTGCAGCACAATGAGTTACATCAGAAAACAGCCCCAGATGAAAATCAAGTTGTGTGAATCATCTGGGAATATTCTGCCCTTCCACAGCTCATCAAGGAGCTTCACAACCTGAACGTCCAGTGCGAAATCCTTTCACACTCCTGAGGCAATAAAGGGAACCAAACAACACAAACAAGGAGCAGTTTAAGCCCTTACCAAGATTATGGCCCCAAAATTAATCTATTAAAAAGAGTTGTGTGAAAAACACTGTGCCATCAATAACATTTTACACCAGAAGGTCTGGCAGATGGAAAAGTTCAGGACCAGTTTAATCAGCAACGTGCCCGTCTCTCAATTTTATCTTCCCAGGTATCAACCTACATTCAGGAGGGGTTACACTCGTTCAAACACGCACAGTTTAATGATCAACCCACTGCTCTGCCTCTCCTAAAATGAAGAGGGGTATAAATAGATCAAGTTCTGCAACCCACAACAGCCACGCAGCACAAACTACCACTGGGAAAAGTCTCTGCATCCCGAGCAAAGAGAATCAGGGGCAGGAAACATGAAGTTCATTCCAGTTTTACTATTCCTGGCCCTCCTGGCTCTCCCAGCTGGAGCTGACAAGGATTTTTTCTCCATTGGCTCCGCCGGATCTCCCGACACAAAATCGAGATTCGCGATGTTGGATGATGTCCGAATCTTGGCCACTGGACTCCTCCAGCTGGGGCACGGCCTCAAAGACTTTGTCCACAAGACCAAGGGCCAGATGAACGACATCTTTGAGAAACTCTACATTTTTGACAGGTCCTTTTACGAGCTCTCCCTGCAAACCAGCGAAATCAAGGAGGAAGAAGAACAGCTCCGGCAAACCACGGCCAGGCTGCAAATCAACAACGAGGAGATAAAGAATCTCTCACAGGAGATGAACCTGAAGATTGAAGACCTCATACAGAACAAAATCCAGCTGCAGGAGCAAGTGTGGGGACTGGAGGACAAGGTCACCAAACTGGCCATTATCCAGCCTTCAGTGCAAGACACAAAAGAAATTTCTTCACTCAAAGTAAGTGACTTGTGAAAGGTCCGGACACACTGAGCCAAAATACACTGCAATGCCATTATCAGTAATTATGCAATGGAAGCTCATGCTTTCCCTTGCTCCTCACTGGAGTACTAGTGTGCATTTTGAGGGATAAATCACTGTAGTAACCTTAAAAAAATCACTTCCTCTGACACAGCGTTAACTTTACAGTAAAATTCCCCAGCAAGATCGGTGAAAAATTGTGGAATTATAAAGCTCTGTATAATTTTCAGTATTTTTTTGCAAACCAATTTTAAGAAATTTTGTAATCACGATGGTAAAAAAAGTTTTGCAATCGGGAAAATGACGAGATTCCCAAACCCATGGGTCTGTACATCATCAGCTCATCCCAAATCAGTGCAGTGAGAACTGACTGCTTAGTGCAGAAACAGGGAGCTCAAACCTTTAGAGAGGGGCATTTACAGCACCTGTAGGACCTCCAGAACCAAAGAACCTTACAAGTGTTAACAAAATTAATATGTTAATCATGCAAGTAGTTAGGTGAGTGTAAGGTTTTCTATGGAAAAGGAAATACTAACTGTATTTTGCAAACTTTTTGTTTTGGTTTGGTTTTTTTTGCACAAGTATAAAATATATACTTATTTTGCATAAGTATAAGTTTTGCATAAGTATAAAAAGACCAAGCAATTTGTATGAGAAAATACTGGATGTTTGTGTCAAAGCAAAAGGTGAATCCTGATCTCTCAAATCCCAAGCTGATGCCCTAAATGCTGGGAATTTTTCCCTTTTTTGATCAGTGCCATATATCTAGTTTGAAGCAAGGGCCAATTCCACAGAACGTAATTGTTCTGGATGTGAAAATTTTAAAAAGAGTCTACAAAGCTGCCAGTAGTTTGTCTGAAAAAAATGGGTGTTCACTCCAGAAGCAAAGAAATCTTTCAATTTAGAGGCAAAACAAGCAAACGTTTGGAGCTGGACTTTGATGATCCCTGTGGGTCCCTTCTAACTAGGGATATTCTAGGATTCTCTGGAAAAGGAAGGGCAACGTTCAGAGGTTCGTGCCTCTCAAAACTGGTCCCAGCACAAGAGCTACAGAGGCAGCACCACTGTGAAGGTCTTTTGCTGCTTCTAACCCTCCTCCATCCTTCCCTCCCTGCCCTCAGGCTTTCGTGGAGCAGCAGGACAACCACATCAAGCAGCTCCTCAAAATCGTGGAGGACCAGCACGCGCAGCTGGACAGGCAGCACAACCAGATCATGGAGCTGGAGGACAAGGTACAGGAACCACCCCTGCTTCTCCTTCCACCTCTCCTGGCACTGAGGGAGTCCAGGGTCCAACCATCCACTGCACAGCACCCCTTGTTCAGTTTGGGGTGGAAAGGAAGCTGGGAACCTTTTTGAGGTACCTGTTTTGGGGAAAGGCCGCTGTGCTGCCAGGCAGGAGCTCTGGCCAACAGCAGCTTTGAGATCTTGTCCCTCCACACCAGGCTGCTGTATTTTCTGACTGCTAATTTGGGGGTTTTTTTCTCTTATTATTTATTGTATTATTGTTCTTCCATTGGTCTGGAAGTCTCACTGCTTTCTACATCTTCCTTCATTTCCAAAATCCACTCCCAGAGTGGAAGTCCAACACGTGTCACTGTAATATAGTACAAACAACGTGCTCATATTTAATTTATTCTGAGAGGAAAATGCATTTCAGCCTAAGGAACTGCGGGTTCTGTGCTCCTTAGCTGTTGGTATTGTTTGTCTAAGTGATGCCACCTGAGGAAGTAAGTTCAATCTGTTTGCCCATTAAGGTGCACCACAGGAGAATGGGTGATTTCTTCCCCTCATGAACCCTACCCTGTCCGAGCAGTGGCACAGCTGGCATCCCCACACCTAAAATCCACCAGCGTGGAGCTGAAGTTGCTTTTATGTGGTAAATTGGGTATTCTACAGGATTACACTCATAAGGAAATTTATTCTCTGCCTGACACGGTTCGGCTTGATCCCTGAATCTCATCATTCCAGAGCCTGGGGAAATTAACAGAGTCATTATGGTTCTTGCAGCTAAACCACATCGAGCTCCAGGAACTCCTGGAGAATTCCTTCACGGGGGAGCACCAGGAAGCAGAGACCATCCCCTCTGCTGTGCACAAGCCCACGGCTGGGACATACAGAGCTGATGGTGAGAGCCCATCTCTAGACGTGACTGAGCACACGCTGCATGCCCAGTACCCTCCGGGACAGCCTCGGATTGGCTTTTAGGAGTCAAAGACTAAAAGGAGAAGATTTTTATGTTATACACTGGGCTGTGGGAAGGAGCTAGATTCCTTCTTTGGAAAAGATGTCATTATCTATTTAGCCCCACTCCAGCTGTACTTGTCCCTGGGGTGACACACAGGAACAATGTCCAAAAATGCAGTAATGGGATCCATTCCTCTCATAAATATGCTGTGACCATCCTTTTACTGATGCCTGCCTTGTTGAGCCTGAACAGAGAACTAATTTACTTCACACTGGCTAATTATAACATTTAGAAGACCTTTCTTTGAAGTTGACAGGCACGGGTGAAGTGTTACAGTGGGAATGGTATTTACTGGCAACTTTACAAGAGGTTGGAAAGCCCATTTGCCAGAGTCTAGTCTTAGGCCTTAGAAACTTTCCAAAATCCTCCAAACTGAAACCCTGCCTAGCTTAAAAAATACAGGCAGTCCAACCTATGCACACCTTGGCAGCTGTACTGTTATGCCCAAAGCAGCCTGCCCATTCCATGACATTTATTGTAAAATAAAATTACCAATATGACCATTCTCCTTCTTTTTCTTTGGCTCTGAGCTCAGCACACCCCAGGCAGGATTTCTAATGGGCTGTCTGCTTTCCCAGGTGCTGCTGCTGACTGCACTGCTCTCTACCACAGCGGGGTGCAGGCCAGTGGGGTCTACACTATAAAGCCCAATGGCTCAGAAGCTTTCAATGTCTACTGTGAAATGAAATTCGGTAAGAGCTGTGCCAGCATTAGCCCAATTTTCACAGAAATATCTTCCTCTAAGCCAAACAACTTTGTCTCATCCCAAAGTACACAAAAACTAATGATTTATGTAGCATCCTCTTGACTTCTGTTACTGTCTGCTCTGAACTCAGGTTTCCCATATCCTGAAATTTCCTTATCACTGCTCTCATTCTTTACTCCCCTCGTGTTTATACTGAGGAAAGGACGTTCAATCATGTGACATAAATTAGGATATCCAAAACCCAAGCCCCTTTAGCTGCAGGTGATGAAAATGGTCATTATAAAAGCCATTACAGAGCAACCACGAATGCATTTCCCAAGGAAAAGCAAACAGTAAACACTTTGCTTTTACAAAAGTAAAATTTTCTTCCATTAACAGGGGTTGCTTTAGACTTAGCTGTGCCCAACTAACCCAGAGAAGCGAGTGCTGGGGACAGGATTCCTGTGCCACCTTTGGGTGGCTCAGCAGCCAGGCATCAATCCAGGCACACAGCTGCCATGTCACCCACCCGAGCTCCACCTTCCCAAGGAACCCCTGCCTGTTCCTTCTGTCCCCAAGATCACCCACAGCTTGGCCAGTTCCCTCCTTCCCTGGTGTCCCTGCGTGCCCCAGAGCTGCTCTGTGCCTGTCCCACATCCCTCTCCCACTGCCCCGGAGCGCCGGGGAACACGCGGGGCCACCTCACGTGTTGGGATGTGCAAACAGAACTCACAGGGCTGCCCTCTGCATAAAGCTCCTCTGCTTACACGGGGTGGAGCCAGTGAGGTGAGGGTGTCATGACCTGGGGTCAGCAGAAAGACCCCCCTGGAGCTCCAGAACAAAAACCCCGGCACCTCATCCCTGCCCCGGAGCTGTGCCAGCAGCCAGGCACTATCAGCAGAGTCTGAGCCTCTGATCCAATGTTTGGGGCTTTTCATATCTCTTCTTTATCAATCTCTCTGTCTCTCAGCCCTCATAAACAAATGAAACCCAGTTTAGGCAGCCTAACAAAACAACTCTGTGAGTGGGATCACCCCGAGTGTGGCCGAGGACACTCGAATGGCCCCGGGTTCGCTCCAGTTGGGCTCATTTCAATTCCCTTCAGGAAGATTTTATTTAACTCATTCTGCCTCAAAATGGGAGCAACCCAGAGTGCACACAGGGACAGATAACGAGGCCAAGGCCAAGCTGTGACTTATTTCCCCTTTTCACAGGCACATCCTGGACTGTAATCCAGAAGAGAGTGGATGGATCGCTGGACTTCAACCAAACCTGGGATGCCTACACAGATGGTTTTGGTGATCTCAATGGTAAATATGCCTTTTTTGGTGTCTCTTGGTAGTAATTGATTTGAGAAGCTGAATTTTCATACAAAAAGGTGTTCATGTGAGAGCAGACTAAACCTGCAAGTAACAGCTGACTGATTTTTTATTATTATTATGAAAGTGCTTACTAGAACACATAACTCATAAAATTCTCAAAGACCTCCCTTCATATGCGTGTTTAGAAACTGAACCAAGACCAAAATGCTTTAAATGCTATTTTATCAAGATTTTACTAGATTATACAAGCACGTCCCAAAGCCTTTCATATACACAAAGGCAAAACCTCATGAAGTTGCTGTCACTACTTTCTCGCAGCCTTTCTGCCACCCTGTTTCCCTTAAAACCACCACACGAAATTTTCCAGCCTCGAGAGAGCCCAAGGCTGCTTGTGCTCCCCTGAGCAAACCCCTCAGGCTGCCCCGGAGTGGCCAATCCCCTCCATGGCTGGATAGGGTGAGGAAACACCCACGCTCCCCTGTTAATCATCAACTCCAAGGAATTTGTAGCACCAAGTGCTGCCCAACAGCCTCCTCATCCAGAATATTTTCCTTTTTTTTCTCTCATACAATGAGATGAGTCTCCTCTTGTTTAGGAAATATTCTGACTCTCTAAGCATAGCACAGATCTAAACCTCACCAAGGTGGGCAGCAATACTGACTTATTTCCACATCTTTTACAATAAAGAGCTGCTGTATCTCAACCTTTCCCTCAGTTTTGGGACAGGAGCTCACAGCTGACGTAGACTTTCACTTGTAAAGTTTGCCTGATCCTTGATTAGTCTCCAACTCCCAAATACTGCACCAAGATGCAGCCCCATGTTTTCTGTGCTGGGTTTTGCAGAGAATCTCACTGCTCTCAGCTACGTCCTATTCAGTGCTCTGCTGCGTCTTCCGAGGTGATAAAATAAACCAGGTTACAGCTCCAGACCTGGAAATTAGGGAGTATTTTCCTCAATCACCTTGTCTTCTATGGTTTTAAATGTCAGCTGTGTGCATGGCACTCACATTCAGCCCCACTTTCTACGTGTGGCAATTACCTGCACTGATAATAAGCTACTTAATGAATATAATATATGAAACCAATTAAACTAATTATCCAAAATTCCAGCAAAAGAAAAATTCCCTTTGTACACGAGGGTGTCAAAGCCCCAGTTCAGTTCTGCAGCTCTTCCCTCACCAAATGCAACAATTGCCATTAGGTTTTATGTATGTCACTCGCTTCATTTGTCACACACTTCCAATTACACACCTTTTAAATGTCTCCAGCTCTCTCCCAGAGTTTCACACGAGGTGGGAAACTTAAAGGGAGAAGCTCCAGTTCATTTAGATCTCTTGCTTTTATTGATCATCAGTGTGCAATTAAGCAGAGGTAAACAGAACGAATGCAGCAGCAGACCTCTGCAAAGATCAACAGTCCCCAAGACTCAAATCACTGATTTAATTAAAGCAATTAATAAAGCCTTTTAAATACTGTATTTTCACACATGCTACCTGCAGGTTATCCCTAAAACCCAATTCAGCATCTCTTCCCTCCAACTTTGCAGAGGAATTCTGGCTGGGCCTGAAGAAGATCTACTCCATCGCCAGCCAAGGGAATTACGTGCTGCGGATCGAGCTGCAGGACTGGAGGGGGAGCAGGAGGCACATCGAGTACAGCTTCAGCCTGGGGGGCCCCGGCACCAACTACAGCCTGCAGCTGTCCAGGATGTCCGGGAGCATTCCCAACGCGCTCCCGGAGCACACGGAGCTGCGCTTCTCCACCGCAGACCGGGCCGGGCGCGCGGCCGGAGACTCCCACTGCCCAGAGAACCACCTCGGTAGGCTGGGAATGTGAGCCTGGGAGCTCACGGGATGGTTTGGGTTGGGAGGGAGCTTAAAGCTCATCCTGCTCCACCCCTGACACCTTCCACTAATCCCAGGCTGCTCCAAGCGCCATCCAACCCAGCCTTGGACACTGCCAGGGATGGGGAAGCCACAAGACTCCCCAGAAAATCTGTGTCAGGGCCTCAGCAGCCTCACAGGGAAGAATTTCTTCCCAGCATCCCATCTAACCCTGCCCTCCTGTGCAAACAACCAACATCAGAAACAGAATGGGCAGCACAGGTTGAAATAACCCACAGGATGAGATTCCAAACTCTGAAGCAAAGGGCTGTCCCTCCTCTGATGCCTGGTCTGGTGTGGCAGCCCCAGATTGGATTGTTTGATCCCTTTTTTGCAAAAAACCCAAAGACAAACTGACTCCTGACTCCATTTAGGCTACAATCCAAAAGTTAAGAATGAGTGAGTTTTCATTCAGAGGCAGATTTCAGCTGTTTGTCAAATATACCCAATAGAATCACTCTCAAAAGAGGAAGATATGCAAGGCTGAGGCCATTTCTCCTCGGAGATAATTTGGTTAAAGTGTTCTAAATGCTTTGATTTTTTAAAGCTTTTACGTTTGCTCGTTTATAGCAGAAAGCAAACAATTGAAAAAGCAATTAAATGATTAAACCACAGGATAACAGAATTGCCCTCCAGCCACCTGCTTCATGCAACACTTTGTACACTTTGTACATCATCCCAGGCTTGAAAACTGTGAATGCCTGAAACAATGCCAAGCGTGTCACCTCGTGTTCAGGGAAGGGCCCCTCAGGACAAGAAGGACATGGAGGGGCTGGAGCGTGTCCAGGGCAGGGAACGGGGCTGGGGAAGGGGCTGGAGCCCCAGGAGTGGCTGAGGGAGCTGGGAAAGGGGCTCAGGCTGGAGAAAAGGAGGCTCAGGGGGGCCCTTGTGGCTCTGCACAAGTCCCTGACAGGAGGGGGCAGCCGGGGGGGGTCGGGCTCTGCTCCCAGGGAACAGGGACAGGAGGAGAGAGAACGGCCCCGAGTTACATCAGAGAAGACTTAAATTGATAAGAGGGAAAGTCTCCTCATGGAAAAGGTTGTTCAGCCCTGGCACAGCTGCCCAGGGCAGTGGTGGAGTCCCCATTCCTGGAGGGTGTGTGGATGTGGCATTTGGGGACACGGGGCAGCGGTGGCCTTTGCAGTGCTGGGGATGGTGGCACGCAGCGACTTCAGAGGACTTTCCCAACCCAAACAATTCAGTGATTTGGGAATCCTGGGGAAATGCCAATTTAGCTGGAATTTAGGGTCCAAAGCAGATTTCTGCTGCAAAGAGGAGCTGTTTGCTCTGCCACAGAGCACGGTGTGTAGAGCACAGCCCAGAGTGTCTGACATTCCCACGCTGCTCCTCAGGAGGCTGGTGGCACAGCGAGTGTGAGGAAACCAACCTGAACGGGAAATACGTCACGCCGAGGGCCAGGGGGAGGCTGGACAGAGGAAAAGGCTTATACTGGAAGCCGAAGAAAGGAAGATACTACCTGCTCAAGTCAACCAAAATCATGATCCACCCAACAGATCTAAAAAGCTTTGACTGAGTGCTTGACCTGCTGCGTTTTAACTCCGAACAAACACTGAACTTTGCCACACCAAAGGACTTGATGCTGTGTTTGCCAACAGATGCATGTCCCAATCCATGCCCCGCATGGAATTTCTCCAAAACATAAACCTGAGGCATCTGAGATGGTCTTACAAAATGTTTGGTGAGTACTGTCATTCCCTCAAGCCCCAAGGTCAACGTGCTGCAACTTCTCGTGGAGCTTTTCCCTCCCCTCAGGATGAAATTCTAATGCCTAGGAGCCAACCTGTCACGTATTGGTAATACTGCTGGGGGGAATGGGTTTTCAGGCTGTGCATTCCTTTCTGGGTTGTGTAGTAGGGAAAACAGAAAGTGTTTTCTGAGAACAAAGGGCTGGCAAAACCCTACGGAAAACATCTAGGGGGAAAAAAAAGAAATTTTGTTTTTTGAAGTAACTAATTGGATGTTTGGTTCAGGTTTTTGTTGTGGAATGTTTCTAGGAGCAAATGAAAGATAGGTAATTCCTCATTTTAGGGTTGTAGGTATTTCCAGACAATTTTCAGGAGTGCTGCTGAGGTCAATCCCTGCTCCCTGGAGCTCTGTCCTCACACAGCTGCAGGTGTGAGCACACTCAGGGCAGCCAGAGCAGCCCTGGTGCCCTGCATCCCACACTCTGCAGAGGAACTGCAGAACCACGGCTGCTCACTGCAAGTGAAGAGCCAAACTTCAAACTCCCTGAAATGAGGAAGAGCTCTGCTCTCCTCAGCTGAAATGAATCAGAGCCAAACCTCTGTGACCTTTTTACTCCAACCAACTAAGGAATTAAATAAACCACCAAGTGAGGACAACAAAACACCTTTCACTTAGGGAACAGCTGCCCCAGTGGGGTGAAGGGTGCCAACCCACAAACCCAGAAGGCACAACCCATGGTCCAGCTCCTGGGGACACTCAGGTGTGCAACCTCAGCTGCAGAACACTGAGTGACAGCCTCGGGCTGGCCCTGCCAAAGCCCCCAGCCCTGCAGTTCCACTGAGTCATATTGACTTGTTTATCTTACCCAACCCTTGTACAGTGTGGATTTTTTATCTCAGCACTCACGATCGCACAGGAAATGGTTTTGGTTGTGATTTGTCAGAGTGAAACCCAGTGAGCAGAACGTGATAATTACAGAAAGGCTGCACAAAATCCTTTCAACTTCTCACGGGTTTATAGCAGAGATGAGATCATGCAGTGTTGCTTATTTGTATTGGTTTACTGTCATGATAAATTACCTGTCCAATAAATAAATAGACAAATAAATAAATGGCTGAAACTTTTCAAAAGACAGGATATGAAACCTGACTGAACCCTTCTTGTAAGTTTTGATTTATAAAACCTGGTTTGCATCTAAAGTTACAACAAGAAGGATTTACTGTGTTGGTGAAATTACTCAGCTGATGAAGATAATTCCACTCAGACATGTAATGTCTTCAAAGAAACCGTGAAAAAGCTTTAAACTAATAATGGTACATAATGAAAAGAAATCTGGTCCCAGCCTGGAGTTTGTTACACAAAAGTTATTGTTTCCCAAGACATTTAGAAAAATTCCCTATTTTTCAGGGCTTCAGAGGATTTTTTCCAAGAATTGTAAACAAAGAAATTGCTTTCAAATCCAAATGGAAATACAAACAAAGGGATTATGCATTTTGTCTATTTCTATCCCTTACTTTAAAGCAAAAAAAGTCACTGGAAGTGATATAAAATAATAAAACCAGTAGGAGAAAGGTGAAAAACCCTCCATAAAACTGAAAAGAATTCGACCAAATTCCACCACGAATTCTGGGAAATGGAGAAACCTCTCTCGTGCTCTCATTCACAGCCAGGTTTGATGCAAACCTGTTTGTCCCTGCCCAGCTGAGCCTTTTCTGCTGTGTCAGCCTGAACCTTCCCGTGCCTTTGGCACAGCACATCTGCCCATGTGCCAAATTTTGCAACAACCCTACTGATAAGGGAGGAATTTCTACACTCGCCAGGCTCGGGCCCTGAAAAGTGAAATGTATTGCAAAACTCTGACCTGTATGTGGTGTTTGGGACGTAGACATCCCTGGCAGGGAACTCCAGGATTTCTCTCGTAGGCCTGACTCTGCTGTCTGGGTAAAGCTTGACTTGCAGCAGCTCTGGAGTGAGGCAGTAGTGGGGGTTCTCTGGAGCTGGGGATATGTCTATCTTCAACTGAGCTGCAAGAAGAAATAGATTTTATTAATTAACAAATAGAATGTATTAATAAATAGAAATTAAGTTTTTAAAGCATACTCGTGCTTTGTTTCTTCAGGTTAATATCCTATATATTCATTAACATCCTAAAGGTGAATTTAATAAATCAACAAATGATAAATGACAGCCAAAGTGGATTTGTTAACAAGTATCACTGGATCAAACTGATATCTAAGGCAACTGGGGGACTGGGTAACAAGAACCAACAGAAAATAAGCATTTTAACAAGTCATAGATGCTCTTTTCATGGGAAAACTGGGGAAATACAGTCCAGATAATGCTCCTGTGGGGTTTAACTATTGTTACAAACAAAACTCCATCAAAAGAAGGGTTGAAAAACCCTGAGATTGGTCAGGCTACAAAACAGGTGAATTGGGTGAACCAGGCCAAGGTGGCTGCCTGAGGCCGTGGCAGACCAGATTCAGATTAACTCGCAGCAGGATAATTTTGCAAAGTTTTCTTAATACCTAACGTGGCTGCAAGGCCAGCTGAGTGCTGGGGAGATGATCCAAGGAAGAGGCAGGATTGCTGTCCCTGGAGAGTTTTAAGAGCAGCTTAAGTAAATATTGCCAGGAATAGCACAGGTCAGGGACCAGCTTCACCGAGGTGTGCCAGGGTTTCTATTCCCCTTTCTCAAACAGAGGTGGAGCCTGTTCCCATTAACCAGGAGTGGGAGCCAGGAGAGAGAGAGATCTCCTTGGGGATAGAGAGTGGGAAACAGAGGTTCCTGGGTTTGGGGCTTTTGGGGTTAGCATCTTCTTCTCACAGACACCACTCCCAGCGTGCCAGTGACAAACCTGCCCCAACGCCACGCTCAGTGCTCCTGCTGTCCAGGGATTGCTGTGGAGGACTTCTTTGGGGTGCCTGGGTGAGGAACTAAGCAAAAACCTGAACTTTTAGCCCAAAGGGGCTGGCTGGATACCTGTGATGGGTCTGAGCCTGCGCAGCACCGACGAGGGACGCCTCATGTCAGCCAGGAACTTGTACAGGTCCTCGTCGCTCAGGCGATCCCCCTCCTGCTCAGGGGGCAAGAATTTGGTTACCCAAATACCCAAATGGTTACTCAAATACCCAAAAAACACCCTCCAGGGCTGCCAGGGAGTGAACAAACCCTCTCATCCCACAGGCTCTTCCCTCTGACATCAAACTCTCCCTTCCCAGAACAAGGTGTTAACATTAACGCTGTTAAATTACGCTTCATTTCTCCATCCTTTCCCCTTCCTTCCTCCCTTATTAATCATCCTGACAGCTGCAGGAACCTTTAATTGAAAGCCTTTTCTCTCCCCATCAATATTATCTTTTTCCAAACTGGAAAGGGCTGCTAAAAGATTTCCCAAAAATACCCATTTTTTTAGCAAGTGTAATAGTTTGAAAGAGTATCTGTCATTCAGCAGGTGCTCCTCATTCCTTCTCCTCTGCCCTTCCTTTGGGATAAGCCCAGAAGAGCCTTATTTTTCAGGAAAAGTAGGAAGTGCAAGGAGTTTGTAGTCAGTTTTCCTTGTGCCACATTCCAATAGTTCAGAGTTTTGCTAATTTTGGAAACATTACAGAAAATGTGACTCTGCCACCCCAAAAAGCAGAAGATAACTGATTTTAAAGGTAAGAAATCACAACACTGAAAAAAAAAAAAACAAATGGAAGGAGAAAAACATTGGGTAGTGTTCAACTGATTATACTTAACAGGATAAACTTAATGGGAGAAAAGCAAGGTAAAAAAAGAAAGAATCAAAAATTTAAAATCTTAATGTCTGGCAGTTTTAAAAG
The DNA here is from genome assembly GCA_013397175.1 of Platysteira castanea. NCBI lineage: Eukaryota > Metazoa > Chordata > Aves > Passeriformes > Platysteira > Platysteira castanea. The sequence goes on from VYXC01004851.1 coordinate 97,436, forward strand.
GAGAAATTAATTAAATAAAATGAGCTGCTTCGAAGTAAAAATAACCTCAACAAAGTAAATAAATGTGTGTTTTTGTAAATCATCACTAACTTAGTGACCAGTTTTTCCTTATCTAGATGTGGCATTAAGCAAATCTTAGGAAATGGTTTCAGCTCATTACTTTTTGCTAAGCTTAACTAAAGAATTTATCCCCTTTAATCACGTTTTCCACTTCTCAGGAAAATCTCAAGCTCTGGCTAAGAGGAGCTACCACTCAGCAAAGCAGCATCAGAAACAGAGTGCGTTGTTTTCCTCAGGATGTGTCCAGGGAACTGATGCCAACCTTAAATCACTCCGAGGAATTGATTCCCTACTGCCAGAATTAATATATGATATAATATTATGTACATATAACTGAGAGAGAGCAGCTTTAGATTAGAGATTAGGGAGAAATTGTTCCCTGTGAGGGTGGGGAGGCCCTGGCACAGAGTGCCCAGAGAAGCTGTGGCTGCCCCTGGATCCCTGGCAGTGTCCAAGGCCAGGCTGGATGGGGCTGGGAGCAGCCTGGGACAGTGGGAGGTGTCCTTGCCATGGCAGGGGTGGCACTGGATGGGCTTTAAGCTCCCTTCCAACTCAAACCACTCTGTTATTCCATGAAAATTGATATATAATATAACAAACCCCCTGAATGCTGCTCCAGGACTCCCTGCAATCAGGGAACAGACAGCAAACACAAATCAATCACTCGGTGATCTCACACGATCCAATCCTTCTGTCCAAGAACTTAACTCCTCCGTGAGACCTTTTCCTGCCGTACCTGTTTGAAGAAGTTTGTCACTGTCAGGGTGGCTGGCCTGAAGCTGCTCAGGTTGCAGGCCTCATCCCCACTCGTGGTTCTCTCCAAGGAACGCCTCCCCACGATGCTGGAATTCCGCCTCTCCGACCACGACCCCTTACGTTCTGCAAAAAACAACAGGCAAAAGGGGAAGGAATTAGAAAACAAAGAAATAAAGCTACAGCCCAAGAGCCTACTTTTTGTTCCAAGCAGGATTTTCTGCTCAAGAGGAGAGGGAATGATGCCATGAGGTGACAGAAGAGGTGGTCATGCTCAGGCAAAGCACAGCTGACTCCTGCTCCCCTCACAACCACCTCACCCCAGCGCCTTCCTGCTGTTATAAAAGTCTTTATCATGCTGAGATTTATGTATTTCTCTTGCTCTGAAAGTTGATGAAGCTGGCAGTTTTGGGGATGCTGAAGAGCAGTTTCAGATGAGCTATGTGGCTCGCAAAGATGAATCCACTCCTTTGGAAAATGTTCATCAGCCTGTAACGCTCCCTCCGTCTCACAAGCCTGGTTTTAAATAATATAACAGATGGTTTGCTTGTAAAATCCTTGAAAGATAAATCCATTTGTTATCATGGACTTCTCTGTTTTAGTTCAACCATGACCCCAGACTATCAGGGCAGGGGGAGGAAAGCGATGAACGGAGCAACAGCAGCTCCAGGCTATGAATCCAAACCTCTGGATTTGCCCACGCTCCCTCATGCAGATGCCAAGCCCTGTACCTCCTGTGCCAACTTCAACTTCTGTGGAATCTCTCTCCAAGCTGCCAGCACTGCTCACGATGTTCATGAGGTGAATGGCTGTCCAGGCAAAAGGCATCCGGTACTTCCCGAGTCTTTGGCAAAACTGTTCTGCCTGGCCTTTCAGTTTTTCCAACTTTTCCTTGTTCTGTCAAGAAAATATTCAATCCAAGAGGTTAAAAGGAGAGGAAGAGGATCAGAGGTTCATTTAGCAAAAGCAGTGAGGAATGACGGTGTCTTTTTTAACTCCCTAATTCCAATTGTGTGTTTCAGTAGCACCTTCCAGAGGAGGATCACCAAGTGTTGGGAAAATGTAACTCCTGCTTCCCAAAACAGGCCACCAGAGGACAGTCAGAACAGTCTTGTATGTTCTTAACCCTCCTGAACAGCCTGTCAAATCCCAGCGAGCTCATCTGCCCACCGTTCCTTCAAGAAAACCTGAATTTTCCCCTGTGAAGTCTGGAATGGCCTTTCCTAAACTGGTTTTATGCAGCAGGTCCTCAGATCGTCTGGAGTTGTGCGGGAAACTCAAAACACTCCTCATATAAGTAGCATCATACTCATTTTGTTAAGGAAGAAAGGGAATAAAAGAGGATTTTTCCGTAACTCTGCATATTAAGGAGCAATTTTTTGAGCTTTAGGGAGGAAATATTTTATTAAGAGGTTGATTAAAACTAACAAACCATCCAAACTCCTCTGAGGAAGCCTGAGGGAGAGGCTGGGATCACAAGAAGGGCTGGAACCTCTGCTTTGCCCTTCCCCCAGCCCTCATCATTACCCTTTGGTCTCCACGTGGCTCAACCCAACTGCACATGAAATTAGGAACAATTTTTGAGACTCTCTCAGAACCAGGCAGAAGGGATGGGGTTAAGCTGCAGAAGCCGTGGAAAAGTTGAAATTTTTCCTGCAAATTCCCATCAAAGGCTGCCTTCCCCTGACCCAGCTGATCCTCTGGGACAGGGAATCACAGATGACTGAGCTTGATGGGAACCACAAATCTCCCCTGACAGCCACAAAAACTGGTGACCTTTAACTACTCTACCCCAATAAGGCATCAAGACTCAAAGGTCTTTGGCTCTTTTTTGGCCTTTAGAATGGGATTAGATTCTTAATTAAAAATGGATCCTTTTAAAGACAGGAGCAGTGTCAACAGTCCAAGCTAAAAGAAAATATGCTTAAAGTTTTATCAAAACACCAAAATAATTCTTACCTTTGCTGCATCAGATTCTTTAAAAATCATATAAGGCTCTGCACACTCCCCAATATCTCCCTGCTGTAATACTTTCTCCAGCTGAGAAGGGAAAATGAACCATTATAAGGACATGTATCCAGCAAGGATTGATAAACTGAACAAGCACAAAGAAGCAGAATATCCTTTCACAAGAGGAAAAGCCTGGTGAGCCCTTGTGGAAGAAGCATTTCCTGCAGAACTTGCACCCTGCCTGTGAACTGAAAACATGGCTTGAACTCCCCTTTTGACCACAGGATGATTTTTATCCAGATTCCAGCCAAAAATCCTGACTCAAACACCCACCTGAACGAGCAACATTCGTGCACTCACTGAATCAAAGGAGAGAACAGAGAATAACTTTTATCTTTGTGTCCTTTATCCCAGGAGTGACCAATGCTGCATTTTATTTCAGTTATGGATCTCATTCTCTTTGCAATTTCGGCCCTTAAATACATCTGAAAATCTGGCTGAGGGGTGTGTATCCTTTTAGAAATGAGATTCAGATCAATAGACATTTTTAAATCACTGACTTATCTGTCATTTTAAGGAGTCAGCACATTGTTTTCTATGAAAACCAAGGTCAGGCCCCAGAAAACTGATTTATACCATCAAGCAAACCTTTGTGCTCTTTCCACTTTCAGTGCACAGAACTGGTTCTGTTACAAAGGAACTGAAGTGAGAATATCTGAAATAAAGCAGCACTGTTTACACTTTTGAGAACAGAATTTCCATTTTATTTTAAATAAAACCCCAAGAGACCACGATAATTTCAGTTTCCCTGGCATTTCTTACCTTTATGACTAGAAAGACATCTTGAGAGGGGTAGGTGATAGAAAAGATGGCAGACCTGGCCAGGGTGGAAATAGCAGCAGGGGGGACATGAGGCCGGAGCATTCCCTTCATTTGTTCAGAGTTTAAATCAAAGTAGAAATTCTCTGAAATCTAAGGAAGAAATTAGTAGTTTCAAGCATTAGTTATATCTTTTTTTTGTAACTTCTTCATGAACACAGTTTTAAAACACATGTAAAAAACTCCTCGTTTCAAATCGTGGATAAAAAGAAAGAACAAAGCCTTTTTGGTTAAGAAATCAAGGCAGGACAGTGAGAAAGGAAATGGAAGAAACAACACAAACCACCTATAAAATTTCCTCCAGCTCCTCTAAGCTGTGTAGCTCCACCAGAGGATTAGGAATTACCATTGTTAGCTGAACTGAAAGCACCAAAACATCAAAACAGAAGCAGAAAAAGAAAAAATCAACACTTCTTGAAAGACAGACACCGAGTTTTCTACCCTGAAACACCAAATCTTTGACTGCAAAGCTTCAGAGCCACAAAGGATGTGAGCAGGTTACCAACACCAGAGGTCACTAAAGACCTTACTGTGTTAGAGCCAAAAAAAAAGGAGTAATGAGATGATAAAATTGGCTTATGAAATGTGATTTAAATATTAAACAAAGTTCACATAATATTCCACATACTCTCATCTACATAACTTAAATCTCAATGCATTAAATTCGAGTCTTAAAGAGATAAATGTCCAAATGCATATTTTTAACATTTTTCTCTCCACTACTGCTAATATCTTGAATAAGGAAAACTAAGAGACTCTTTAAATATTAAATACAGAACATAAATAGGTGAAAAAATGTATTTTGCATTTCCTCGAACTTAGATCTTGAAAAGACTCCTCAGTTTTGTTTTGATTTTAGCAATTTTAGCAAGTGTGACTTTCTTGTGCATTATTGAAGTGTTGCTTGGACCCATGCCATGCTGAATCACCAAAAAGAGATTAAGAAAGTCATAAAAATCTTATCTAAATAAAAGGTTTCAGTTACCTAAGTTCTCTCTGGGGAAGAGACTTTTGAAAGCCAAAATTGGGCTATATATATATATATTCTGATTTCAGGCACTCACATATTATCTAATATTTTTTAGAAGTGGTTATACCTCAACTGCTTTACCAAGCAGAAGAACACACAGGATGGTTCATGAAACTCCTTCATCATTCTTCCAACCCCCACATCACCGTCCTCTTAAAAGCTTTGCCACCACAATTAATTCCTCTATTTCTGTTTTTAAACACAGCTTCAGCGGAAAGGTCACACTCAAGTAATTAAAAACCTACCTTCTTCTTTTCTTTAACATCATACAAAGCCAAACTTGCAAAAATGGGCTCAATTTCTATTTCGAACCTTGAAAGAAAGAAAGATGAAATCAGTTGACTTGAATTTTGCCAGAAGGAATAACCAACCATAACCAACCCTGTCCCCAGATCCTCCCCGGGTGATGGGGACTGAGATGTCAGCACAGCTGAGCCAACCTCAGGGCTGGCTCCTGCTCCAAAGGGATCTTGCTCCCCAACTTCCACCCCACTCCTGTCCTGGTCCCTCCCACCAGCACCACACCAGTGCTCCCTGGACCTTCTAAAAGCCATCTGAACCCCACTGAAAGCCAAGCAGAGCAGCCCAAAAGCTTCCTCAAAAGGAGAGGAATTATTAACTGGGATAACTGGAGCACTCAGCTCCCTGATTCCCTGGAGAGGCAAATTTCCTCTGCTCTATGGGTAAATGGCCAACTGCTCCTCTCAGCACCACTGACCAGAGGGCTCCTACCTCTGGACGCTCAGGGACAGATCTTTTTTGGCAATTTTCAACACTTATCTGTTGTCAGAACATGCCAACAGCTCAAAAATTCCCTCAGAAAGGTGCCAGCTTTTTGCAGCAACTGTTACCCGGTGTTCATGCAAATTCCAACGCTCCCAACAAGAACACTGCCCTACCAAAGAGAGCTGAGCTTATTGTTAGTTAACCTGGGGAGTCAAAGGAATTTAAAAACATTCAAAACCTGTCCCTGCAACACAGTGAGCAGGGGCTGAAATGCCCTTCCCCTGCTCCCCACAGAATTCCTGCTGGGATCCCCTCCACGCCCAGGCCTTGCGCAGAGCTCTCAGCCTGGAGCTCCTCCTCCCAGCAGGGAGAACACCACCAAACAGGTGTTTTCTCTAGTTTTGCAACAAAGCCGAGATTAACCCAGAAACGACCCTGCTTAGGTCATCTGAGCCTTCTCCCTGGTGAAAACGTCCTTGTTTTGTGCCACTGGGATGGCACAATCTTGGATTACAACCGTGAGCACGGGCCCAGAGATTCCCAGGTCCACAAGCAAACGTGTAGCTGGGCAGATTTGCTATAAATCTGCAGTCAGCAAGAGATGCTTTAAGAGCAGAAAACATTAATTTCCAGCATCTAACTTATTTATGCTAAAGACACCCTCCTCTGGAGAGAAAGCTGCACTGCTACTGCATATTATGTTGTTCCAGTTCATAAAAGGCTGCAAAATCAGTTCATCTCTACGGCTATATTAGGTCCTGGAGTACTCTACGAGCAGGAGATATGTCCCACACATATATCTCAGTTATGAGCAGCAACTGGAGCTCTCTAATAAGAAGGGTTGACCTAACTGAGGACACAGAAGATGAATACAGCAGTGTGGAAAATCAGTTTTGTACTTTATTTCTCCAAGGGAATAACAGTAAAATTTTACCTTGTGTTATTAGAGAAGAGTTATAGGCAATGAACCAGCTGCAGGTAACCCTATATTCAGGAGCTCCACTTCATTAAACTTGTTTAACAGGTTTCTATTCCTCCAGTTAATGCTTACTAAGTATATAAAGTCTTCACTCTTAAAGGGACACAGTCAAGGTTGTTGAGCCTAAACTTTGGCAAATCTTCGGTCGTCTTTATGTTTTTAAGGCTCAAGCATTTTTAATCTTTCAATTTAATCCTAAATTTCCTCGTCAGGGAGGTGAACACCAGTGACTGGCCAACTTCAGAGCCCTGGAGGAGCGTGGAGAAGCCTCGTGTCACGTGCCAGTGGCATGGAACAGGTAGGGCTGGAAAGCAGCAGGGAAAAAAGCCAAGGGAGGTGGATTTTCCCTGTCACACCAAACTAGAGAAGTCTTGAAGATACAACTTCGAGTTGTATCTTGAGGTTGAGTTGTGTAACTCAACCTGTATAAAATTAACCTCGAAGCCTATGACCAAACAACGCAATGACCCTTCCAGGGTCATAAACAAGGCAGTGGAGTTATTCCAGATGCACGTGGATATAGAAGATGATTTAAATCCTGAATTTCTGCAGTGCAGCTGTCTGTTGGAGTGGTACTTACTTCAGGGACAAACACTTCACCAGGAGTCTTTGGCCAAAGTGTTCTTTGGGTACTTCAGGGACGCTGAGTCTCTCTATGGGCTCCTCCTGGAATTAGAGACACAAGCCCTGAACAAACCACCAGCAAACACATGCATCCCTTTTTACTTCTAAGACACAGCACCAATTTAATCCGAGGCTTCCCAGCATGGTGCATTCATCAGCAGCTATAAATGTGCTAAATTAAATCCCTTTAATGTTTCTACATTACTGGGGATTGCACAATTGTAAGGGAAACTCAATCTTCAGAAAGGAGTACCTATGGGCAAGACAAAATGCTGAAAAACACAAAATAGCTCCAGTTCTCACAGATGTTAAACACAGGTGATCTTAAATCCTTTAAATCCGTGGCAGACTGACAGCTTTCACATTCCCTACACCCTTCACTTTTTCAGTCTCACCCACACGCATATAAAAATACCTCATCTGGCGCTGGGTGTAGTGCAAAAAGCTCCTTATGCCTACTGGACTTCCTCTGGTCCTCGTTGTGGTGGTCAATCTCCTCGTTTGGGGTTCTGTCCAGCAGGTTTGGGAGAAGGGCATCGGGCAGGGAGTTCTTCAGATCGAAGATGCTGCAGGCCCAGCTGCCCCGGGGAGTGTCGTCGATCGACATTGAGCGTCGCTTAAGGTCATCCTGAGAGCCAACAAATTAAAAGCAACTTATAATGGGAAAAGGACTGCACTTTTAAAGCAGGACTATAAATTAGGTTTTATGTAGCGAGGTTTTAAAGGCACATTACTTGTTCATCCTGGTAGCTGTTGCCATCCGGAGCTTCGTCAGACTCGAAGATCTGTTTGGGGAGCCCTTTTTGCCTCTCCTTCTGTTTGTCCAAGGTGTTGGGATTGAACCCAGTTCCCAGCTTGTGGTATCTGCAAACAGAGTATTTCACATGCGTTCTTGGCAGCCCTTTTGACCCTGACCCCAGAAGCAGCACCCCGGAACAAACCCAGTATTATCAGCGTGAGGCAGGAGCTGCTCTCTGCAAACACAATTTCCAGTCAGCTCCACTGGAGCTGGGGCAGAATCCAGCAGCCACTATTCCAGCACTACAATGTCACTCTGTTCATCTATAAAGCCACTCTGGGTGATGTCAAAAGGAGGATTATCAAGGGCCAATTAAAGTCATTGTAAAATGTGCCATTGTGATGCCAAGCTAAAAACAGGCCGGGAACACGAGGGCTGAAGGCCAGTGCATCTGCTGGAGCAGGAGCTGACTTGGAGCAGATAAAATGATTAACTGGAAAACCAAAACCCCAACCCAGGAAAATCCTGAGCACCTCTGGAGAACAACTTTCCAACCCTGACTAAACCAAGTGTCTTCCCATAGCATCTTTGTAGGGGAAGTGGGTCCTTCAGAGCTTTTCCTTCAGGGTGTAAGAGCTCCTGCAAGTGAGCAGTCTGCCTGCTGTGCTGACAGGAGCAGATCTCTTTGACTAACAAATTTTTGGGTGCCAAATGGCACCACGTCTGTATTTACACACATGTGGACACAGCCATGGTCTCCTCACAATACTCTAAGTCAGTTCCTGGGATCACACCTAGAATTAACTGTAGTTACCATGGCCTGGTACTAAAGTTACCACAGAGGGATGCTCCAGACATGGGAAAACCGTGGATAAAACAGTGAATAAAGGAAAGGAAATTAAAAAGGAGGAATGCATTCTCCTTGCTAGGCTGTAATTCCTGAAAGCTGAACAATAGGATCTGTATAACCCCCACCTGGATGTCTGCACTTCCATCACAGCTCCATTAACAAGTGTAAATCCATTTTAATTCACACCTGACTTCCTCAGTCTAGCACACGGAAATTATGCCATAAGCTTGAAATCAGAATATGCTAGTGGGTTTTTTTTCAAGAGAACTTATTCACCTTTTCCAACATCATTAAAGGAATTACTGAACAGGTGGATTTCCCTGCCCCAAAAACATTTTGGTTACAAAAAACTGCAGGCAGAGATGGACATGAAGATTATTTCCCCTGTGGTGGGGAAGAAAAGGATGGAATGTCACAACTCATGTTCTTCTAAGAGCTGGGGTTTGTGCCCCTGGAGCTAGCTAGAGCACTTGGAACCAAACAATGGGATGGATTAAGAGGACATTGTTGGCATCCTTACTTGAGAAACAATTCAGTCCTTCCCAGAGGAGCTTTTGGGTTCTTCCCTTGCTCCAGCATTAACTCTTTTTATTTCTACTCAGTCCGCTGCCATGATTTCATCCAAGCAGAAACTGCCATGACTCTCAGAGGACAAAACCCCACCAAATAAACCTCATCAGAGCAGGAATCCCACCCGGAATTCCAGGTACCAGTGAAAGTCACTGAGAAGCCAGGAGTGGGTGGCTGGGTGGGTCACACTGTCCAGGCCTGTGGTGTATCCAAGACTCTGCTGCAAAGACTGGGAGTTCATAAAGCATCTCCCTCCCTCTTGGGCTCTTTTCTGGGTGGGTTTTTTTCCTTTGGTATGAGATTACAAAACACTTTTTTATTAGGTCACGTCAGCAGCGCCAAGCATATCCTGAGCATCCCCTGGAGTGGCTCTCAGGACAACATTAAACCAGTGAATTGTAGCAACTGCCACAAGGGCAGAGCTGGAGCTGCAGCCGAGTCATTTGTAGGTGATACACATCACATGGATCACTTGCTCCTTGACAGCAGCTCTCGAAGTCATCAGACTTCCAATCATCCGAGAGAGCCTGTGCTCCAACGACAGCCTCTCAGCAACCTTCCTGCTAATTTGCATGGAATAATCAATGCATGCCCATCCTCTGAACTGTTAACTCATTAGGTAAATGTTGTGATGGTTCAAATATGAACAATTATTTGTTGGGATGATGTGCTTTCCCCAAGTCTCTCTGGGAGCCAATGGAAGCTGCAGAGGGCACCTTGTTGATCAGGTGGTTGTGACTGCATGTAAATCTTACATCACTGCAAAATTAATGCAACTTCCCTCCAAAAACGACTAAAAACAGATGGAACAAAGAAAGCAACAAATGCTGAAAGTAATTTTACTTGCCCACATTCCCTCATTGCTCTACCATGGTAAAGGAGCAACTGTGGACTGAAATGGCCTAGATTTTCCAAAATGCCCCAAGGGCTTTTGACATCCAAGATCCAATTTTCCAAAGGCAAACCATCAGTTCAGCTGAACAGGCAACTAAAAGCCAGAGCACGTGGAATCAGCAGCCAGAAATCAACATTTCTGAGCCTCCTTGCAGCACTTGGCCAAAATGTAAACCTGACCTGAAGGTGACAAACACCACGGGGGAACTCACTTTCTGTTCACGATCGCCCAGTCCTCCGTGTAACTCCTGACACAGTCCCTCACGTGAGGGTCCATCTCACTGTGAAAAGAATCAAAAACAAGAATCGCAGGGATTATGATGATTTCTTAAACATATCTTTAATTCCCTGGAGCATCACTATGTCACCTCCTCTCCTACCTCTCCTCGGGCACGGCCGACACGAGCGTCCGGCACTCGCGGGGGGTGTAAACCACCTCGATGTCATCGGGGGGAAACTCCAGCAGGTCCCGCAGGGGCCCCGACTCCACGGCCAGAGGGTGGGTGATGAGATAGTCCTCCAGGTCCACGGGGTCCACAGCTTCTGTGAGAGGCACCTGGGAACACCAAACCACCGCAGGGGGGTAAACCGAGGTGTAAGGATAAAGGAAAATCACGCTGCTCTCTTTTTTTAAACCAGTTCTTCTGCCTCGTTGAGGAACTTGATGCAACATCAGGTGGTTAACTCCAGTGGTGTTAATCTCAGCTAACACACATCACAGAGCTGGTTTTCATGTCTTATCTTTTATCTGATATTCCTCTGCGTATTTCTCTGGTGCGTACCATCACCTCCTAAAATATACAGCTAGAGCCAGAAAAGGCGACATCTATTCTCAAGAAATGCAACAAAACAAATCTCGGTACTCTATTTCCCATGTGTCCGACCCTGGATTTGTTTTTACCAGGCTCTGATCACAAAGGGAACCCTGACCCTGATGCAAGATGCAGGAACCCTTCCTCCCTCAGGCACGGCCCCCGGCCAGGCCTGATTTACCAGGAACTCAGGCAGCCACACAACTCTGAACACTAACATTATTTTGAATTAAACCACCTCTCTGAGGAACACAAAACACAACGTTCACCTACCACAGGTACAAGTTTAACCACCTCTTCTCCCTGATAAAAGAGCCTTTAGTGCCATGATGACTATGCCCATGGCAGGCAGGGACACTGCCCTCAATAAAATGGATACTTGAAAATCATCTTTACTGGGCACAAAGCCTTTACCTGAAGCACAAGGAATGACTGAACACGTGCAGGAAAACAGTAGATTTCACTGGCAGTGCTGATCTCACCATCCTGAGCTTTTTTTAGATACATGAAAAGAAAATTTGCATTAACTGGATACATAGTCACATTGCATAACTCGTATTTTTACATATTACATTATATAAATATTCTGATATGAGATCATTATGCTATGAGGCTATACATAAACATAGACATTAAGAAAATGAAACACTAAAAACAAGTTTTGAGGAAGCTGTCTCTACAGCAACTGACAGATTTCCTGGAATTCCCTGGCACATGCCAGTGAGGCTCAGTGTTTTAACAAGAGTCCCAAAAACACATCCAAATTCAGCAGTTTTCTCTACTAACTTCCCTTTTCCTGTCATCCAGACAATTTCTGTGGAACAGGGAACTATCCTGTAGCTTGTGCTGGAGATGACTTTAAAAAAGAACACTTAGTACTTCAGTTTTAAACGTGCTTCTCGAAAATATTGCTACACAAATCCCAAATTCCAGTCTTAAAACTATTGCCAACGAGTTCTGAAATGAATCAACTTTTTATTCAAGGAAAAAGACTTGGCTAACACAGAGGGTGCTGAGAGAATCTCCCCACCACAACCAACCTCAATGAATACTGCAATTTTTTTTAAAAGGCAAATCCCCTCAGCAGGAAACCAGCATGACTCCAGGGAAGTCAGGGGAGTTGGACCAGATGACCCTTTTTGCCAGATAAGAATCTGGTTCACCAGAAAATATGTGATGTCTAGAAACTCAGTATTTGGTTCTGCCATTTATGTAAAATATAAAAATTAATTTATGCATAAAGAAACATCAAAAAAGTAATTGAAAAGTTGGAAAGGACCTTAAAGACCAGCAATTCAAAACTGTGCAGCGATGCTGCTCCGTGCTGGACACTGACAGCACCTCCCAGAAGGGTCAGGAAGACTTAAAGCTGCTTAGCTGACCCTATTTTTAAGCCCTAACATTTTAAGACTTACTTTTATTCCTCCTCACACTGGCAGCTCCAAAGCTGAGGGATCTTCCAAAAGTGAGCTGCCCGTGCAAGTGTTGTGTTTTAATCTGCATAAAACTCATTTATCTGTGATTCTCTAACACGCAGGAACCTTTCCCTCATCCCTTCCAGTCTTTCCACTCCACTCATCCTGATAAACAGAATCACAAAAAGACGAGGAAAAACCTCTGTACTAACACGGAGCTGAGGGGGACGTGCAGGACTGAGGGTGTGAGGCTGTCACAGCCCAAAACACACCGTGTCTCCTCATCCCTGGCATTCCACATCCCAAATTCCCCCTGTCCAACAGGAGCATTGGAACGTGTCGGACACGAGATGAATGAACTGGCTATGCCAGTTAAAAATCACCCAATCCAGAAAGGCAGGCAGTGCTCAGGGGCTCTCCGTGTGCTCCGGGGCTTTCCAAGCCCTTCACACATCCCAGGATTAGGCCCAAGGTTGCACTTGACAATTTTCCAGTTTGTCTCTTCGTGTAACTATTGTACCATGAAGATGTAAACAAACATAAAAGTCAAACCCAGAGGCCTGTGTTAGACTCACCATCTGTGCAGCCAGAAATACTGTCTAGCACCTGAGTAAACAGGCCAAACATAAATTCATGGGTATGGAGAGGAACTACTTGGTGTCAGACTATTGGCAGATAAAAGGCAAGAACATTATTTTAGGCTTCGGATATTTGTGGGGGAAGAAGTGATGAAAGAGGGGGAGGAGGAAAGAAGGATGAATAAATGCACCAAAAGGAAAATGAACCTAAAAGATGTCCCCACGTGTGAACAGAACCACGAGAGCTCCTCTCACGGCTCTCGCTATCCATGGTTTCACCTTTCCCCTGTCCTGCTTCATGCTCCAGCATCGCTCCCAAGGTGTGGATGGGGACAAGGACACACAAAACACCAAGGGTATACCAAATTCCTGAGTCAGCTGGCCAAAGCATCAGTCACCTGAAACTGCCACACGAACCCACCAGGTGAAACGTGCACGCTGGAGGAGTTGGACAAGCCCAGATAAAGACCAGGTGACCCAACCTCATCACCCCAATCTCATCATCCCAACCTCACTGCTGCTGGAGGAGCAGAACCTGCTCTGTCACCTCACCTCCAGCCCAGCTGGCCTCCTGTGGCACCTGGAAAAACAAGGAGGCACCCAACAGCTGATTCCCCTGGCCTGCAGGATGGTGACACCTTGGTACAGCTGATCTCTGCTATCAGAGAACTGCCAGCCCCGGCAGCTGCACCTGGAGAGGTCTGAAATGTGCTGCAGCAGGAAGGGGGAACAGCTGAGCAGGACAAGGCTGTGCTCTCCCACAGCCCTGCTTGCTGTCAGTTAAAAGGCACAGCCATCCTCAGTGCATCTTCACCCTGCTCCCAGGAAAAGCCTTCCCCGTTCCTCCTGACAGCTCCGGGGAAGCAGCAGTGGGTGTCTCCTCCACAGAACACAGCCAGCTCTCCTTCACTGGACTTCCAAAAGGCAGAAGAACAATTCCAGCTGAGTATCTGCAAACGTGCAGTCCATCTAGCAACTGGTTAATCACAGAATGCCAGAGTGGTTTGTGCTGGAAAGGACCTTAAAGCTCATCCTGTTTCAACCCTGACACCTTCCACTATCCCAGGCTGCTCCCAGCCCCATCCAGCCTGGCCTTGGGCACTGCCAGGGATCCAGGGGCAGCCACAGCAGCTCTGGGCACCCTGTGCCAGGGCCTCCCCACCCTCACAGGGAGGGACTTCTTAATATCTAATCTGAATTTCTCCTCTTTTAGTTTGAAACCATTCTCCCTATCACGGTCTGTCTGTGTAAAAAGTCCCTCTCCTTGTTTTTTTAAGTCCCCTTTAAGTACTGAAAGGCCTCAGTGTGGTCTCCCCCTAATAAACCTAACAGGGAATTCTGGAGTGCTACATCAAGAAATCCTTGCCAGGGGTCCATTGGTGTTGAGTTTATTAAGACCCACCAGAAACCAAACTCTGCAAGAGCCCTGAGCATCTTCCCCACCAGGACTACAGAATAATGTAAATTACTGGCAAATACATGCTAAAAATATGCAAAGGAAACCTGCTCCCAGAATTGCTGCTCTTTTACAAAATACTCTTTGATTTTGTGCAGGCTGTAATTACAGATGAAATTTTGGACAACCTGTCAGACAATTCCCTAACAGGAATTCACTCAGCGTTTATCCCAGGATCAGGCACTGCCACCTCACTCATGGCAAGCACTGTTTTGGTGCTATTAAAATCTACAGGAGGACCATGTGGGGAGAAAGGGCAGCTCAGGATGAGTAAGAGGGGCATAACCTGCTCCCTGCCAACATAAACACTGTGTTTATCACAGTACTGATAAACCAAAAGTACAGAAGAAATCAAACAGGACTCCCTCTCCCAGACTTAAAATCACCCAACTCAAACCCCTCACCTGGAAACAACAATTCTGTGTGTCCTTAACCTGACCACAGACACGTTCCATCAGTTAACTCAGACAGCAGCCTGCTCCATTTGGCTTCTCTAACCCACTGAACAGGCAGTTTCCAGAGGTGCAGCTGTGCTGCTGCAGTTCTGGCTCTCAGCACTCGCAGGACAAACCCCTGTTTCAAAGGTTTACAGCTCTCCTGCAACGGGGACACTCAAGCTTTCTTCTTTAGGGTTGTGTTATTCTTCACTGTTACATCCCCTTAAAAGCTGGAAAATAAAACTGCGTTCCCTATCGACTTTGCCCTTCTCCGGACAGCAAACATTGTATTTTTGTGGAGTTTTAGTGCACTTGTCTCTCTCCTATTTATTTCCTCCTTTCAAGCACCTACCTGGATCAACATCATCACTTCCAAAAGCACCTGCACAAATCTGCAGGAGTCTCAGTGAGGGGATGTGGCATCACTCCGTGGAGGGTAACAAACCTGCGTTCACTTCAGCCAAGCATCCCAAGGACTCGGGAACAAATCCCAAGGACTCAGGAACAAAGGGATAACGTGCAGGGAAAGCTACATCCAGGGCTCCGCGCTGCAAAGCTCACACGAGGAAACAAAAACAGTGCAGAGGTCAGGTCTGTACAAGAGCTGCTCTGTTGTGGCATTCCTGGCAAGAGCCTGGGCAGCCTCCCCCTCGTTCCCTGCCTTCCTGAGCCACTTACACCTGTGCAGGTACCTGAAGAGCCAAGATCTGCTCTCCTGGGCACTGCACAGCAGCTCAGTAGCAACTAGGGCAGAAAAAGGGACAATTCTGATCTCCATCTCACAGGGACTGAGTGAAGCATTCCCAGGCATTCCCAGCCTTGCCTGGAGGACTTTAGCCCATCCCTTCCCAAAACAAACAGCTGGGCACAGGGGATATCTGCCCAGCTCACACAGCTTGTCCTGAGCAGCACGAGGAGTCTCGTGGGACATGCTGGAAGCAACACTCAAATCCTTGCTACGATGCTACAGACTCTTCCAGCTTGAGCATGACAGCACAGCCATGGAAAACAAGATTCCCTCCCATTTCCTGCTCCCTCCCTCACCTCTGCCCTCCCAAGATGCCCAGTCTCACAGGCAGGTTATGATGTGACAGCTTGGCAGGATGCATCTGGCACAACAAGGATTTGAACCCAAGCTGCTGTGGCCCAGTCCAAGCCCAACTTCCCTTTTATCTCAAATGAGATGCACAATTCCCAAGGGCAGAGACCCGGCCCTTGTGAGGATCACAGCACAATTGAGGGCTCTGCAAAATTGACAATGGCAAAGTGTGGAAGGTTGTACCTCCTGCCTCCGGTGTGGGAGTAAAACTCCCTGCGAGGATCCGATAAGGGACCTTGAAAAATTAACCTTGCACAGAGCTCCTCATCACAGGGAGGATCCTGACTGCTATTTTTACTCGGCAGCTAAAGCACTTCTTCAAAATCAGGGTAATATTTCTTGCCAATTTTGAAATCAGGACAAAGTTCCATCTTAACTTCGATACCTCCTTAAATATTAAGCAATTTATAATGTGCTAAAACTGCAACAGATTGTGCCAAAGCTCCAAATTCTAAATTAATACCAACTTCCCACCCACTGCCTTCCCTGGGCAAAATCTTGGAAGGACAGAAGCAGCAGATTAACATTTCAAAGCTGAGCCCCAGCCTTCTCTCAGCTATCTCTGGGTCTCCAGGGCAAACAGTCACTTCCCTTGCTGAGCACTCAGGAATGCAGATGGCCTCTTCTTGCTGTGGCAAAACCCTGTCACCCTTGAAGGGATACTGGTATCTCAGGGAACAGGAGTCAAATCTGATGTAGTGGAAGGGCTCAGAATAAATCTGAGAATGAAGGAAATGTAACATGCTAAAAAAAATTACAATTTGCAGGCACGTTAAAGAAGGTAACAGTTTAAAGAAATGAGCTTGCTAATCAGAGGCATTGGGTTTATTTTTAAGTGTGAACTGCAGGCAAGTCACTCTAAGAGGTTTTGAAACATGAGCAGTGTAATATTAACCACTGACAACACTCAAGTCATGAAAAAACACGTTTTACTTGCAAAAAATGACATTTTCTTTCAACTAAGCACTCCAAAAATAATCCGAATGGATCCAAATTCAAAGGCTCACATATTTGTCTACTGCCATCCCTGCATTTCAGAAAACCCATTCTCCTGATTTCCTTAGCCTGGTGACTGGTGAGCCCAGAGAACTCCTGCATTTCATTTTTTGGCTGCATTTATAATACATGGAAATATTCAAATGAACCAAGGAGATTCCTAGGCAATCTCTGCTTTCCATCAACCACAGACAGCCTCACCAGGGATGACACCTCCCCAGCCATAAGTGCAGTCATTAGCTCCCCACTGCCTCTGGAATGCAGTTCCCTATCTCCTGCTTTGCTCTGGCTCTTATTCCTTCTTTTGCATGATGTTCTGGGAGATGTCATTACTACAGAGAGCAGCTGATGAAAGTCCTTCATTTCAAATTGCAATCGTGCCCCAAAAATTGCTGTTAGATGTGTCTGAAGCCTCCATTTCTAGGATCTGAGAATATTTGGTATTAAGCCCTGGATTCTGTGAGATCTGCAGTGTGTGTCAAATTCCATCACAATGCTTGAGTTAGAAAAAGCCTCTCATGAAAGGAAATGGATTCCCCATCCCTGGAAGTGTCCAAGGCCAGGCTGGACAGGGCTTGGAGCAACTTGGGACAGTGGAAGGTGTCCTGCCCATGGCAAGGAGTGAAATAGGATGAGCCTCAAGGTCCTTCCAACCCAAATCAGAGTGGGATTCTGGGAAATAATTACAAATATACCTACCTAAAGAAGGATCCTACGTGGAACAAGTAACAGCCAGTCCCACCACCAGTGAGATGGTTTATGTACAAACACTGCCAGGTTATTTGCTATGATAACTGGTTGCTAATGTAGGAAGCCATTTGGGTATAGAAATATATTAATATTAATCAGAGATTAATTAGTTATCTGGGAATACTAAAGCAATTTCTTACCAAACCTAGAAAGACATGAGTTATGCCTCCAAGGACGGGTAAGAAGACAGGATCTTTGATGAGTAAGAATTGTGTAATTTCACCAGGAGTATTTGGAGAACATCAAGACTTTGACATAAAAAACGCAAGGGCTGAGACTCATCTCAGAATTTCCCTCTGATAAATTGTGACAAAACTGAAAGCAGAAACTGAGACAACAACGAAAAAGCCAAACAGTCTGACGAGAGACTGCACAAACACCCCACACTTCCCACTTTTGGCAGCAATGTCCCATCAGCTCAGTGGAGACCGACCCCTCCGGACACTCGGGGCTCACACAGGCAGACCCTGGTGGCTCTGAGCCCTGGAAACCAAGGACAGGCTCTCCTGAGTGGCAAATACTTGGCACAGTCACCTCTCAACTCCCAGGGGACAATTTATGCCCTGCATGGGTGGATGAACCACGAGACACGCGAGGAGCGTCACGCAGAGCTGCCCGGGCTGCTCAGTGGCCTGGGACACTCCCAGGGATGGGGCAGCCTCAGGGCAGCCTGTGCCAGGGCCTCAGCACCCTCTGAGGAAAGGAATTCTCCCAACATCCAACCTCTGGCAGTGGAAGCCATTCCCTGTGTCCTGTCCCTCCATCCCTTGTCCCCAGTCCCTCTCCAGCTCTCCTGGAGCCCCTTTGGGCCCTGAAGGGGCTCTGGGCTCTCTCTGGAGCCTTCTCCTCTCCAGGTGAGCACCCCCAGCTCTCCGAGCCTGTTTATTAACAATTCCTTGGTATCATATCACTTAGTTAAGAGTATTTATCTCTGCTAACTTGTGCACTGTTTAAGTTATTGCAGAGACTCAGCAGCCTCTCAGTGGACACCAGACTCACCTGCCCAGATAAAACACTCCTGACCTTTTCAACAGGGCTCACTGCTGAACAGAATGGGAGCAGTTTTAATTTCCCAAAGAAAGCGCCTGCACCAGAGCAGAGCTAACTGTGAGCAGTGGCCAAGGGGAGGAGGCAGGGAAGAGGATGTGGACGCCTCTCCCATCCTCCCCTGTCTGATGAGGAGACACCATTGAGGCAGGCAGGGCAAAACCTCCAGGAAACACATAAAATGGGAGTCACTATTCAGCCTTCACCAGCCCTGAGACAGCAGAAAGACTTGGCTCGTTTTCCTTTTCAATTTTTGGTGGCAAAATTACTTGGCTCTGAGCACTCCAAAACGCCCTTTTCTGTGCCACACAGGACACGGTCATGTTTTCCCTTGCTGTGCTTCCCATTCATTTGCACAAATCACCTTTTCTTCTTCTCTCAAATTATGTTAAAATAAACAGTGGAAATATACAAAGGAACCTATATTCTCTCATTGAATAATCAGATGCTATCTTTGAATACATGGCCAAAGTCTGACATCCAATAAATCCAAGACAAAGCCTCAATTAGCCCAGATAATGCCCAGAAAGCCAGCAGTGCTTTACAAAGATATGTAAATGTCAGCACCTTCATTTTGCAGGGAGAAAATGGGAGTGCTGAGAGCAGACGTGGTCAGATCACATCACATCCAAGAATCCAGACCCCTTTATTCCCAGACTAATTAGTAGCTCTTATAACAGTGGTCCTTTAAATACCAACAATCATCTCTGCTGTAACATACATCAACAGGAAGGAAATATTACCCCAATACCTTGGAAAAAGCTGTCATTTTTCTATAAAACAACTGAATGTACATTCACTCTGCTTATCTGCAAGTTTTGTAAAAAAGCTGCTCTTCTAATTAAACCACAGAATCATTAAGGTTGGAAAAGTCATCCAAGATCAAGTCCAAATTTTGACTGGGTACTGCCTGGTCAACCAGACCATTGCACTAAATGCCATGTCCAACTATTAAAATATACCTCCAAAGATGTAAAGAAACCGAAAAAAAAAGGAACCTGTAAAGATCTTCAAAATTTAAGAGAACTTTTTCTTGGGGAAAAAAAAAAATCAAGTTTTGGACAACAACCAAAAACATTTCAACAATTATCCGTGGCAGTCAAAAGTGGGAAAAAAAGTCCAAGATTTTTAAGTCGTTATCTACTTTTAGCAGACTTTTAGGGTTAACTGAGCACAAGGAGCTGCTCCACATCAAAAACAAACTCGGGAAGAGAAGAAGGTGGTTAGTCACGAGGGATTATAATGGCCCGTAGTAAACAGTCCGGTTCATCAAACAAACAGAGCCAATTCCCCATCCTGCAGGACGCTGGGGAATTCTCCCAGAGGAAGCGCAGTGGGGCTGCTGGTGAGGAGCAGCAGCTCCCAGCGGGGAATACAGAACCTCTGCAGGAGCCCAGGATGAGCAGAGCCCATGGCTTCCAACCCAGAGCACACCCAGCCAGCTGCAAATGCACACTCATTCACCAGCAGCCTTGGAGAGACTTGCAAAAATCACTCCCAAAAGATAAACCCTCCTTGGTGGAACTCTGGGAGCTCACAGCTCCCGCTTCTCAATAACAAACTGTCAGTGCCTTCTGTTGTGGGTTGCAGAAATAAAAGCTCAGAGCTGCAGGGACTGCATCCTGCCGGGAGTCCCAGCCTGGCACGTTGGGTTACACAGGAAAAGCCTCGGAGGGCCCTGGACCTGTGTCTGGGGTTTGGGGAATGTGCAATTAAAATCAGTTGCTCCTAAAGTGGCAGAAGGGTGGAGGCTGACAATAATAAACTCATTTGAAAGCAGTGTCTTCTCCCCAGCTCTACCAGATACCAAATTAGAAACAGTCCTGGCAGCATTTTGTCTGCTGCTTGTGAGGCAAAAGGGAAGAGACTTGCTAAAATTCAGCTGACAGGTTTTTGCGTTTATCCCGGGTTCAACCACGGGCAAATCTGTGGAGTGGGGAACTGCACTGGCTTCAGCTGACAAGAAACAAAAGGCCCAAGCAACCATGGTGCTGAGGGCTCTTCATTCACAAAAACCTCCATTTTTCCATAAAAATATCTCCACTGGACTGATAAGACTCTCAGACAAACCATCATGAGCAGCTGCTGTTGGCAACTGCCAGAGAATCAGAGCTGACCTTGTCTGGACCAGAATTATCTCAACACAGTGAGCATGATGGGCCAGAATCATGGAATATCCTCAGCTGGAAGGGATCCCCAGGGATCATCCAGTCCAACTCCTGGCCCTGCACAGGACAACCCCAACAATCCCACCCTGTGCCTGAGAGCATTGGCCAAGTATTTCCTGAACTCTGGCAGGCTGGAGCCCCCAGTCCCAAGGTGCTGCCACTGTGGAGATACTGAAACTCAACCACAGCATCTTAGCAGGAATTTCCTACTCACTCCCACACCACATGCCCTACTTTAGGCTTTTAAACCAGTGTGGCTACACAGAACTGAACTTTTCCAGAGCAAACACAGCTTCACACAGCAATGCTTTCCCTCTGCATAATGCTGATTATCAGCCCAGGCCAGGCAGGCACAGCAGATCCTGACGGATGCCTCAGGGAGAGAAATTAACCCAAAATTCAGACAAGCGAACCTCTGTCGTATTCTGCAGCCTCAGGATACAGACTCATGACTTAACTAAATAGACTTTTCTTACAGACTATCTCCTACAAACCATCGCCCCGTGTTAATCAGGCTTCTGCAGAGCATCTCTGCTCAGCACTGAATTTAATGTGACAAACTGGGAGCTTATCACAGCAGCCATCACGCAATGCAGTTTGATAGGAAAAGCTCAGAGCCTGCTTCCAGCCAGCATGACCTTTTCCAGCTTTTTTATAGATTCTTGCATATATTTACTAGCAAAGAGCAGAGCAAGAGGATAATGAGAGCTACTGATACCATGACCGACAGGTCTGATCCTGCATCAAAAACTGCATGTGAAGATCAACAGGACTGAAGTTTTGAGCATGAATTTGGTTGGTTGCAGAATGGAAAAACCTTAGAAATAGGAGGAAAAAGTGGAAGAGACAATTCAGAGTGAAAGGAGGTGTTGCAAGGAAAAACTGGTCAAAAACATGGTTGGGTGAGGAGCAGCCTGGAGAGGTTCACAGATGACATCTACTTTATGGGAGGAGAAAGCCAATTCAGCCAACTCCTGAGATGAAACCACAGGTGAGAGAAGCGAAGCACAGCAGCTGCTGGGATGGACGTGCAATGGGAGTGCAATCCTCAGGGCTGCAGGGAGGTGCAGGCAGTGACCCCGGGTGCTCCACACACCGCTAATAGCAGGGGTCCCTCCCTGCTCTAATGCTGGATTATGCAAAAGACCAACCAGAACTGCCAAGTCAGGGCTTTGCATTATCACTGCACAGCACAGCAGAGCCACTGAGATAAGGCATTAGCCTGGGCAGCAGCTCTCATTAACCCTTCTCTCATTAATTAACCCTCCTCCGTGCTCAGTGCTGTGCTCAGTCCCCGCCACGCTGGGCACCAGCTGAAGATCAGCCTTGTGCTCTCCCTGTGCTCCTGGGAAATGACAGGAATTCCAGCCCTCCTCCATCCCTAGTGCCTCTGGCACAGCCAGATCTCCTCAGAGATGAAGTTTCTGCCCACAGTGAAGTCACTTTTCTGAGCTAGAGGTCAGCCTGGAGATCCCTTCTGAGGCGACGCTCAGCTCTGAGGACGCGTCTGTGCTCCACAGGAGGCAGCTTTAACAGGTTATGTTGGACATGAAGCAGAGGGAATTCCCAGGAACTCATTCCCACAATCCCAGGAACTGAGGAAACACGACAGGACCCTACTCCAAAGAGAAGAACTCTTGTAAACCCACAACAGTTGCACAATCGAATTCAAGGCACATTTCCAGCCCTGCCTGACCTCACCACCCCTCTCTCAAGAAAACAAGATGCTCTAATATTTGTTTTCCAAGTTGACCGCTGCAAAAGGAACTGCTGCGACCTCAAGCAAGACCCCAAATCAAACATTTCCAGCCGGAAAAAGTTTGCTGCACTCTTGAAATGTTTACCACAATAAATCTGGAAGGTTACTGGTAGGCCATGCAACAAGGTCTGACTTCAGAAAGGGTGATTCTGACAATATAGCTCTTCAAAGTGGGCTGTAAACTTGTAAGTAAACACACATCCCTGAGGAATAACCACCCTCAACTTGCACAATAATATTTAAAATATTTCAGAAGAGTAGATGAGTCGCTGTGGTCCTGCTCTCAAGAGTGATAAGAAGGACAGGACAACAGCAACCTGAAGTGCAGGAGCTTGCAAAGAGCTCTCCATGCAGAGAACCACACACACATGGAATTTAATGCCCCATCCAGGCTGTTTGGGGATAAAACAGCTAATATCTGGTCAAGGGAGCTACTTGTCCTACGAAGAGTCTGCAGAAACACAAATTCCCAGCCACACCAACTGATTTGCAACATAGAAATCCCCAAAATTAGTGGGTTTTGCATGGAATTTTTTCCTTGGTGTTATCAGAGCTGCTTAGGTCAATGACCTGTCAGCAGTGCAGCTTGTTCCCAAATGGTAAAATAACTGTGGCCAGCATCCTCAGCAAGCCCTGCTGCAGGCACGACTTACGGTGGTGTGATGAGAGACGCTGCCTCCGATGTTGAGGTTCTTGAGGAGCTGTGGGGAGCCTCCATACTGCCCCGAGATCTGCTTCCTGACCTCGGCTGCCACGGTCCTGCAGGGAGACAGGGACAGGGTTAGCTCTGAGAGGGAGATGGGGAGGGATCAGACCCACCTCTCTGTGCTGCTGGAATGAAACCAGGCACTGCTCACTGCAATGAGGGTGGCATCACTCGGTGGGAACAGATCCTGCATAATAAGTTCCCAGGAATCACAAAGCTCTCACAAGGCTGCAGATACACATTTTTAACAGCAATTAATTCTTTTTTTTTCCTTTTGTGAACTGCTCTTCCGTGCACATCTGTGGCAATAAAATGCACGTGACCCTGAGGACAAATTAACTTGTTTTCCAGCAGGCTCTTCCAAGGAAAGCTCTTCTCCAGAGTTCTCCTCACCCTCCAGCAGTTCCTGGTCACACAGCTGCTCCTGTACTCTGCATTTTCATCCCTTTGCCTATTTTGGGGTTTGCAATCCCAGTCAGACAAAGCACCAGGAAACAAACGGCTGGGTCAGAACAAAAAGGTGTTTCCCTTTCCGTGTAGGAAAGGTAAAGGTGGGATCACAGTGAGAAGCAGAGGAAACGCTGGCACAATGCCTCGCGTCTCTGCCAGAGGGAAATTCCACCACTGGGTAATTTTCTCACCAGGAATGGAAAGCACAGAGCAGCCCTTCCAGGCCTGGAGGGTGAAAGCCGTGACCCTCCAGGGTTTCCTGTTCTGGCTAAAGAGCCACGTTGTCACTGCTAAGGCTGAAAACACAACAGGGAGGTAAAACCACCTGGAGGGGGAAGGAGGAGCACAGAGAGGGAAATGCTGATGGCCAGGGACTGTCTGAAGGGTGCCATGGGACCAGCCCCACCACAGCCACCCCCAGCTCCCCACCCTGGACCCCAGCAGCTCCTCTCAGCAGGGACAGCCAAGCCTCTGAGTAGGGTGGGAACAGTTTTGTTCCAAAGGCAAACCCAAAACCCAGATTCCTTCCACAAATCAACTGTTTTGCTGAAAAGCTGCTGAGTACCCCTGGCCTGCAGGACCTCACCAACACAAATGCTCCTCCCCAGGAGTCAACACCCAATTTGTGAGTGACAAATCCACCCCAAGTGTCATCCACAACATCTAGCACTGCTGGCAGCTCTGGCTCCCCGAGCAAATTCCCAGCTCCAAGGAGACACTAACCAGCCCCTAAGGCAGATGAAGAGGCTGCAAGGACAGGGGTGATTTTTCTTCTGCTGTATCAGTGATCTTTGAGCATCCTCATGGCTAAGAGACTCCTGATCTCGTCAGGAGGATTGTGCTGTGTATCAGTACGAGTTGCTAGAATCCTACCAAGGAGATGGTTAAACTTGCCCTGAGCTAAACCTGGACATGGGGATGGGCTCCTGGCTTTGGGATTGCTGGTGGGCAGGAATGAAGGCAGCTGGAGGCAACTACTGCCACTGGAAGAGAAAGGAACTCTAAGAGGGAACTGGCTGGGACAACTGAGGCTACCATGGAGAGCAGACGTTTCCTCAGGCCAGAGGATGGACGTAAGACTAGCCTGAGGAAGAATTATTTTGTCTTTTTTAAAAAAGCAGACTGCAGGAGGAAAAAAAAAATAAAGTTTTATGTATTCTGGCTGCAAGAAGTCATCTCCTTCATGTCTGCCTTTATCCACAGGAGCTGATGTTTTCACTTCTGGAGGGTGGCTTCTGGAAGAAAACCAAGCAGCTCCTGCTGGGGACAGGGAACATCCAGGAAAAGCCATCTCCCTGCTCCCACCACGTGTGCACACTCACAGCCACACACATGTCAGAGCAAACCAGGCGTGCTGCTGGCTTTTGCAGGGAAATTTGGAATGGGTTAAAATGGCTGCTTGGCATGGAAAACACACCGTGCATCTGTGGCTGAGCAGGGAAAAGCTTGTCCCCAGGATGCAGACAGGCTCTGCTTTAAACCAGGCTCTTGCTCCCTGTGTTTTGTGTCACTCCTGACATGGCACAGAGAGGGCCCTGGCAGGGAAAATCAGAGCCCAGCACAACACAGGAAAAACTAAAAACCCTTCCCTATTTTCAAGAGGCATTGTTTCCAGATGGAAAGTACAGCCAGAGGAGGGAACCTGTCCTCAGCTGTGCAACCACAGCCATGCCTGGCCCCTCCTGAATCCGTGGATCCTCAGGAATCCGAGGCATCTCCGTGGTCCAACAGGGGAAGAAGAGTGGTGCCACAAAAGGGTGGCACTGATCAGCCGTGCTGCTGCCCCATTAATAACCTCACTGGATATTGAAAATTCCCCCAAAGCACGACCACAGAAGGGCAGAACTGAACCTCCAATGGGTTTCACCAAGAAACCATCGCTACTCTCAAGTCCAAAGCACTCCTGCCTCTCCAGCTTTCCCAAGTACCCACCAAAACTCTCCCCACGTGAAGGGAATACCGTCTACACCTCAGAATTCCTGACTGGAGTCTGCAGGAGTTTCTGCTCTTCACTCCCAGCCTGCAGCCCAACCCAGAGCTCAGGCTGACCCCTCTGTGTCACTGCATTCACACAGGTTTGGGACACCACCTCCCTACTGAAGCTTAGAAACCATCAGAAGGAGCTCTGATCTCCAAACGTATTCCCGGGTAAGCTATACCCATATCTGGGTTTGTGGCAGCATGATCAGGTTCAACAGCCCTCTCCCACTCCTTTCTACCTGCCAGGTGTCCCCTTCCAGCCTTTGGGCTCTCTTGATCACCCAGTGGCTTCTCTAGAGCTGTTCCAGCTGGGAATCACCTTTGAGCAGATGTGCTTCACCCTGATTGCTCCCTCCAGGGAAGGAATGGAACCTCTGCAGAACCAAATGAGTTCCCCACTGAGCAAACACCTCAGCTGACTACTTTTAGGGCTGCTTCCTCACTGTTTCCTCCCAGAGGTTCCCAGTTTCCCTAAAACAAATAACACCTGGTCTAGTGGAAAGTGTCCCTGCCCACAGGATGAGCTTTAAGGTCCCTTCCGACCCAAACCCTTCCCTCTCTCTGTGAGCACACTTGCCTTCTCCTCCTCCTGCATTCCCAAAGGCTGCTTGTCCATGACAAACTGTTCGTGACCAGCAGTTCATGTTACACTAGAACCCTGAACAGTATTTCTACCCTAAAGCAATGCTCCTGTTACACCAAACCCCATCAGAAAAGAGAAATAAATATTCTCCAAATCTCAAAAAAACCCCAAACTTGGTAGAGCTGAAGAGCCATTAAAGCTATGATAGTTAAAAGGACAAATAAAAAAACTGCCTCTTTAATAACTTATCTAATATTCAACACGTAACCTGGGAACCTCAGACAAACATTCCAGTTAATTACAGCCCACAGCCTCATGAAAGTCTATGTTTAAAGTACATCTTCCCCAGTCACTTCCTTTCTGACTTTCTTCACTGGTTAATTATTGTGTGTGCATGTGGTTCACACAGAAAAAGAAAAAAAAAAAAACAAAAATACAAAGAAGAGGAAGAAAATTCCCCTTGGAACTGGCTCCTACAGCAAAACAAAACTGGTCATTCTCAAAGTACTCGGAGCTGCAAATAACAAAATGAAACCATTTGTTTGCACTCCGAGGGTTCTTTACGACACACAAAAATCATTTCTGCTCCTAAGTGCCCTGCCTGGTCAAACCCAAAAACCCTTCCTTTTTTTTAAACATTTTTTTAGCTTAAGCAGTGAACTGGAAATATCAGTTCTTCTTTTTGCCTTGCCAGTAAAAGACTCCCCAAGATCTGCCTGGTGATGCCAAGCGAGGTTAGGAACTCTTCCATTTCCCAGCAAAGGTGGGTCAGGGACAGCCTCGGGTGATGTGAGGAAGCCTCTCTTTTCCACAGCCCTCCCCACTGGGAAGGGGCAACGCAAATTGGTTCTCTATCCTGCTAATTACAGAACTGTTCCTCCTGCCTGTTCATCACGTGCAGGGACTCCACACCCAGGGAGCCTCTGAGAAAGGCAGCCTGGCACAGCGAGGCATCTGCAGCCCCAGCAAAGCTGCTTGTTCTCCCTCAGAGGGAGAAAACTGCATTTACACATCATTTACTTTTTCAAGTGAAAGCATCGCCCTCCATCCAGCCAGCAGGGGCTGGAGGCACCCACCCTTACTGACTCAGTGAGCTTAGATCTGGACTTCCACAGCCCAGTGGCTGCGTGTGCCACCTCTGCAGAGAGAGCACCTGGCCCTCTGTGCATCCAGCTGTGCTGTCCTGCCTGCAGCCCCATCCCGGGAAGCGAGGTGCTGGATGAGGGAACCCGCTCCAGGGATCCAGGGAGAGCTCTGGCCTGGAGCCACCCTGCTAGTTGAGCCCTGCACCCAGCCTTCCTCCTAAACCCCAGGTCCTGTTTCCTTCCGAGTGAACTCCTTCCCCTCGGAGTGAAATGGGTTTGATTTACAGCTGAGGAAATGCCCGGCCTGATCCCGACCGCTGCAGGGCGCGTGTGGGTTCTTAAATTAACACAGATGAGCAACAACATGTTCCCTTTTTCCTCGCCATTGATTAAAAGAGAAAACATCACACAAGGCTGCCTGTGGTGCTCTTCTGATACTATCTGATTATTGAGGCTGAAACGTCACCCCTGGGAACGAGCTCCCAGGACACCTGACTGTGGAAATCACCACAGGACCGGATCCTGCAGGACAGCAAAGCCACACCTGACACTAAAAACACCCACCCAAGGAAGGAAGCCTTGGCCAGAGAAGCAGCTCTGTAGCAGAGCCCTGGAGATGAAGTGCTGTCCCTCCCTTGCTTGAAGCAGTCAGGGATTTTCTTGGGCTTCCCGAGCGCTGCCAACTCCCACAGGAGGCATCCACAGAGGCTGAACAGGGACAGCCAGTGGGACTTCTGGAGAGGACGGGAAAGGGATGCTCTGAAATGCCTGCTAAAAATCCTTTCAGTTATCCATGACAGTGTTTTGACAATGCAAATGGCATCTGGATGTGGGAAGAGAATAAACTGTGATGAATATTCTGCTGTGACCACGTTTCTGGCCCGATTTGGCGCTTCTGGGAGCCAGTGACAGCTCTGCTGTTGGTTTCAGTGGGTGCAGGTTTCACACCGCCCCTCTTTACCCTGGGGCTGGGCAAAGGAGGCTGTCAGCCTCCCTGACACATCGTTNCACTCAGTGAGCTTGGATCTGAACTCCCTGCATGTGCCACCTCTGCAGAGGGAGCACCTGGCCCTCTGTGCATCCAGCTGTGCTGTCCTGCCTGCAGCCCCATCCCGGGAAGCGAGGTGCTGGATGACGGAACCCGCTCCAGGGATCCAGGGAGAGCTCTGGCCTGGAGCCACCCTGCTAGTTGAGCCCTGCACCCAGCCTTCCTCCTAAACCCCAGGTCCTGTTTCCTTCCGAGTGAACTCCTTCCCCTCGGAGTGAAATGGGTTTGATTTACAGCTGAGGAAATGCCCGGCCTGATCCCGACCGCTGCAGGGCGCGTGTGGGTTCTTAAATTAACACAGATGAGCAACAACATGTTCCCTTTTTCCTCGCCATTGATTAAAAGAGAAAACATCACACAAGGCTGCCTGTGGTGCTCTTCTGATACTATCTGATTATTGAGGCTGAAACGTCACCCCTGGGAACGAGCTCCCAGGACACCTGACTGTGGAAATCACCACAGGACCGGATCCTGCAGGACAGCAAAGCCACACCTGACACTAAAAACACCCACCCAAGGAAGGAAGCCTTGGCCAGAGAAGCAGCTCTGTAGCAGAGCCCTGGAGATGAAGTGCTGTCCCTCCCTTGCTTGAAGCAGTCAGGGATTTTCTTGGGCTTCCTGAGCGCTGCCAACTCCCACAGGAGGCATCCACAGAGGCTGAACAGGGACAGCCAGTGGGACTTCTGGAGAGGACGGGAAAGGGATGCTCTGAAATGCCTGCTAAAAATCCTTTCAGTTATCCATGACAGTGTTTTGACAATGCAAATGGCATCTGGATGTGGGAAGAGAATAAACTGTGATGAATATTCTGCTGTGACCACGTTTCTGGCCCGATTTGGCGCTTCTGGGAGCCAGTGACAGCTCTGCTGTTGGTTTCAGTGGGTGCAGGTTTCACACCGCCCCTCTTTACCCTGGGGCTGGGCAAAGGAGGCTGTCAGCCTCCCTGACACATCGTTCAGGCAATGTAAAAAAACTCTAAATGAACACAAATGTAAATTTAGCCTTCCCAAGTCCTCTGTTTTACAGCACCCCATCAGTGTAAAGGGAGCTGCAGCACAAATAAGATGCTCTGAATGTTGTGAACACAAGTGTTTTCCCCTCAATTCAAATCCACAAAGAAAAGCTGTGATTACTCCAGGAATCCCATACAATGTCAGAGCCCTGGATGATGGGGAATTTCCAAGTCACTGAATGTTTGAGAGCAGGATCAGCCCCTGCTGAAGACCCCCCAGCCCCAGACAGCAGCACCTCATGGGGTTCCTGCTCACATGGAAGCACCCGGGAAGGGGCTGGACCCACAAGGTGAAAACTGTTTTATCTCGACTCCATCCATAGCTGGGCACAGGAAAACTGAAAATTCTCAGTGAGAGAATGCAGAGCAGTGGTAAAAGTCACACTGTGGGGTTTGTGTGAGGCTGACATGCACTGTGAAACACAGGGCAAGGCAGGTGTGCTGTGCCAAGTCACAGGGAGCCTCTCCCACTGTGGGAGCAGGAAAGGAAGATCAAAACTCTTCCTAAGCAAAGACACTTCCACGGTGATGGTCTGACCAAAGGAGCAGCTCTGGATTCCCCAGGTAAGCCAGCCTCAGGATGGTCCAAGAGCACTGACAAGGCCCTGAGCCAGGGGCTCACATGAAAGCCTGAGTTCATCCCTGTAATGATTTTGCTGTGCAAGGTTTAAAGAGGAAGTTTTCCTTTCTCGCTTTTTGAACTCCTGAAAGCCAGCACACCTTCTCCTCTGCCTTAGGAAACACTGGAGTGCTGGGATACAACACGCTCCAGTTCCTGGGACACCCAGGAGCTCAGAACTGACCTTTTGGGGGGAGTTTTCACATCCTAGTTCTTTGCCAAGCAGCCCCTTATCCAAAAATGTACTGGGATAACACAGCTGGGAATGTGCATCAGACACGGGTGGCACAGAAGCTCCTCTGCTCTTACACTGAGATGGAAGCAACAGCCTCTGTGCTGCTACAGGAGCATCATGATGCTGCAGAGGGATGTGATCCACTACAGTTTAATAAAAACTTCCCTAACAATATATTTCCAATTAAAAATTAGCAATTTCAGGCAAGATCTCAGCGATTATTAACCCACTAAGTTTAACTCAGGAGTTTCTTCTGATGGAGTCAAGAAGAATTATTAAGTACCTATGATGGCCAAATTCTAGTTTAAACCCATCCCACAAAAACGCAGCAGGAAGATACCTTGTAACATAGCCTTAAAAACATACTTTGAAACTGCTGGGGCAATTACTGATGGCCTCTGTCCAATATTTACAGATTTGGATGCAATGACCAGGCAGGGCATGGCACTGGCATTCTGAATGTGCCCTTGAGGGGCACCACAGTGGCTGAAGAAAGCACAGCAGGTAAATTAGAGCTGTGGGACCACAGCCCTGGGCTTTCCAACAAACAGCTCAGCCCATCTCATGTTTGTTTTTCTACCTCTACTGCAACGACCAGTTTAGAAACTTGCAGCTGGATAAAGGAATTTGTCTTGGTGGATCTGAAGGACACCCATTTGAAGCACAGGCAAAGCAAGAGCAGCATGGCTCTTTCCTGTGAATAAGACAAATGCTATGTACCTCGATGAGTCAGCCAAACCGGAGGGCAGAGTGTGAAAATGTGAGGGATCTATTCTTCTTGAAACAATGGACCTGGGGAGGGCTTCCAGCAGCCACCAGCACAGCTCTGGGACCTCTGTGCACCGCTTGCTCCAACCTCTCACCTCCTGAACCAGCAACACTCCCAGCAGCACGTTCTGTGCCAGCAGCAGAAGGGCAACAGCCCAGGCTGGGCATCCCCAGGTGCAACATTCTGCCCACAAGTTCTTGCCTTCACGTGCACTGGATGTGCAGGCCACGAACCAGGAACTGGGGATTTCTCAGAATGTGATGCTACAACACGGGAAACCCCAGAGGAAACACAATAATCTTCCAAGTGTAAAACAAAGTTGGCGATGCAACAGCCCTGAGCTCACTGCAAAGCACCTGGGTCCTTCTGCAGGCACAGGTGAACCCGACCTGTTTAAAGACCACCTCTGCCCACAGCCACACTGGGAAACGCATGGAGTGGATCAGATGAGCCCAAAAGGTGCACAGAGGTGGCACATCTGTGCTACAACCCAGTGAACCCTCTGCACCAGGCAGGAACACTGAGCACCACAGCGGTCAGCACAAGGCCACTTTATTTAACTTCCTGCCAGGGCTGCACAACTCTGACACTCTGACTTTAGTGCTTGTCTCCCGTGTGACTATCTCTATGACTACCATCAAGAAGCAGGAAAAACGGTCTGGCAGCAAATCCATCTCTCCCCATTCCTTGATCTGTCACATTAACCCCTGGCTGGTGCACATCACAACGTGCGGAGAACCAGGAGAGAAGAGCAAGGTTTTCACCTGTTTTCAGATCATGACTGGGGTGGGACTGATGTCACTCCTCTACCTCCACTCCAGCCTTTTCCTCTGATCTCCTTTTTCTTTGCCCATGACCCTTCTCCATCACAGCTTCTCTAACTGCAACTATTTGTACCTACAGCTTCTCACTCAATGGCATGAAAATGATACTCCCTTCGCTACTGTCCACAGCCTCCTGAACAGCTCTGGCAAAACTGATGGTTCTCCCTTTCACTCCACTGCTGGTTACAGGTAGGAGAGGTACCACGGTCACCAAAGACTACCTGGTCACACCTGCAAACAGAAAAACTGTTCCTACCTGGAACCACACGCCTAACTCGGGATGTAAATCTGCACAAACCTGCTGCTGGCAGTTAAATGTCTAGAAATGCTCCCCTTTAATAAATAACAAAACTTCGAGAAATCCAAGGATGCTCAGCACCGCCAGCCTCACGTAGCTCTGCGCGTCCAAGGAGCGGTGCCCCGGCGAACCAGCCCTGCTCACACACAAAAGGAAGGCGCTGGAAGGGAGCTCTCTCTCCATTTTCCAGCCGGCGGGAGAGCGGCGCTCCCCTCCCAGGTGCGGGGCCGGGGCAGCGCCGGGAGGCGGCCGGGGCAGGGCCGGCTCCGGCAGGAAAGCGCCGGGCCGCCCATTGTGCGGCGAGAGGGGCTGCACAAAGCGCCCGGCCGGCCTTTGTTCGCGGGAGCGGAATTCCACGGCTCTTTTCCTCCTCTTTCTCCCTCCCCCGCTTCCCCGCGGGAGCTCCCCCGGGGGAGCGGCCCCGCGCTCGCCGCCCGCTCCCGGCCCTTTGTGGCGGGCGGGGGGGGC
>VYXC01004851.1:141540-181540 GCA_013397175.1 Platysteira castanea
GGCTGGGAGCCGCCGAGCCCCTTCCCGCGGTGCGTGTGGGCTCCTGCTTGGCTGCGAATCCTGCTGGGCGAAGCGTTCCGTCCTTGCTGCAGGATTAAGGAATAATCTGGTTTTCTTTCCGAGCCGGCTCCAAAGTATCGTTTCTAACTGTGTTCGTATGCGTTTGCAGCTCCTTAAAAATGACCTCCGGCCACTGCTCGCCGTCGTTCTTNAGCAAAGCGAGAAACGCTGTTAAAGGAGAGCCGCAGACCCCGTGAGGGGACTGGGCTTTCTGCTCCCGCTCCTCTTCCCTGGATTTCGCTTCCCCNAATCTGGTTTTCTTTCCGAGCCGGCTCCAAAGTATCGTTTCTAACTGTGTTCGTATGCGTTTGCAGCTCCTTAAAAATGACCTCCGGCCACTGCTCGCCGTCGTTCTTCCGTGTGGCTTTCGCTGACTGTCGCCGCTGCCGCTCCGGGCTCCTGCAAGGTACAACTGAAAACCAAGGAAGCCTTAGTTAGTAAGAGATAATTTATCTTATAATTATCCCATTGAGGCTTCATTCATCCTTCCCGCTGCGGTCTCACCGGCAGCTTGCGTTGCTTCTCTGCTGTTTATGAAAACAATTGCTGGTTTGGGGGGGGGTTGGGGTGTTTTTCCATCCCTGAGAACCAACAGCCGCTTCCCGGCATCGATCCCCCTCGGTGCTCAGGATTTGGGGTTTAAATTCCAGCCGTGTCCTGCTGCTCCCTGAGGGAACATCATCCTCCTGACGTGTGTCTGAGGAACTTAATAAATGAGGCAACTTCGGGATAAAACCGTTAGGTTTAGATTTGATAATTTGATATTAAAACCCATTGGTCTTGAATCTGTATTCCCTGGGACTTTCTCCTGCTGCTGTTCCATTAATTTCGGTGGAGCTCTTACTGATGCTTTCTTGCATTGATGGGAAGAACCTGTGTTTTCCCACCGAAAAAATTATACCTGGTTTGTGTTAGCATTTTTGGAAACCCCTTCTGCATCTTTAGCATAATGTCAGGGAGGAAATGTTCCTGGAGGAAGGATAAATGTGCTGTGATGACCATTTTCTTTTAAAAGAAAATGAGCTCCTTTCTCATTTACATAATTTTGTCTTCAGGCCCTTTCAGAACTGTCGAGTTTCTTTCGTTTCTAATTTTAGCCAGAGGAAGCTTTTATTGGAATTGGTTTTTAAGGTAATCAGTGGGTGTCTGTATAAATGGTTGTTGCTGATGGATTGTGTGAGGAAAGACAGGACTAAACACACCTTCTGAAGAAGTTCATCTTACCAGCTTTGCTCTCCAGAGCTGGTGATACAGTCAGACTTTTATTTTTTCCTAAAGAAAAAAGAGGGGGAAAAAGGCAGGAAGTTAAAATCCAGCTTGAAATTCTTCTTTTCTTCTTTCCCCAGTTTAACACCAGATTAAGGCTAATCATAGCAGGGATGATTATTTTCACTAGATAAAAGTCAGTCTTCCCTAATGTTTGTGAGCTGGCACTGCTTCTTATTCTGTCAAAAAGCAGATTTTTATGAAATAATATGAGAGAATAATGGGAAAATGTGCTAGGGGTGGTTTGGGCAGCAGATTGCAGATGCCCAAAAAGTGGATCTGTGTGAGTACCCTCAGGCTCAGATGATGCTGTCACCCTCACATCTTCACCCTCTCCTTAATTACACTGTCAGTGATGAGGTTTACTTAAAATATGTTCCCAGTGGAGAGAAGTGACACAGTTTAGCCCTTGTCCTGCTTTTGATCCCAATTCAGTGGAGAGCAGCACATGGAAAGGTAAATACAGTTCTAGATATTTGTTTTAAAGAAAGGAGATTTTCTCCTGGCCCAGGTTTATGAATTAAATGAGGAAGTTCACTGTTGCTCACGTCATCAGCTGGTGCTATCAGAACTTAGCTAGAAATTCTGTGAAGGTTCCAGTGATGTCCCACTGTTGATCAACTTCTGATGTCCCACAAGAGCTGCTGTTGAAGCAGGAGCTCTTAATCCTTCAGCTGTGCAAGGGTTTGGGCCACCAAATACCATCAAGAGAACTTTCTGTGTCAAGTATTTCAGGGTGAACCACTGACAGAATACACGTGGTGGAGGAAGTTCTGTTCATTAATTGCAAACTTCCTGTTACAAATGGGGCAGCTGGACTCTGGAGGAGGTTCTGTCCCATTTTCCCAGATTTCTTAGGAACAGGGACAAAGGCAGTAGATAATTCTTTTTGTGTTGTTACCAGCTTAGGTTGCTTTTAAGGTGAAAGCTGTCTTATCTTGCAGCACAGAAAGAGCCAGTAAAGATGCATTTCCTTGGAAAATTTATGGGGAGTTTTTACAAAATGAGCCTGCACTGTGGTGGATTTTAACACAAAAAGTGCTTACTATGTTCTCTTCAGCAGAAAAAAGCAGCATCTTTTTTATTTAGAGCTGCATCCTAGCTCTCCACCTCACTGCTGATAAAACGAGCGTGCTCGTGTGCCAGCACAGGTTTTGTGCTCTAGAGCAGTTTGTGGTGCAAGGCAGAGCTGCTGGAGAACATTATCTTTTATTTAGCTTTGTGCAGTGCTTTTATTGGTGTATATTTGGAATTAAATTATTTTATTACTTATTCATGGGACACGGGATTGCTTCTCAGTGCCTGGTAGTGGAGGGTTCTGTGAGTTTATTGCTGTTTCTGGCTGTGTTGAGCTTAAGTGGGGATGCTGAGTGTTTATATTTTGGTTTTTGCAGCAGCAGAACTGAAAGCCTTACGAGACAGCGATGGATTTTTCTCTAGAATTTGAATATGGAGGCCACGGGGACAGATGAAGTAGAAAAGATCAAATCAAAGTTTATGTCTGCATGGCACAACATGAAATACAGTAAGTGAAGCAGAGTGTGGTAAGATCTGTCCTCACTGAAAGGAATGGAGTGTTTCTTGTTGACATGAATGGAATCATAACTAATTAATATTAAAAATGCAATATGGCCTTTGAAACAATTTTTTCTTTGCTATTATAAATTAACCCCACTAAAAAACTTGTTTAGCTTTCCATTTTTTCAAATAAATCTTGCATAATTTCATTTTAAATGACTTCTTTTGGAAACAGGAAATATATTATGTAAATGACTCTAGATTTGCATAGGCTTTTAAACAGGGATAATATGGAATCATCTGCACAAAGATTTTGTTTGTTTATAGATGTACTTTTATGGAAAAAAAATAGGATAGTGTGTGGGATACAAACTCCACTGAAGAATCTACCCCTGAGTAAGATTTTTTCCACAGATGAACATCAGTAATTTGTTTATGAGCAACCACATTTTCAAGCGTGCCCTTTACTAATCTGTCCTTGATTTTTCTGCTTTCCTTTTAGGGCTGAGGTTGCTCAGATTTACCACCAGGTTTCTGATAAATTTTTTAAATTCCCATAACTGAGCTTTGGAGATGTCTGGCAAGAGGAGAAGATCCTTTTATTTTCTGCTTTCTTTAAGGCTGTCACATGGTTGAAAGGAAATAGTAGCCATTGCACCCTATGAAGGATTTTTTATGAGACCAAAACCCAATTTCAATACTTTTTTTAACTCCCCTTTCAAGGGTTATCTTTGGCTTAACCAGATGCTGTTAGCATTTCATTTTGGAACACTTCAGTCACAAATTTTTATTTGTTCTGCATCTGTTCTAGGTTGGGTGTTGAAAACAAAAACTTACTTCAGTAGAAACTCTCCAGTCTTTCTGCTGGGAAAATGTTACCACTTCAAAAGCGAGGGTGAGTACCAAGCACGTCACTCATCCCAGTTTTCCTCAGCAGGAGCTCTGGGGAGATTCTGTTCATCTTCCAGAAAGGCTGGCATTAACAATTACCAAATCCAGAATGTAAATACGAAAATCTTAGAAAATATTCATTTAGATGTCCACCACTAATGGCAACCCATCCTAACCTGCTTTATTCAGATTTTGCACCAAAACCTTGTGCTTTCTGTAAATATTTGTGTTGCAATTTGCACTTCATTTACCACCAACTGGAGATTTTCTTTCTAAAAACTCCTGGTGGGAATAGTGACAACACCTGATCAGGGTCACTACACCAACAGCTTCATTATCACTTTCCAGTGTGCAGGTTTTTAAGTCTCTCTCTCTCTATGACCATTCACAGTTGGGTAAATTAAGCACGCACTTACAGGTCAGTGATTCCACTGGCACAGTGATGTCTGCATTGCTCTTTTCATTTTTCCTTTTCTTTTTTTATCTGACACATTTCTATTATGTTTGTCTTCCAGCTTTCCTTTGTTGTATTTGAGGCAATTGTTAGTTTTTGTAAATTTGCCCTGTTTTCCTCATGGATTGTATGTTTGTTGCTTGCTTTTTAATAACAGGAGTGAGTGCCGTAGCAAATCAGAACTTAGACTGTGCTTTGCCTTGCAGAATCTGGGGAGCTCTCTACAGATGGGTCCAATTTTGATAAAATCAACACCGAGATTTCGGGGAACGTGGAGGAGTTCCGCAAAGATTTCATTTCTAGAATCTGGCTGACATACAGAGAGGAGTTCCCTCAGATCAAGGGCTCTGCTTTAACCACGGACTGTGGCTGGGGCTGCACGCTGAGAACGGGGCAGATGCTGCTGGCTCAGGGCCTGATGCTTCATTTCCTTGGGAGAGGTGAGTTAGGAGAGAAGATCTCTGTGTTTGCATAAGCCCGGGCATTCTGTAGAGACCAAAATGGCCTTTTTTATCCCAGATCTGAAGGGCCAGCTGGTTTTGGTTGTGGGCTCCTCATTCCTGTTGGAATTGTCCCATTGCACCAGAGATTGAGCTGTCCTACCCTTCCATTTCTGAGAACCAGAGTGTGCCCAAGTGAACTTCTGTGGAGTTCCCAGTATCCAAGTGTGAGTTAAAACATCACAGAAGTGTGATCCCCTTATCTGGGTATTCTTACCCATGCACGTGTCCAGTTCTCTTGAAATTTGATTGTTTCTTGAACTCAAGATGTAGAAGTGAGTTCCCCAGCCCATAGCTGTGGGCTATGGCAGAAGTGATGTTCTTTTATCAGTTTTAAAGTCGTCCGTTATTGAATTTCTTCTGGTATTAATATATTGAGTTCCTAGAAGTATCCTAATCTAACTTCCATACATCATTCTCTGTGTGGAAACGTTCACTATGTCATTTCTTCCCTTCCCCCATGTACTTAGAGAGAAACTTCTCTTTTTTCCTTACCACTGTCTGTCCCAGAGTCCTCCCTCAGTTACAGCCAGCTGAAGCTTTAGGAGCTGTGGGACACTTCTGCTGTCACGGGCTGTGTCCATGTCCTGCAGGGAGGTAGTTTAGGTTCTCAGAGTTAAACACCTTTTCCTTCCGTCCCATTCCCAATCCCCTTCATAACAATCATCCATTGCTTGCTGTCAGAATGACCCAAGCCACGGGCCTGAAGCCACCCGGGGGGGTTTGAGAGAACACAGTGCATTGTTTCCTCAGCCATTTATGGGATCCCAGGAATACTTCAGCAGAGGATCCTTCTGAAAGCCTGTTTTGATAACACTTTGCCCTTGCTGTGCAGCTCTGATGTAAGCTGGGAACAAGGTCCCAACCCAGCTGCACCACAAAGTCCCCATTCCCAGCAGCATCAGGGCTGAGCTGTGGGACTGGCTCACTGAATGTTCCTTTGGCTGTAGATATTTAACTCATAAAACATTCATTATCCTTTTCAGCTAACTGCAGGTATCAAAAAGTGTGTAAATACTTCTGCTGAGAACACAAATCCCTTAAATACCACTTTTCTTATACATACATTTAAAAGAAATTCCAGAAGACTCCCTGTGAGCAGGAGTGTGTAATGGCTCATTTGGAAGTAACCCCAAACAAAATAGCCCCAGGTTTCTATCTTTAAAATCCATGGTTCCGAAGAATTCCTTGCATGTCCCCCTTGCATCCTAATTTGGAAAGTGATGGGGTGATTCCAGAGTGCTCTTGTTTCTGTGGCAATCCAAATCCACAGAAAGATGGAGTAGGGATGGTCTTTCTGGACTACTTTGCTGCTCACCTGGTCTTCTGACAGCTGGTGAATTATCTTTTGAAAAGCTTTTTATGAGGTCTGGACAGCTTTGGAAACACATTTAGGTGTTTACAGGAAGTTTTTCATGGCTGTTTACTCTTTTCCCAGAGATGTTTTCATTCTCGTTTAATAGTGTTGTTTCTGTTAGGAAGCAAAACTTGCCTAAAGTTTCTACCTGAGATATTTACACTTCTACTGCCATGTGGAATGTTCCAGATACTGCTGAGTGATGGTGTGAATGAGTTTTGATTTTAAAGATGAAGTTTTACTTTGAAATGCCTGTGCTTCAGACACTGGCTGAAATGTGAAGCTGAGAGTCCAGAGCAGCAAGGCCTGTGAGGATGTTACTCTGAGCTGGGTCTGTGTTGGGAATATTTGCTGGATTTGTGGGAGAATT
This sequence comes from Platysteira castanea, assembly GCA_013397175.1. Lineage (NCBI taxonomy): Eukaryota > Metazoa > Chordata > Aves > Passeriformes > Platysteira > Platysteira castanea. The sequence continues at coordinate 147,957 of VYXC01004851.1, forward strand.
CCAGGCATCTTCCCTGGAGCTGCTGAACCCCGTTCTGCAGGAGGAATTCTGTGTGGGATGCATCATCTGTAGGGAAACTTCCAGCAGGAAAAGCAGACTGAAAATACTGTGATATTTAAACAAGTTTGCCTTGTAACCTAAAAGAATTAATGAATTCAGTGAATAAAATAATCCTGACTGTTTTTCTGCTGATCTGCTTTGCCATTTTGCCAGGAAGAAATGTTTGCTTTTACATCAAGAATTCCTCAGGTCTGCCTGGTTTTTTAATAACTGAAAAATAAGAAGGATTAAGAGCTTTTGAAACTCCTTGTTTAACACAGATAAAAGGCTTTTGGATAGTACTGAAGTAATATTCATGTATTTAATATGTAAGACAGCTCTAACCTGTAATCAGGTATATCTTGTTTATTCAGCTGACTGGGATGGCCACCAGAAAATCAAAGCAACTCCTACTCCACTGGAATTCTTTGTTGACCTGTTAACAGTGACATGTAAAATACACATTAATGCTTAAAGGAGCCTGGGGGACAAAGGGAAGTGCTTTGCTTCTTATGCCATGAAGTTAATATTAATGTTAATATGGATCAGTATGAATTCTCCCCTTTGCTGCTGCAGCCTGGGTGTGGCCAGAAGCACTGGACATGGACAGCTCTGACTCGGACTCCTGGACCAGCAACACAGTGAGGAAGCTCACGGCCTCCTTCGAGGCATCGCTCACGGCCGAGAGGGACCCCAAGATCCTGCCCCAGCCCCAGCGGGGCCCGGCGAGGAGGAGCTGGGATGTCACCGAGATGAGGAATGAAGTTTATCACAGGAAAATCATCTCCTGGTTTGGTGACTCCCCACTGGCAGCCTTTGGGCTGCACCAGCTGATAGAATATGGGAAGAAGTCCGGGAAGATGGCGGGGGATTGGTACGGGCCCGCCGTGGTCGCACACATTCTGAGGTAAAACACCTTCAATTCTCTGTTCCTTTCCTGTGTTAACATCACAGAGAAGCATTTCTGAGTGTCCTGAGATTACTTCAGCCTAACTGAGCAGCAAACTGTTCATTATTGGCTTTGTAAAACACCCATACCAGGAGCAATTCCAGAACTTTCTCACAGGCAGAAAGGGAAATAGCAGCAGGTGCAGGAACTGAATGCTGAGCTTTTGTCAATCTTATTTCAGGAACAAAGACAACATTCCTGTTTTCTTGTAGGATCCCTAGTATCTCTCCCAAATGCTTTAAGTAGAGCTGCATTTAATGAAATGTTGTAAAAACTACCCACTCTTTCAACCTTGGAACCATGCATAACATTAGAGATTTTTTTTTTTTATACTGTAACCTGGGGGCTGTAATGTACTGATAGTGTAATGAAATGTCAGAGCTAAAATTGATGTTTTCAGCATTTCTTTGCACACATCAAATTCTTGTGAAACTGTAAATGTATGGGACTATTAATATTATAATTATATCCCAGTAAAAGTAAAGGGTCTGTGACATTCAGCGTGGTTAAAAAAAAAAGTCGAAAGTCAAATTTCTCCATACTATGAGCCCTGATATCCAATTCTTTGAATGTTTTGGGGTGGTTTTTTTTACTTTTTACTCTTATACGCTTATTTTCTTAGTGGATTCCAGTTTACCTATAAACTGAATCACTAATAAATCATTTAGGCAGCAGAAGGCAAAGCTCTCATGCATTTATATATTTGTATATATATATAAAAATAGAAGAATTTGATATTTGGTGTAAATGTTATGTTAATCTGAAGTGCAGCTGCACTGAAATAATCAGGTGTGCATCCATGCAGCTGCAAGCAGGGATGTAGGAGTTTAGCATTATTAACATGTTTTATTCTACTTTTTTCTGATGGTGGAAGCTGTCAGAATTTTTTGCTTGCATTAATAAATTATCTCTTAAATTATTTGTCTCCCTAATGGGAGCGGGGGGGATTTGGTGCAGAATTACACTCACCACAACCCCAGGGGTGATTTCCAGCCCTGCAGAGGTTTCCTTTCCTGGCTCTTTCTCTCTTACAGCAGCACTAACAATGTACAGCTCCCTCATAACTTGGGAATGACTGTATTAAACCATTCCTCAAAATATCGTGGGGAATAAAGGGATAGTGACCATTTAATGCAGGTGTGTGGAAGTCGAAGGCAAATCCTCAATTTTGAAGTTTCCTTTCTTTACAAGTGTTGTCCCTGATTGATGACCATGGTTCTGACTATCAACATATATTTTCCTTTTACTTTTTAGGTCTGTTATTCTTAGTCTTTTGAGGAAAGTCTAATATTGTAATTATCTTTTTGAAAGTTTTGGTGAAACTTCGCAGCTTTTTATTTCCAGGTGCTAATTTATGGCTTGTGACATGATCTGAGGTCAAATAAAGAGACCTGATGAGTTAAAAATAGTGATTTTGTCAGCAAACTTAGCCTTTATCATCAATATACATGACAGAAAACTGTTATAAACAGAAAGAAATAAAGTCGTGGAAATGAATTTAATTGTAAGTTAATGTGAAATTTGGGGCCTTTTTGTGGTTTTCATTTTTCCTTCTAAATAGCCAGACATTGTCATTTTGGCTTGGGAAAACATGGTGCCACATAGGCTGGGTCTTGGTGTCCAGTGTTTAAAAACAAATAAAAAACCCCCACCCCACCACCTGTATTTATCAGGCAGGGAAGGTGTCTTGAATTAAACAAAATAACCCTTATAAAAACTCAAACAAACAAAAACTCCTATAACAGACAAAATCAAACTGTTTCTAAAAAACCAAAATAATTCGTTTGTTTATTGTTCATATTTTTAAATAAAAGCTAAGTTAAATAATTTTGTGTTTGTACTTAGAAAAGCTGTTGAAGAAGCAAGAGACCCTGAGCTGCAAGGAGTAACAGTCTATGTTGCTCAGGATTGTACAGGTAACTGTGATTTTGTAGATTTTTGCAAACATTTTAGATGCTTTTTATGCTTTTTAGTTAGCACTTAACAATAGAACTTTAAAGGAAAAAAATCCCTATGAAATGGATCCACAAAATTGAGAATATGTAGACAAAGGGGTTCTTGATGTGTGCAGATCATGCTTTGCTTGTTTGGTATCTTACAGTGGAATTCCAAATCAGCAAATCAATTATTGCCTCCTCTCCTTTTACATGGAGATGTTTCTGTTACTTGGAGGCTTTCAAGTTTTAATTATTCCTTTTAGAAGTTTATATGCAGCAATAAATATTTATTGGCTTTCTCCTAACCTACCCCTTCTGCGTTTCCTTGGCATTGCAACTCAGCAGCAGCAATTCCCAACAAAACATTGCTGGGAGTGAGGAGTTCTGAGTCACCTGGGGTTGTGTTTTAGGAGGACAGCGAGGTTTGGAAGGGCTGCAGTTTTATTTGTCACACTGTGATGCCACGTTGGAGGTGTGTCTCTAAAAACCAGAGGTTATATTTGAAATTCTAATATTTCTGTGTCTCTCAGTCTACAGCTCAGATGTTATTGACAGGCAGTGCTCTTTTATGGATTCTGGGAAAGGAGGCACAAAAGCTGTAATTATTTTGGTTCCTGTGAGACTCGGTGGAGAGAGAACAAACACAGACTACTTGGAGTTTGTAAAGGTATGAAACGAGAGTTCAATCATTTTTCAAAGAGTAGCACAAGGGGATATGAAAAGCGACTTCACGAGGGTAATTCTCCCCATTAAACGTGTGGTGGGGATTTTACAGTTGAAGGTTGTAAAGTTTGACTTTACAGATTTTAAATTTCCCTATTACAAGATCAGACATAATTGAGGAGCACATGATGTCCCTTGGTAAAGCAGTGATAACTGTCCTGCTCCTCCAGCAGCCACCTGAAAAGACATTAATGCAGTGGCTCAAATTACAAATGCTAATTTAATATAGCAGGACTCTAATAGCATATGTAACTAAGGATCAGGCAGCATTTTAAAATATAAATACACTCCATCCCTTACTCTGCTCCTTATTTTCTTAAATAAGAAAACGGTTCAAGTGGTTTAAAGTTGTTGCTTGTCTGTCCTTCCCATTTTTTTTTATCTTTGTTCACATGGAATTATTTGATACCTTTAGTCACTACTTTAATTGGTTTTTCCTTGTCTAGATGAATGTTCCTGAGGACGGTGATGCAGGAGTAGCAAGCAGTTATCCCATACAAAAATGAGCTGGATGAAAGGAGAACTCAAAGAGAGGGGGGAAACAGGGGGCTGTGGTTTTTTCAGCAGAGGTTCTGCAGGATGTGCTGTAATCCTGCCTCTCACTCCTCTTCGGGAAGACCTTGTTCTCTTAGCCCTGCTGCTTTTATTTAATTTGCCATGCTCCTCTTGATCTGTCTTCAAAATTTGGGTTCATTTTTAGTTACCCCAGTGTAGCAGCACGAACAAAAGCTGAGAGTCTGTAACATGATTTATTTTTGTGGCTGTCTATTCACTGAAACATTTCAGGAAAACATTTTGATTTTTACCAGCATGGGAAGACAGACTGGTGAAGGCTTTTAAGTGATGTATTTAAATTGTTGTTCTTCCCTGATTATTTTCCTTGTATTTTCAGACAGTGGGTTTGGGGAAAGTTTTAGTTTTCAGCTGGCTCCACCGTGTGACTCCTGCTGCTCCCTTCCCAAGGCTGTTGCTGCCCTTTGCAGCCTGATGGAGGCTGGGATAAGAGGGCTCTCAATTGCCTGAATCAGTCACTCCAGTGTCTGCCCTGACTGTTCTCAAGAAGTGACCACATTTCTTAGAGTCTGGCTTTAAGTTAAAAATGCAGATTTTAGAATGTAGCACAAGAGGTAATTTCTACAAAGGATTTTATATTTATGGGTGAAAATTGATAAATTTTTTATAATTCACTTTTACAAGAAGCTTGCCATAGATTAAACAGTTATCCATTACTCTGGGCAGCTTTGCTCCCTCTCTGTTCTGCCCTCCTTGGCTCTTGGAGCCTTTGCCTCTGATCTGCCTGAACGTTCTGTGATGCTCAGAGCATTTTCTAAGGAAACCTTCTCGTTTATATTTTAAATAAATTTTCTAAGGAAACTCCTCATTCGTATTGTAAATAAACATCACTTCCTTAACCTGTATAAACCTTGCTGGATTTGACTCTCTAGCATCTCAGGGGAGGTTTTTAAGTGACTTCATCCTTGTCTAAGCAGGGAAAATTTGATCTTGAGAAGCCTTGACATTAGTAGTATGACAATATCAATGCTTTTGTTGAGAGAAAAGTTCCCTGCTTGTTCTTAGTCGTGTCCCTTTCCCAGAAGTTCTGCCTTCAGATGGTTCTGGTTCCTCTGCCCTCCCAAGCAACCTCCAGGGAGATTTACGGGGCCTGTCTGTTGTGTGTTTGTCTCTCCTCCCTGGATTTGGGGCAGCTTTCTAGAGCTGGACCTTGTAATTAGTCTTACTTCAGCTGGCATTTCCCCCCAAGATGTAAAAGCTGATGCTCTGGCCAGCCTTGTCCATTTGAGTGCAAAAAGAAGAGAGTCCCCAAGGGCACAGAAGGTAAATGTGTGTGAAAGCTGGAAATCTCAATACTTTGGGATATTTGGACTATGGGACTGGTGCTCAATTTGTGGCATGATGTTTTGTCTCCTCCCCAGAAACACGTGTGGGAAGGGAGGACTTTCCCTGGAATATCTGCTGGGGTGATTTCCCTTTGGTCAAGCCCCAGGAAATCACGGAGTCAGTCTTTAAAAAAAACCAAAACTATTTGCCTAAAAGAGCAAATATTTTAATTTGGTTTAATACTTTGGTTAACGCTGTCCTAATGATTTCCTGTTCTTGTTTTAGGGAATTTTAAGCCTGGAGTACTGTGTTGGCATTATTGGTGGCAAACCCAAGCAGTCCTATTACTTTGCTGGATTCCAAGGTTAGTGTTTTAATGTGTTATGTCTCCTCAATATTTTTTTCCCTCGGAGTTAGGAAGTTAATATTGAAGCAGTGGGAAATAGCGTGATTAAAATAGCAAAATGAGTACCTTATTAATTCATCACATCTCCCCAAGTCCAGCCATTTGTCATTTACCCCACGGAGTAATTGGATTCTGTAAAATGTACATTTAATTTCCCTTGTTGCATAAACAAGGCATAATTTATCTGTTTCACCAAACTTGAGGAGCATTTGCTGTTCCTGCCTGGCAGTTCTTATTTAGGTATTTACTCTCTCCTGCTTTAAGTGGTGTTAGTTGATGCCTAAATGACAAGCAATATATTCTTGCTGTCAGGATGAAGCAGGGCGATACATTTTTCATATGCAAACTCCAGAATATAATTGTGTGTTTGTAAAAGTAATTTTATCACCAAAAATTAAATGACAGTTTCATCACTTTATAAAAATTCTGCTTATACAAGCACATTTGATTATGCAAAAGTTAATCTGTCCTGCAAAAACCTATGCTTCAGTCAATGAGTATCAGCCTGGCAAGCACTTACTCACTGGCTTTTTTTCCAGCTGTTCTGCATAGAAATTGGATTGTAAGCAGTGTAATAATAAGGTGTTTTTTGAATTACTTGTCTTCTGTTTTGCCCTTGCAGATGACAGTTTGATTTACATGGATCCTCATTACTGCCAATCTTTTGTAGATGTCAGCATAAAGGATTTCCCTCTTGAGGTACTATGGATATAGAGCTGGCACTGTTTTCTTCCCATATGAATCAAACACTAATTATTTAGAGATGTTCTAGCTAGCTGCAGCTTTATGGTTTTACAGTTACATGTTATTTATCAATGTCCTGCCCTTCTTTATAGGCCTATAATCAACAAAAATGACCAGAGGTTAAATCTCAATATGGGGGTTTAATTTTTACTTCATTAATCTTCATCTGTTTTCTTTTTAATGATCATAAAATCTCCAAAATAGATGATCACTTCATTTAAGTAATTTTCCATCCAAAAAAAAAATAGATTATATTTGTAGATCTTAAACCTGTTTGAATTTGGGGTTGATAGTTTGTCTTTTTGGTCATTTTATTATTTTTTTAAATTCAAATTGCAATCAACATCAGGGAGAGAATTCCTGTCGTATTCAGTAGGAAGAGCCTGGAAATAAATGGGACTAAAGGAGCTGGTTAGAAAACTCAATTTCCAGGTACCCTGGGAAAACATCATCAGCTGCAAGGCAGTGCTCAGTGGCCTCAGGACTCACAGTCACATCCTCAGGGCCACCCACACAAACTCTCCTTGGTCCTGTGCCCAACTTCCACAGGAACTTCCAGCAGCTCTTGGTTCAGTAGGAACAGCCTAGGGGTACTTCAGGACAGAGCTGGAGCAAAATGTCATCAAATAGTATTCAGGAAAACTACTTACATAAATATATATGTATAATCTCAAAGGGCTTACACAGGGCTAATGACAAGTCTTTCAAGCAAACACTTCATATTTTTTATATTTATGCTCAAAAAAATGCTTGCATTAGCGTGTTATATAATACAGAAATGGAAGATTCTCTAGGAAATGAAAAGGTTCTGAATGAAGCAAAAGAACACAGCAGCACAGTGTGTCAGAAAATATCCTGGCCAGGAAGTTTGGTTGTGTTTAGAGATGCCTTTAGGTTTGCCCCACTGAGGTATTTGGAGGAAGAGTTGGAGAGTGCCAGCTCTGCCTGGGATGATTACCCAGATCCTTCCCCTTTATCCTAATAACTGTTTCCCTCCAGTGCCTCTGCAGATTTTACAGTTTGGGACAAACCAGGCAAAGCAGCAGAGCTGAAGTGACTTTCTTTAAGTCCTGCCGTGGTGCAGTGGCCAAGCTACAAAAAACACCCATCTTTTGGGTTCTGTTCCTATGACTCAGCCTCCAAATTGTGCTGCAGACTGGCATTAATCTGAATTTCCAAATAATCCCAAGGTTTTAAGCTGTGTTTGGAAGGTATGCAAGCTGCCAGCTTGGCTTGATCGCATCCTAATGCTTTCCTGCAGACGGAAAATAGATTGCAATTTAATGCTTGGTGCATTTAATAGTATTATATCTTTGTCCAGAAATGTCAAAAGTAAACAGAAATTGCTTTCTTAGTGTGGATAGTTGCTTGTTAGATTTATCTGTAGGGAGTATTTTCAAAATTGACAAATTGTCCAGAATAAGCTGGAAATCAATCCACTCTGTATTGGCTTCCAGCATCCATTTGTTTGGAGGAGTGGGGAAAAAAATCCTCCCCACTTCCCTTTGTTGTGCAGTGATTTGTGCAGCATTAAACTCCTGCCCTGACTGGAGGGACGGGGTTGGTGCTGGAGTGGGATGTGCAAGGCAGGGCTTGATTTATGCATTTGATGACTCAGGAATTAATATTAAAAATACAATTGCTGTTTATAAAATTGGAACAGTGAGGAGAAAAAGCAGTGACTAAAATGAATCGTGCAGGAATAGCCCTAATCATCTTTGTGGATATTTTTTAGCAGAGGTTTTACAGAAATACCTCTCGGGTTTGTAATCACCAGGAAAGAACAATATATTTTATTATGTGGAACTGCTGCAGGGATGGTCACACTCGGATTTGGGAACCAGTGTTGTCTTCTGTGGGTTGATTTTTGTGATTGGCAAAAAAAAGGGATTTAATAGAGGGAGGATGATGGGCCATCCTCTGTGTTAGAAGCAGAGTAGAGGGGACTGGCTCCCTTTGAGAGCAAGTGAGGAAATAATTGCAGTTATTGGACAACGAGCTTCACCAAAACTGCAGTTCCTGTAATAAATAACCACAGAATCAGGGTAGATGGGATATACTTAATTTTTCTCCGATAAACTGAGCAAGGAGCATGGGGAAGGGCGTTTTGTGTTTGTTTTCTCTTCCAGCAGGGCTGCTGCAAGTATCAGTTCACAGCACTGTCGGGGCATCATCTGTCAGGGAAAGAGATTTCACGTTAGGAAAAGCCCATTTGTAAAGCAGGGCATGTTTGGTTATCCCCTACTTGTGGATCATTGTAATACGGTTTTGCTTTTGTGTGTTTTGTGGGTTTTTGAACCCATTTCATTTACTGAAGGAAAATGCATGAGGTTGGTTTATTCCATTATGTCTCTTTTATGGAGGCTGGGGGAGGGAAGGGGCACTGGGCAGTGGTAGTAAAGCAGTAAGATAGTGCAAAAGCTGTTACAAATTCAATTTGCAGAAGAGCATTCACCTTCTCTGCCTTGGGAATATTCATAAAGTATTGCTGGGAGCAGCAGAGCTTTGACAGATTCCAAACTAAGCTGGTGGTGTGGGGAAGTTTGGGGAATGCAGCCTGAGCAGCAGGAGGTTTCACACGGCTGGGGAAGGGTGGAATCACTTGAGTATTTGGGGAGGGTGGGGGAAATGGCTTCCAAAGAGTGTGGTGGGGTTTAATTCAGGTGATGCAGGGGATTGGATGTTCTGAAGCTGTTGGTGGGGGCAGAAGTAAATCCATGGATCTGTGCCGTGCCCGACAGTAACCGTGTGTTTCGTGTTTTTTAATCGGGAAACCTGCAGTCATTCCACTGTCCTTCTCCCAAAAAGATGTCATTCAAAAAAATGGATCCGAGCTGCACAATAGGATTTTACTGTAGGACTGTGCAGGACTTCGAGAAGGCTTCTGAAGAAATCACCAAGGTAGGTGCTGGAGCTCCCAAATCCCTCCCTGAGCCAGAACAGGGTGTGGGGAAAGGAAGAGAGTCAGCCTCGCCCTTCTAAGCAGACATAATTCTTTTTGCGGCATTCATCACTGCTTTTGGCGTGGTCAGAAATGCAGATTTGTTAATTCCACCCTGTTTTCCCCGGTGTGTGTGGGAAGGTGCCGGGCGGAGTGGCGCCGGGCGGGCCCACGAGGTGGCACTGGTGACGTGGGAATGTCCCCGGCAGCCCTGCGAGCTGGGCTGCCCCGGCCCGGGGCGGTGCTGGGGAGCAGCCCGGCCCTGGGCAGGCACTGCGGGAGGAAGGGAAGCTTTGGAGCAAACCCGAATTGTTCATTATTTCTCCTCAGCGCGAGTGGCTTTTTCCGGTGGGAAGGGCAGGGCTCTGGTTTGAGCTCCACGGAGCAGCTGCCAGCCAGCAAATCTGTCTGAGTCCATCCTTCCCCTGGAAAAACTCTGCTCTGCCTTCGTTTAGGTCCAGTTGGAATCGAGTTTTGTTCTGCTGGGTTATTCCAGTATGTGAGGATATGAAATGCAGCATCATGAACGTGTCCTGTGAGCTGCTCTGTGTTTGGTGGGTTCAGAAAATATTCTGTAAAAAGGATGCAGCAGCAGCAGATGGGCACAGTGTTAATATTCCAACCATAGCAGTTACCACAGCAGCACAAGGAATTAATGTTTGTCCAGCATTTGGAATGTCCTGATAAGTGGTATTAGTACTACAGCCAAAAAAGCATTTTTTAAAACTCAATGCTGTTTATAATAAATAGATACTGATTGATGCTGAAGTTGGTTTTTTGATTCTTACCCAGAGAAGTCAAAAATAGATTTAAACAAGTTCCTAAGCAGCAGATCCATGGAAACTTGAAATAGTGGAGTTTCTGCTCTTCCATGTTTTCCTGCTCTGTCACATAGAGGAAAGAATGTAATAACGTAATAAAAAAAACCTCATTACCAAATTGGTTCCAGTAGAAGTTTTCTTTTTCATATTTCCTTATTTCTCTTCTTTCAAGTTTGGGATTAAGTGCAGTTTTTTTCCTGAACACAACTGGTGAACATTCTCTTGGCTGATCCAAGTGTTGGAGTTATCCTGGGATTTTAGGTAGGAGCTCTTTAGTGTTAGTGACATTATTTGATATAAATACATTTCAGGCAGTGTCAGTTTGAAAAGAGAGGAAAGTTCAGGTACAGATACAATGAGAGAAACATTCTATGATATTTCAACTTCTTTCACATCCTTTGTGTTTTCCTTCTGTTCCATTATTTTTCCCTTTGTTTGCAACTGCAGTGTGGTAACTCTTGTACTGTAAAGCTCGGTGTATTCCCAGTGTGCCCTGTGGAGGCTGGACTGAAAAATCCAGGTTCTCATTGCTTTTTTGGGGTAATAAGAGGTGAAAGAAAATATTTCGCTTACTTGAGGATAAACCTTCTGGGCCTTGTATGTTTAGAGAGAAATTAGGGCATCAGAACTGAGGCCCAAGTGGAGTGAGGGGTGAAACTCCCTCCAAACCACAGTCAGGCTCCCCTCTGGGAATTGTTTCCCTATCCAAACCCATGCCAGAAAATAAATAATCCCTTGGGGTTGTTACAAGGCTGCGTTTGCCCGTTTGTGGCCCAAATGTGGCAGAAATGAGAGTGCTGGAGGTGAGGGGGGGTTGAACATGGATTGAGTTCAGCACAAAGAATTCCTGTCACAGTGACAGCAGTGACAGTCTGACACTGAAATACTGAAATATTGATCTTTATCAATAAACTCCTTTAGATATCACTGTCATGGTGTCCAGAGGGAACTTGCAAGTTGTTCAGAATTTCAGATTCTCTGTGGTCACTGTTGAGATGTGGCTTGATGAGAGTTTCCCAGATCTGGACCAGGTTCCCCTGGACATTGTTGAGGCATTCCCTTGTCCAGTTCATGTGTTCAGGGTTTCCTCAGTGAATGGAAGGAGATGTTGTGCAGGAGGAAGTGTCAGTAAAGCTGAACACACACAAGGCAGTGGAACCCCAGGATTTTACTGGGATCGATTGGTTTTTTTTCTTATTTTTTAAATGCTCCCTCAACTCCTGACTGTCTTTTTTGGAATAGTTCTTACCTGGGTGTTTAAAGATCTGTTTAGGGATTTTTTGCTGTTTGAGGCTGATTGTTCTCCCAAACTCGTGTTCAGTGATTTTTAGTTCTGCATGGGGTGTACCTCTAGCCTGATGTAGTTCTGCATGTCACTGCAGCACTGGGCTGGTTTTTTCCAAGCAGGTAAGAAAAAGTGAAACAAAATAAAAAAGAGATCAGTGGACAAAACACCCTGAAAGGTCTTTCAGTATTTGGTGGGGTTTTATCTGCTGTTCAAGGTGTTTCCCTGATCTGTTTCAGTATTTATCATTCCCCACCACCCTCGTTTTTCATGCTCAGTTTTCTTATTTATAACTGTAGATTTTGGGCACCGTGGTTCCCTGTGACTGTCACCAATCTGGTTTGAGCCACGTGCTCCTTCCTGACTGCCTTACCTACATTGCTGAATGTGTTTTAACTTTAATAAAAACACTGATTATTGCACTTGCTGATTCTACAATAAACATTGTAGATGCTCAGTTGCTACAGAATTCCTACCTGTGCTTGAGGGGACCCTTATGGCCATTAACTGTTTTGTAGAGGTTTTTCTTTTCTGTCTTTTCTCCTTTTATCTGTGTTGCACTAACAGCACAGGCAGGGGATCTGTGTGGGACAAAAACAGGGACAGGCATGAAATCAGCACCTACCTGAGAAAGGGAAGTGAATATCGAATAGGAGGAGGAGATGTTTAGATTGTGCAATGCTTTTGTTTTAATGAGATTATAAAGATAAACAGTGCACTTTTTACTTGGCAGTCATCATCAGGTGAGTATCAGTGCCTGCTGTATTTCTCCATTTCCAATTAATGTTGTATCTGGTTTGTGTTTTACGTTGCAGATGCTGAAATCTTCATCCAAGGAGAAATATCCCCTGTTTACCTTTGTCAAGGGTCATTCTAGAGACTATGACTTTGCTTCCAGTCCACTCCATGAAGAAAATGACCTTTTCTCCGAGGATGAAAAGAAAAGACTAAAAAAGTTTAGTACAGAGGAGTTTGTCTTGCTTTGAGGACATTTTACACAAGAGCATCGGCAGCTGTCCAGGAGAACACTTGCCTTTTAAATATAAAAATGTACCTGAATTCCTCCCCCGAAAGGCAAGCCTGTGCTGAAATTGGTCTATTTTCATAAAGATGATAATGTTTTATATGTTAAAAGTCTTTAAGATGTCAGTTACTAATGTATGTACTAATTATTTTTGCTCACTGCTGGCTGGAGGAGCGTCCGTGCCGTGGTGGTAGTGAAGGGAGAGGCTTTGCTCAGAGCCAGGGGTGCCTGCAGAGCCTGGCCAGGCCCTCAATCCCACCCTGCCCCTCCTGCCCTGCCATTCCTGGCCAGCTCCTGAGCAGGGCTGCCAGCTGGGGGTGGCTTTTGTCAGGGATGCACATCCAGAGGTGTGGAGATCCCATTTTCCCCGTCGGCAGCGCAGCTGGAGTTGTTCCTGTGGGAAGGGCACGAGTCTCAGGTGTGTGGCCCCAGCAGGAATTCTGCTGCCTTCCTGCCACTCATCCCCAGCAGCTCCCTGCTGGAAAGGTGGGGCTGATGGAGCAGGAGTCAGTGTCACTTGCAATCCTGCCATAATTATATAGGCTGAATTGGGAGTTAAGATACTATTTAGCACTATGACTTTCTAATGGTTTCTCATTAAGCTTGCTTTGGAGCCTTAATATGAGGAGTGAAGATAAAGTATTACCTTTCCCCACAATTTTTAAAGGTTATACTATTAATATTAACTGCAACCAATCAAAGCAGCTGGAGACAATTATTAGAAGAGAGCAGTGTTTGTTTCCTGTTTCAACTACCGTCATGGTGAGGCTTCTCCTGCCAGAGCAGCTTTTAAATCAAAGGGGGGTGGATGTGGACAATTCTGGGCTGTGATGATTTTTTGTTTTGATACGTGTTGTTACTGTACAAATGATTACTTGATGGTGTGTGTTCTCAGATTGCAAACAAATGTACAGAAATAGTTTCATGTTTTAACAAAGTAAATGCAATATTTAAAAAACCATATTAACGCTGCTTGGGAAATAAAAGAGGTGTGAAAACACGAAGTGCATGAGTCTTTTATATTAATATTAGATCCTCTAAGAGTGAATATAATCCTGCATCTAAAACAATATTGTAAGGTGTGAATATTCTGTTTATTTGCAATAAAGGCAGCTTTTATTGTTGTGTTGTAAACCAAATGTTACCTGTTCTAAGTGCTGCTCAGGCACAGAGGCACAAGTGTTGCTGATCCAAATAATAAGCATCATGTTTGTTCATTAAAGCACCTTTTACCTTTTATGAGCAGGAAGTGACTAATGGATAGATTTCAGGCAGAACTAGACCAGGTTTGTGTCTGTGGCAGGGCTGGGGAGTGCAAATGCATGCGTTAATTAATATTCCAAAAAGCCAAAATGTTCATTTGTGTTCAAGGAAAAAAACCCCCCACACATTATTTGTCTAAATTAGTAACCTCTGCACTCCTGCATCCTGCTAATACTTGGCATAATACGACTTTTTACTAACAGGTGTGTGAGGATGTTTGGCTTGATCTTCATATTTTTCATTAATAGCCCAGAAGAGGGAGTAAACAACGTATTTATGGAATTTAGATGTCAAAATGAGCAGAACTGTGGATGTCAGAGCTGGAAGAGAGAGGATTCCTGGTGAGTGAAGCACAAGGAAATGCAGCTTTAGCAAAGACAAGGCAAAGCCTCAGGGTGGTTCCTTTGGGTGACGGTGGACAGGAACTGAGACACGAAAGGCCTTCGGTTCAGAGTTCTTGGAATGGAATTGCTCACATGGAATTGCAAGAGCTGCAGCAGAAGAAATGTTAAAAAGGAAAATGTAGTTCTGCCATTCCAACAGCAAACTTCCCTGGAAGGGTGCAAAGGTTTCACTTCTCCCAGTCTTTTTCCAACTGGCTAAAAAATGTCAGTGGTTGAAACACCTTTGAACTTGTTAAATAGTGATTTTTTTTTCCCTTTCTAACTAAGGGAAAGACAAGTAGCAGTGCTAGAACAGCAGCTGGCTTGTGGTCCTTTACTTTGTAAAGCTCACCACAGTGGGGTTTTCTTTAAAGCCTGATACAAATAATTGTTAAAAATTCATGGCTATTTTCGGGGGTCTTCATCATGTTTTTTGTACCAGTTGAAGCACAGACAAGCCCACAGAATGCACTTGTGCACAGGGATGACACAAGTTAAATTACCAAGTTGCTAGAAATTAATGTTTTTGGGTAACTACAGGGGACTTTAATTGGAACCTATGTTAATCGTGTAGTAATTCTCTTTACCTCGTCTGCATTAGCTGCTGAAAACCAGGCAATTAATTCGTGTCACTGGTGTTGCTGCTGCTGCCTTCAAACACAAACCCAAGGAGCATTAGTTACTCACACACCCAGCAGTGGCCGCGTTTCTTGGAGGATTTCCACAAATCACTGCCTCCTCCCCTGCCTGACGGGGCAGGAGCTCTGCAGGCTCCGAGCTTTTCACCACCTCAGGACCTTTTCTGCCATTCCTTTCCCCCATTTCCTTTCTCCTGAGAAGGAACATTTCTTTCTGTGTTTATAATATCTGACAGTAGCTTGACACAAGCTCAGGCCTCTCACTGACCAGGTGGGACCCCACCTTCCCTTTCCAGCAGGAATGTTTGCCTTGTTTTCCAAGCCTTGGCTGTCCCTAGAAGTGACCAAACCCCATCACCCCCAGAACTGTGCTGGAGGTGCTGGTTCTGCCCTGGGAGCTCGGGGAGCCCAGGGGTGAGGGGTCTCTCAGTGTGACCCGGCTCTGCAGCTCCTCTGTGGGGGAAACTCCCCAGCCACCACCTCCATCTCCTCTGCAGCCTCTCCCTCCTCCAGCCAAACTCCTGACCTTTAAAAACGCCCTCCAGGCACTGGGGAAAGGCAGCGGCTGATTTCGGACACGTTTCCAACACGGAGGCTTAGGCTGGGCTGGAGAAGCCCAGGGCACTGCTCTGACTGCATGGGGCACAAGCAGCAGCCCCTCGGGGGTGGGAAGGGTGAGCCTGGAAAAATGGGTTTGGCCCGAATTTCCTCCTGAAATGGGAATTTCTAGAGTGGTCATTCAGGAGAGAGAATTGTTTACTAATGCTGGTAGAGAGAGCTGAGGGAAACAGAGCCTGGAGAATTGCAGTGCAGCTCCCAGAAGGCCTGGAAATGGAAATGTACTCAAACCATCACTGAGGTTGTTTCAGAGAATCCCAGAATCTCAGACTGGTCTGGGTTGGGAGGGACCTTAAAGCCCACCCAGTGCCACCCCTGCCATGGGCAGGGACACCTCCCACTGTCCCACGGTGCTCCAAGCCCCATCCAGGACTTTGTGATCCCTCTCTTTAGAGACTTCTTTTCCCTCTCACCAGTCCCCTGTGCTTCAGCAGAGCTGGAGAACTGAGGCCACCCTGATTTGTTACTGTCTTTTGTGCTTTTCTTCCCTTTTTTTGCTTTTTCACCCCT
Source organism: Platysteira castanea (assembly GCA_013397175.1). Taxonomy (NCBI): domain Eukaryota; kingdom Metazoa; phylum Chordata; class Aves; order Passeriformes; genus Platysteira; species Platysteira castanea. The sequence continues at coordinate 164,077 of VYXC01004851.1, forward strand.
CCAAACCCAGAAGCTTTGTCCGTGTGAGGCAGACGAGCAGTTCAGTTGTGCCCAGAGGAGACAGGGAGGGGAATCTCCTGCTCCCTGCTAATTCCAGTAGGAAAATGGAGCTGCTCCAGAGACCTGATTTATTTCCAGCCTTATTGACAATCTCTTAAAGGGGATGATGGAGTGAAAAGCAACCATCAGTGAGTTATGAAAGGTCAATAATGCCACAAATGAACACAAACAGCAGGTTTGAAACCCAGCCCTCCCCGCGTTCTGTTTCCACAACCATTTCATCCAAGGTCATCGAGCTTTTCCAGGGAGGCCAGAGCAGCAGGAGCCTCCAAGAGGAGGCCAGGTTACTTCATGGCCCTTTCCCACCTTGGAGCTGGTTATTATGGGGTGCATTCCCCCAGCCCTGCGTGGGAGGCTGTGCAGCACAGCCAGGTACAACATCCAGCAGCATTTCAGCTCCTTACACCATCCCAGAGCCTCTGGCAGAATATTCCTGCAGCTCAGAGGTGGGACAGCCTCCCACCAGCTGGGTTGGCCATGCCAGCATCAGAGACAGGGAGCTGAAAATGCTGGTAACTTCTTTGTTGACAAAAAGCTGCAAAGAGGTGTTGGAGGGGGTCAGGATCCAGCCCTGGGCACTCATGGTTTGGCCCCGTGGTTTGGTGCCTTCACAAGATGCTTCTGCTGCCTAATTGGATGAACTGAGCTCCATAAACAGTTCCCTTCCCTGTTTGTAAGCAGTCCACGGGCAGCTGTAATTGTTTGAATCCACTGTGTGAATAGTAAAAAGAGCTTTACTTAATGACTGCAGCAGCCCTGCTCGAGTGAGAGCTCTCTGGTATTTATTCACGCCAGAATTCACGAGGCTTTTGTTTGCCATGAACACTCCTGCAAATAAAAACTTGCTCACTCTAATGTTTATGAATAAATGTGCTCGTAAATGCCATCAAAGCAAATCAGCAGGGTTTTATTTATGCAAGAAGATGCACAAATAAATGTTTGCTGTTTTCACCCAGCTCTGGTGGGTGTTCAGGCGTGTGTTAAAGCCAAGGCTTTGTGAGCTCTGCTCAGCACTCACACGTTATTCCTGCTCTCCATCTCCTCCTTTCCTGCACTCTGATCCTGCCAGTGAATCCCTGGGCCTCAGGGGAACATTGTTAAAGTCAATGTTTTAGGGATTATCCACATCCAGCAGCTTGCTGGGTCAGTGGACAAGGTCATGGAAGGGACTGGGATCATTTCTGGATGCCCAGGACTGGAAGGACAGGAGGGAAAGGGGTTTGTGATTACAGCCTTGAGATGTTTGCATGGCACACAGCAGATACCTAAACCTGCTTTTTTTGGCATGTGCTGGCTTCTGGAGCAGGGTGGGGGTTCTGTCTCACACAGAAGTGTGGGAGGTTATTGCCATCCTGTCTCAATCAGTGCCCTAATTAAATATAGGAGAGGATTTTCTTTCTAAAATGTAAATGTCAAGCCTTGTTAAGGAAAATTAAAATGCACTGAAATGAATGTGGTAGGAGCTGTGGAGGTGCTTAAGTAGAGTATCTGTATTTATTAGAAAGGGAACTAAAAAGGAAGTATTTTTGGAGCTCAATCCTTAAACTGGGCCATAAGGATTTTATGCAAATTTCCCTTCCAAATCTGCAGTTAGGGACGGGTTCCAGGGGTGAATTCTATGTCCCAGCCTCTAAAAACTATAAAGGAATATAATCTGAGGCTCACCTCCTTCCAGGATTTATCTGTACATATCTCTCCTCTTCCCAAGATCACTTTGGGATTCTGTGCTGGCCACACTTCCTGCCAGTTGGACTTGGAGATTGGGGTCATTCCTTCCATCCCTTGAGCCCAGCAGAGCACAGCAGGGCAGAATTTAAACCCCCCCATTCAACGGGCTCATTCCCATTTACAAATAACCCTCTTTAAAGGCATTTTTCTACTTCAGCCCACGGCGAGCCTGGACCAGGAGTGTCAATCAGAACCTGCAACACTCAAACCCAAGTGTTGTCCTGTTTTTTGCTAAAGCCTTCTGTTGTAACCTTGGAGTCAGAAAATTTTCACACACTTTCATCTAAACAATAGCCAATGTTTATTTAACCACCTTTTCTGTTTTTCATTCCTTTTGTGATAAGGAAAAGTTTGATGAGCATCCTTTTTCTCCAGTGGGATTGAGGAGGAAGTGACATGTCCTCCAATCCCTGGTGGAATTGAGAAACCTATAAAGTATGAGAAATGTAAATGAAGTCCTCTTTTTCCTCTTTCTGCTCAGCCTAGCAGGTGTCAGAGTCTCCTTTCTTGTGTCCTCTAACGACACCCAAGGTCCTGGGCATGGATTAGGACGGGGAGTTCCAACAGAAAACTGAATTGTTTCAAAGGCTCAGAGAGCAGGACTGGTCACAGAGAGGCTGCAGCTCTGGGCTGTGATCTCAGCCTGAGCAAGGTGAAAACTTTGTGTGTTCCCATCTGGAGCAGGTGAGCTGTGCCTCTCTCTGGCAGTGAGGAAACACAAAATGCAGTATTTGTTCAATGTAACAAGCTCATGCCTTTGCAAAGATATGAAGTTTTTTGGCCTCCACAGTCCAACCACTGGTTTGCTGTTTTCATGCTAATACAAATTCTTGTATTAATAGGAGCACGGCCTTGGGTTCCTCCATCCGTATGGGAAAAAGTTACTTGTCGGATGGTAAACAAAGAACAGAAGAATTGCTTCACTGTCCTCACTTTTAAAAAGATGGTATGAAGCCATAGTGAAGCAATTTTAATTGTGGCTGTGTAACACTTGCCATCAGTAAGATCACTTGTGTTCTGTTTTTAGGGATCGGGGCGCTCCGGAGCACATGGGGCATTAGAAATGCAAAACATGACCGCATGTTCTCAGGGTTCTGTCAGGGCACATGAAAGAGCACTTGTGCTGGGATGCTCAGCTCTGAGGGTATTCTCTGTTCAGCGTGTATTTACAGAGATGTATGAATATTTGATTAATGAGTCATGGTCTCTGGAGAAATTTAATAACTGTACTGCTGTACAAAGCCAGCTCCTTCACTGTTAACACAGCTGCCAATAGTGTCGCTGACACTGGAGCCCTTTCTGCAGCTCATGCATGCTGTGGAGTAAATTCCTTCCTTACCAGGGAATCCATGGCACACATTATTCAGTTCTCTGGTTTGAACTGTTGCAGGCTCAATTTACAGGCCCTGATTTGTAAAGATTTTTCCAATGGAAACAAGCAGTGACACGTGAGCTGGGAAGCAGCAGTTTCACCAGGCTGTGGCGCTCCCAGAGCTCCTTGGAGAGCCAGCCCAAGAGGAGAGGTGCTTTAAAAATTCCCTTTATAAAATGCAAAAGGAGCAGTGGATGAAAATATTCATGGAGAGCAGAGTGCTACAGCAAATTCTTACACCCCCAAAACTGTATTCAGTGGGGTTTCTCCACCAAGGAGAGGTGCACAATTCATAATATGGGGCAGAGGTTTTCTCCCCCCGTGACACCAGGCCAGAAGTGTTCTTTGTTGCTGAGCAATTTCCCAAGGATAATTCACTGCTAATTTTATAATTTCCCCATTTTTATTCCTAATACCTGTAAAGAGATCCATTTTCACTGAGGAAGTTAGGTGTATATTTTAGTGGTGTTACTCCAGCTCAACTGCTTTAAATAATAGGGGGGAAAATGTCAAAAAAAGATAAATTTAGTGCAGAGGCTTTCACTAGGAGCTTTAACTGCAGGTTAGAATTATACATGCTATGCAGAATTTCCTGCAACACTTCTCCTTTGGGCCACAATGCATTACAGCAGACGTATAATGAAGCTGCTATAAAATCCGTGGTAATTAAGGGGGATTTGACAGTAATTGCAACAGTGAATCAACTTAATTATTACCTGCTTCAAAGAGAGCTAACCTGATGTTATAATCTAACCTTTCCTACTTCTAAAATGAGAGATTAACCAAGTATATGTAGCATTTAAGAATTAAATCTGTTGAGATAGAATTATATTAATATACTTTTCCTGTGCGTTTTCTGGACGTGTGGGTACAAAGCAGCCACAGGAGCAGCACCAGAAGCTGACGAGCTGCAGACAGGCTGAGTGTGTGCATTCATAAAATAAACAGAGGTGAGCCAGCTCCTCTGCTGTCTGCTGAAAGCACAGGGACTGCAGCCAGAGCTGGAAAATGCTACAGCACACACCAGCCCAGCTGCCTGAACAGCCTCGTGCAGGAGGGCATTGTCTTTCCATGCTTAATTTTAAGCAAATTATTCTGAGATAACCCAATATAGCATTGGTCTCATCAGTCCTGGCCTGATCAATGCAGCTCTTTCAGCTCCTGAGCCCATAAATCCAAGCGTGGCTTTTGCTTTGTTTTCAGAGCTTTTGGGATGTGTTACCTGAGAGCAGGGGGTGGTTGGGGCCGATCCAAACCCTTCTCCAAACTCTTCCCTGGTGTTGAGCCTGGCTGGTGCCTGCAGCTCCACGTCTGCAGCAGCTCTGGAAGGTGAGAGGGGCAATGAGAAAGCCTGAACAAACCCCAGGAAAGTGAGCACGAGCAGCATCAGCATCACCAAAACTTCCCCCAACAACTTGCACAAGGAGTTCGTCTGCAGGACTGACAAAATTCACTTCAGCTCTGCTCTGAGGAGGGCTTTGATCAGCCAAGTGAGGCACTGACTCCTGCAAGCCCCTAAAATAAATCTGCCAATGTTTACATCTCGTTATGTTGTGAAACAATAAATTAGAAAGACTTCTTTGGTTTTCACGTGTTCTGGCCCATAACACGCTGCAATTAATATCTCATTTTTATTCCCCTAGGTCCCAGTTTTCAGGCAGTCATCGAGCTGACAGTGGTGAGTGGCCACACAGGTTAAAGATGTCACCTGCCATGGGTGTGTGATCTGAAAGTGCACTAAGCCAAATCCATCTCCTCTTTAGGACATACTTTTAGAAGATTACAGCAGCTTAATCTGCCTTAAATAAAACCCAGAAGTCCACCAGGCTTTGAATAGTGTTGTACACTAAAAATGGTACAAAAAGCCAATTGAGCTTGGTGGTAATTTTAAAAATCTCATTCTATTGCTGACCACTATTTGAGTGTAAATCAAGAATAACTATCTAACTTGCAGGGGACATCAGGCTGTGGTTTCCCTTTCTGTGCAAGCAATGCAATCTCTCCATCAGGAATCCCACCTGTAAACTCTGGAAGATTCAGGGTGCCTGGGAGTTCATCCCACTTTGTGCCCAAAGTGCACCACAACTGTGTTTCCTAACAAGGTTTTTACTTCTGGTGCCCCTTCCTGAAGCCAGAGATCCTTTACACCTCTTTGTAAAGGCACTTCGGGCTCCCAGAATCCAGGGAAAATTCCCCTGGGAATTAACACAGCGATGCTCCAGCCCCTTGCTGAGCGACTGTGGGAAAACCGTGATCCCTCCTACAACTCCACATCGGGAAAGGACCGAGATTCCTGCGAGCTCTCCACTAACAGCTCCTCTCTGGAGCTCTGTAACCCTCCCAACACTCATTCCCATCCGAGGGAATGGCCTGGGATGGGTCCTTGTGTGCTCTGCTACTTTTGGAATGTGCCCGGAGTGGGACAGGCTGCAGTGGGTGCTCATCCCTGCTCCTGGGAGCTGCTGGAGCACAGCTGATGGGATTCCAGCTCCCCGTTCCTGGTGGCAGCAGTGACTCTCTGCTCCTTGGAAGGGGAGGAGATGGCAGACTTTAAATAACAAATTTTCACTGATGCCTTTTGCTATTTTTACAACGCATTTTAGAATAAATGAGAGATTAACAGAGAAAAAAGTACTTCAGGTGCATGCTCAGTAACTATTTTTTCATAAGGTTTTAATGGATTCAGGGTTGAGCTCCACTAAAATCTGGATTTATTAGAAACGCTCCATGCATTTCAATAGAGGTTTTCTCATGAATCTAGATATTTTACATTATTTCAATAGAGCTGACCCTCTGTTTCATTAGAAATGCTCCAATATAACCCATGGAGCATTTCTAATGATTCTGGTTTTACAGCAAATCCAAGGGTCAGCTGTACTGAAAACAATGGTGCTAACCTCTTGGTTTATTAGAAAAATGCTTTCTGTCTCAATGGAGCATTTCTAATAAATCAGATAAATAGGGATCTCCCACAAAAATGCTCCACTGGTGAAACAGACAAATGGGTTTGTTGTCATTGAGATTTTTTTAGAAAACAAAGATTGTTTAACAGACTTTTTTGTAGCTCACTGCAGTGTGATCCCCTTCTATCCAGAGTTTGAGTCTTCACCGTGAAAAACTTCGTAAATACTCCTCACAGCTGCCTCAGAAACAAACATTGCCACAAATTGTTGAGCATTTTTCACCTCACCCATGAAGAATTTACAGCAGGGCTGACTTCCAGGATGGATCTGTCCGTGCCAGGTTGGGATGCAGGGGTTTGGTGCCACAGGGTGTGATGGGCCCTTCCTCACTCTGTTACACAGAGGGGGTGAGTGTGGAGCAGCTCAGCTCTGGGGACCACCACTGACCCACGAGACACTGAACTGCAGCAGGGCACAGGTTTTTTGAGGCCTCTAAGCTCCCTGTCTGTCCCAAGTTGTTCTCATTCCATGTGCCACATCAGGCAGAAGTTACAGTTTGTGGGGTGCAGCTGCAGAGACCCCTCCCCACCCTGGGAGCATCCCCTGCTGGGGGTGCCTGGGCACAGGGGAGGGTGGGAGGTACCCGGGCAGGGTTGGTGGCACTGGCAACAGCTGCAGTGACAGCCTGGGTGTGAAACCTCCGTCAGGATTCCTTTTTGGCCAGAGGAGATCCTGCATCATGGATCAGGAGCAGGAATCCTGGGCATGTTCTGATGAACTCGTGCTGATCCAGTCCAGGAAGAGTAAATGCCAATGCTGTGAAATGCAAGAAAAGCCTTGGTAAGCTGGGACAAAGCTTTCTGTTCAAGAGCAAAGGCCAATGAGATAATTTCAATGACTCAAGATTTGGTTAGAACGTTCTGTATTTGTGGAGTGTATTCTGTGCTGCCCAGATATTCCCCCTGTGGCTCAAATGCCCCCAGTTCCTGCAAGGGCATTCCCTGTTCTCTCTGTGTGAATCACACACCCTCGGCTCAGGCCAGTAAATCTCACTTGGAGCAGGATTCCCGTCCTCTTCCCCACACTCCCAACAGCTTCAGGAAATCTGCTGACCAGTTTCTGTGCAAACCTGGAAATAAAACACGCTGCAGTGCTGACAAATCCACAAACCCAGAGATTCCACTTTAAAAATGATTGGTGTGTCTGAGTGGTTTCTCTTTTTTTTTGTTATCAGGTTGGATGATTTTTACCCAGCAGTGAAAACAGAGAAACCCAGAAAGGAGTCAGACAAAAGGGCTTTGACCTGTGGGGTGCTGTTATCTGCCCCTGGGGCTGGAACCTGGGACTGTGGGGCTGTGGGGAGATGCTGAACCTGACTGCTCAAGGCACTGAGATCCTTGCTGAGGACCAGGAGTGTGTGAGCACCACTGATCTTCCTGTCCAGGGCTTCTCCCTGCCAAGTTCATCCTGCAGGACCCGCGCCCTCTAAATGCTGAGCAAGTCCTTCAGCCTTGCTGCTGCAGGTCAGGGCAGGAGCTGCTTGGGCAGGGGGATTTTAGCAGCCCCAGCAATGGGATTTGAAGGCTTTTCCTGCCCCAGAGGCCCCGGCAGCAGCAGCACCAGGCAGACCCCCGTGGCTCTCAGATGAGCCTCAGCAGTTCATCATGTCAAGCCTCGCTGCTGAGTGCTGTGTCTGGGGCCTCTGGCTGTCAGAGGCAGGATTTCATCTCGGCCTCCCTAAGGCCATCTAGAAAGCCTAAAATGTTCATTTATGTTTCTTATTGTCTGGCCAAATCTGTGTGTGCTTAAAAAATACCAGGAAGTTTAAAGGCTGATCCCTGATTATGGCGGGTTGGAAATTTACTCGATGTTTTAAAAGAAGTTAAATACATTTATTGTTACAAGCAGCAACGCTTTTGTCAGCTCTTAGTTCTCCTGCATAAAGTGTTTGTATATGAAATATTTCCTTCTGTGGTGTTACTTCCCGAGATCAATCTCTCCCATTATATTTTTGCAAAGCAGCTCCATTAAGGATAAATCTCACTGTGGTGGTCTCATTCAGAGATATCTGTAAACACTTTATCTGTGGTGCAGGAGTATTTATGGATGTGGGAATTTGTGCCTTGGCTGATCAGAATTTCCATGTTTGTGCACAGAGCAGTATTCCTGGAATAATCATTGTGGGCACATGTGTTTATTCCATGTGTGGATTGATGTGCTTTATACATCCCATGTACCTGCGTAGCCGTAACTTGATCTGCTGTTCAGAATTTATTTCAGCTTTCCACACGAGCTCTTTCAAACAATGCTAATTGTTTCAGAACCAAAATCATTGATGATAACTCTTTTAGGAATTGTCATGTTGTCTATAAATATTTAGCGACTGAATTGTATTTGCCAATGTATCCCCGGATTACAGATGAAAAGGGAGCATCTGCCGAAATTAAAAGTGGCCACATTTTCGCTGTAGCTTAATTAAATGCCAAAATTTATCTACATTAACAACAAAGTGCTGAAATTTATTGATCAATTCACATGATATAAGTTGACAAATGGCCCGAGCAATTTCCATAATTTTCTACACGTGTTAAAATTTGTAATGAAAAAGGAATCCTCCATTAGCAGCGGCCGGGAAATGAAAGGGGGCTGGTGATGGAGCGGTGCCCCGGGGCAGCGAGGGTGCGCTCCGGGCCCTGCCCAGCCGAGCCGTGTACAGATGGGCCTTTGACAGTCCTACAGCTGTTCTCCTAATTGTCCATTAAGTGTTCTATTGATTCTCTGACTCAAAGTCCGTGTCTTTCAGCCCGAGCTTTCGTGTGAAGTGGCAGACACATTCCTGCCGGAATGACAGAGCTGCTTGAAACCTAAAAATGTGGGCTGCCACTTTCAATCGAGAGCCCGCTTTCAAAGGAGAAGCCTTGGTTAAAGGAGCTTTGTGAGAGCGCCTCGGATTTGAGTTTCTAAACTTTTAGCATCAATCAATTAAAGCGGCGGCAGCACGAGGAGTTGTAATTCCTCGTTAAGCTGCCGGCTGATAGAGAGCTGCCCGAGGATGCCGGGTGGCCACAAAAAGGATCAGATCTCGTTTAGCTGGCTGCAGATTCCGCTCTCAGACCCCTCTGACACGTGTAATGATATTCTCATTTGACTTGCAAGTTCACTTTTAGCATTTTTTTAAAGGAAGATCATCTGCAATTCCAGATCGTGCCAGTCAGGAGCCTGTTTAAAATCATCCTCCTGTAATCTGAGGAGTGAAAGATAAGATGCGTATCTGTTGCAAGGACCATAAATCTTCAAAGAAACAAATAGCCATGGATAAAACTGTAAAAGTTATTTAGTTCTCTTCCGAAAGAGGTTTATTAATCTAAAATTTCCAGTCCATTGTGTCACGATTTGGTTATGGCACTGTATCTCATTTCGTGCAATTGTAGGAGCCTTGTGTATCAAGCAAAGAGCTGAGAGCCTCACGGCTGAAACTCGATCAGTTGTACTCAGATGTATCACCAGAGCCAGGGAAAAAATGGAAATATAAAAGATAGCCACCTGAACAGAGATCTGGACTGTGAGAATTTTTGTTCTCCAGATTTCCCCTTATTTCACTGAGATGTTTACGAAGTGGGTTTATCACTAAATTGAAACTGAATTTTAAAATCTTGTTTGTCTGTTTTAAAGCACAATTCCTGGTAGGCAGGGCACAAACAAAGTGTTTATAGACTCGATATTTGGGGGCCATCATCGGTGGGTGTGCACAAAATGAGCTTTCCCCATATGCCACCAGCACTATTTGCCTTCATATTTTTATTTTTTAAAATCCCCGTCATTTAAAAGAGACATGAAACTGTTTTTGATAGAGCTTAAAATAAGGAAAATTATTTCTCGTCGAGAAGATTTTTATCCTCTATAGGTAATGAAAAACCACTCTGCTGTGAATCTTTAATACCTGCTTATTCTTTGATCACCCCTCCTTGCCCACACTGGCGTTTGCACCCCAGTTTGTGTCTGAAAACCTTCACCCTCAGTCCCTCTAGGAGGTGATTCCGAGCCCAATTCACCAGCGTGGGGCTAAGAGACGACTTGGACCCATCAATCAAATTAGTTACAGCCTTTTAATTTAAACAAGGAGCTTGCTGATTTGAGTAGAATTAGATTTTTTTTTTTTTAACCTGAATCTATTTGTCTTTGGGACACCAAATTTACAAGCAAAGGCAATGTTTAAGCTGAGAAGTGAAAACTCGGATGGGGATTCCAGGAACACGAACGAAATTTCTGCTCCTACATCAAAGGCAAACAAAGGAAAGAGAGAGGGAAAGAAAGGAGATGAAAGGGGAAAAGAAAAAAAAAAGGAATTCTATGTAAGAGGAGGCATTTGACATTTTATAGCCAGAGTTTCTTTCTCTATTCCATAAAAAAGAGTATGTGTCAAATTAAAGAAATAGTGAAGGAAGCTGCAGAAAATGTAACCAGGCACTTCTCATTTCAGGAGTGTAGGTTTGGGGTTTGAGGATGGGACAAATCTACCAAGGGGACAGGAACCATCCTTGTGTTTCCACCACCCAGAGAGGAAACTGAGGAGTCTCTCTGATAAAATAAACCAGATATTGATACCTGCAAAACATCCTGTAAATCTCCTTCATCCCAGCGCTTTCAATTACACCGTCAGCCAGTTTTTTAAAAAGATTTTTAGAAGCTTTCAACTGTGGACTTTTGTCTTGTTGAATGAACTTCAGCTACACTAAATTTTAAGTAAATTTGTGATGACTGAGCAATATACATTGGCTGAGCTAGAATCCAATAACCCACAGGACAAATTAATTTTCAACAAAAAGGGCAGAAACCTCAAGTGCCATGAGTATATGGAATCTCAGTCTATCTCTCTGGAGCCATTTTTGCAAATCACTACAGCTATTCATAATCTAAATCAGTCTCCTTTAGCAGCAGAAAGATCTTTTTTCATGACAAAACAGAAGATGACATTCATTAGTGCCTAACTTGCATAAGCTACCTTAAATTTATTGGTGCTCTTACACTTATCTGGGTAAGAATTCCTTTGTCTACAGCTATAGGAAAATTCCGGACGTACTACTTAAAAATATAAATTGTCACTTTTATCAGAACTTTTGGCAGTTTACTTTATTTTAGAAGTAAAACTGGTGGTTAAGGTTTTAAGGCTTCCAATGGGCGTTGTTTCAATCACGGTTAATGTGCACCCAGGATGGCAATGCTCGGGGAAGTGAGCACTTGTAGGAAAATCTGGAGAGCTGGGGCTGCCTGGAGCACCAGGTGCTGACTTCTCCCAGGGTTTAAGCACAATTTATGGCGTTGCCAAAGAATCCTGTGACCTCCACGTGGATTCAGGGTGGAAAAGCCAAACCCTCGGCTGGGGGAGTCGAGGATCCCTGCGGAATTTTCTGTCTCCCTCTTCTCCTGTGATGGATCACAGGAAGGTCACAGAATTCCAGGCTGTTTTGGGCTGGGTCAGACCTCAAAGCCCATCTTATCCCACCCCTGCCATGGGCAGGGACCTTCCTCTACCCCAGGTTCCTCCAAGCCCTGTCCAACCTGGCCTTGAAGTTCTACCAGGCCACAGCAATCCAGCTGCAAATATCCCACATCCCCCAGGAGCTGCAGAGCTTGATTATGGTAAAAATGCACATTCGAGTCAGTATATAGGAAATAAAATATAAATGGATTTGCTTTAATGTGATGCAAGTGAATACTGGTCTTCATCCACCTGTTTTATAAACTCCATTTCCTGTCTCGGGTACAGACTGTTAATTCTTAAATGCTTTTAGCTTGATGTCTCCTACTTGGGATACAACTGCAGGAAGCATTGTGACCTAAAGATTGACATACATGTCATTTGTGCAACTGTGCTTTATTTCTTTGTGCAGGAAAAGAAGTGGAACAAGCATCTGTGGCAGCTTTTGTTCCAGCCTGGATAAAGCAAAATGATCACAGAGTCACTCTTGCCTCAAAACACACGAGCATGATTTCAATTATAATTTCTTTTATAGGGTGAGAGTGGACAGGGCTGTTGGAATGACAAATGAGAGAGATAAAATAATGAGGATGGTGCTGGCTCTGCCTGCTCTCTGTCTCTGGGTGGGATGGCTTCTTGTGGTGGGTCCCACACTGTCCACAGAGGGTGGTGAATCTGCAGCAGGAATTTAGGCTCAGGGAGGTGAACAGGAGATGAACCCACAGCAGGTATTAAGGGAAGGTGAAGAGATGGTGAATTTAGAGCAGGTATTTAGGCTCGGGGAGCTGAAGAGGTGATCTCAGTCACAACTGCTGTTATAAAGCTCTAATGGGTACATGTCAAGCTGCTGAGTTTTTCAAAATGTTTTCTGGATTCTGTTTCTCCTTCTCAATTTCCACTGCTGAGAACAACCCTGCAAAGGAACCACCGAGCTGCTCCCAGCCCGAGGCAACAGAGGAAACAGTGCTGCAGGAGCTGCTCTGGTTCTGATTTCCACCGAGGAGTTTTGGTCCTAGCAAAGGGAAGAGGTAAATGAGGCTGATGCTCTGCCACAGAAAACACATCAGAATTATCATTGTCTGCGTGTGTTCAGATGCTCAGGAAATCAGGCTGGAAGAATAAAATAAAATTACCTATCCCAGCCCCCTCCCAGGAATACAGGATCTCCTGCATTCATTCCTCAAGCACAGCTCCTGTCTCAGCTGGAGCGAGAGCGATCAGATCCAGGGCTGGGAAATGCAACAGAGGCTTTGTGATGGAGCTGGGAAAATTCTTACGAATGGCTTTGCACATTTTCTCCCCCCAAATCTGAGTAAAAGTTCAGGTGAGCTCTTATTTTGGGGCATCTTTCTTTGGAGGAAAGGCAGCTGTGTAATTCTTGTTTTATGGCCTGCGTGCTATTCCCGCCTGTGCCTGGCTGGATGACCTTGGCCAGTCATTTCCTTGCCATAAAGTGGCAATTGGGCTGTTTACTCCCTTCCCACAGGTGCTTGGGAGCTTAATTAATATCTGCTTTGAGATGCTCAAAAGGTGCTGAAGTGTTGCTGTATACCAAAACCAACCTCTGTAGCTCTAAACGTAGAAAAGGAAAGGGATTCTGAGGGATCTGCGGGGTTGGAAGGTGCTGTAGGGAGCAGGGAATGAGTGCCCAAGGTACTGCCCCGTGTCCTGGGGGCACAGCGACCCTTCCCTACAACTCATCTCTGCTGAGTTCTCCCATCCAAGCTCCAAACTCCACCAAAGGCCTCTCCTCCATCCTGGTTTTTTTCAGGAAGCAAAGGAGCAACCCTTGGGACGTCGCTTTGTGGGAAGGAACACGACTTGCCTCAGGACATGGAGCAGAAATCCTGGTGCTCCTGTACACCTGGAATGAGGAATCTGCAGCTTTTTATCCACCCATTGATTTATGAATCATGGATGGATGAGCCACTGATGCCTCAGCACAGCCTGGCCACGCTCGGTGCCTCCCTCACCTGAAGAATGGGGAGGACACTCATGGGCAGCCAAGAGAAGCTGCCAAGCAGCCTCTGACATCCAGGAGAGATTGCAGAGCACAGGACTCATGAGAAGAGGAAAATCAAGTTCTCAGCCTCGAGGCATTGCCCTGGATCTCAAAGCAACCCTCAAAGGAAGTTATTGCAGCGGGGTGAGAGCAGATCAAATCAGGCTGTAAATGTTTGCTTATTATTGGCAGGTTTTAAACTGCAACCTCTGCAATTTGTGCCTCCTTTGGAAGCTGATGGAGAGCAGAACAGAACATCTCCATTCCAAAGTCACCGCAGCTGGGTGTCCTTAAAAGGGAGCCAACCTGAATTTCAGCTCTGCCTGGTTCTGAGGAAACCTCGGCTGGAATTTGGCGTTCTCAGGGTGCTCCTGAGAGGGGAGCATGAAATAAGGAGGTGATTCCCTCCCGTCAGGCTTCTGGGTGTGCAGCTCGAGCTGTGGTGTTGAAATGGAGGTGATTTTGTTGAAAGCTCTGCTGCAGTGACCCAGGCATTTCCAGCTGCTGCCATACCCCAGCCCAGAGCTGCAGCAGGGGTGAGAGGATCCAGACAAAAATTGAGCAAGGCCTGGGCAATGCTGAGGTTCTTGGAAAGTGAAATCAGTGATTCAAACTGACCCCTTGGAAGCTCATAAAAGTCATATACTTTAATAAAAGGGAGGGAAAAGCTCTAAGACTGGAGAGGACACTCTGCAAATTGTGGTGGTCACTGGGAATGCCAAGCACAGGCACCACGGATGGTTCAGGATCATCGTCCCTTTCCTGAGGGGACAGGAAGGAGCTGCCTCTGCAAATCCTGTGAGCACTCCGAGACACCCAGTGAGAGTCCTGACAGCAAAACTCAAGGCTGTACAGCTGAGAGAGGAGCAAACAGGGAGCGTGGGATGTGCTGGTAAAGGCACAATAAAGGACACTCTGACACCTGCCAGGTTCAGCAGAGAGAGGGAAAAGGAGAGACTTTATTTACATTTCTGATACTTTATAAGGTTTTCAACTCCACAAGAGATTGGAGGACATGTCACTTCCTCCTCAATCCCACTGGAGAAAAAGGATGCTCATCAAACTTTCTCTTATCACAAAAGGAATGAAAACAGAAAAGACGGTTCAATAAACATTGGCCATTATTTACATGAAACTGTGTGAAAATCTCTGACTCCAAGGCTAAAACAGAAGGCTTAGCAAAAACAGGACAACAGTGGAATTGTTGGAGAGCACCTGCTGCAACGGATGCCCAAACCACCCAGATTTTAGCCACCACATGTTCTTGCCACCCAATTGTTACAGCCCTCAGACAACCCACACTGCCCACCCACTCTCTTCTTCCACAAGGTTTGGGGAAGTGACTCAAACATTAGTTAAAAATTTAATAAAAGCATTAATAAAAAAATTAAAAATTCATCAAAGCATTAATAAAAGAAAGTTGTATCATCTCCAACATTTATGTGAACCTACAACAGAGCTCAAGTGTTTCCCAAACATGAAATACTCCAAATACTGCAGGAAAAAGAGCATTTTGCTGGGGAGGGTGCTTGGTAAACAGACAGAGTTCTTGGAGTGGTGCTGGGTTCTGTCCTCTCTCTTTGGGCCTTTCCCTACCAAGGGTTTCTCTCTTTCTCTCTGCTCCATGTGCTCAGTTTCTCTCCCAGTTTTGCCTAAGACTTTTCAAAGCCTTCGGAATCAAGGGGCTGAGCATTGGGAATGAATTTAGAACAAACCAACCACCACACACCCCTGAAAATTCAGTGCCTGTGCTCCTCAGTGCTGCAGCTCACCAGTCACCCACAAACAACTGCTCTGGGCTAGGCTGAATATTGCTATCTTAAAATAGAGATAAAACCATTATAATAACCAATTTCCATTGGGTCATTTTCCTAAGTAACATGGATAGAAAAATACACAGCCTGGGGTAAACATTAAAAACCCAAAATAATCAGCATGTACTCAGCTACATACACAGGGAAAGGTTTTGTCCAGAATTATTCTGAGTGTCCCAGTCTCTGTTGCCTTTGCCTACATTTATTTTTATTTTTTTTTAACCCTGCCACATCAGAGCACCCAGACCTCGCCACCAGCTGCAAAACAAACCTTCGCAGAGAGGTGAGCTTCCGAAAAAGGGTGAATAATTCGAATAATCCCAGTGGGGAGCGCGCCCATCCCCTCGCACCTCCCGAGCTCTGATTAAACACGAGACAAAAAGAGCTTGCAAGGAGCACTGTTTACTAACATTTCAATTTCTATGCCTCATTTATTAGACTTAGAATAAAAAGGTTAGAGGGGTGTTTGGGATTGTCTTTAACCTTGATGATATTTCCACTGAAGCAGCATAATGGCTCTTAATTGCTTAAGTGAAGAGAACATGTTGACACGTCCTTCTCTGTGCTTAAAGCTCTGTGCCTCAACCATTATGCTAATTCAAGCATTATATACACCAAAGTATTTATGGGACTGACACAAGTGATGTTGCAGGTAAAGGGCTGTGAAATGGTCTGTAAACAGAGAGAATTGATTCCGGGCCCAGAGCAATGCTGGGAAAGTCACAGCCACTGAGCCACGGTTTCTGCGGGATTGTCACACCGGGTGGGGCAGCCACATCACAGGGGTGGCTTCAAGAGTGTGGAAACCAACCGCAGAAATCCAAATTAACCTGGAAACAATTCGGACTTGACTCTGGTTTTTGAATTTTTTTTCTTTTTTTCTTTTTTTTCCTTTTTCTTTCTTTTTTTTCCCTTTTTTTCCCTTTTTCCCCCTTTTTTTTTCAGCTGCCAAGTGAGTATTCCCAGCCCCACCTCTACACAGAATCCTCAGCTGTTTGTTAAAATATTGAGGTGCTTAAATAAAATCAGGGAAAAAAAGAAGAGGAGAATATCAGCAGTGGGTGACTTGTTCCTGAATTTTCCTGCTCTGCCAGTGCTGACCTTTGAAGGGATCTCAAAGAATAAGGACGTTGTGTGAATCTCTGTTCAAATATAAATAATCCCATCAGGGGTTTTAGTTGCTTATCCAACATGTGAACTGGGTGGATTGTTTGTATTTTTCTCCTTGGGTCTGAGGCAAAGGGTGACACTTTACATTATATTGAAATAATTTATTATTGGTTTTTTACCAATAACCCACAGTTTTTGGCACTGAACAGAATTTCGAGTGTCTAATTTCCTGTAAAACCTGCATCTAATTTATTGTTTGCATTGCACTAATTTTAGGCAGCTAAATGAGACTGATCAGCTCTGCCTTTATTTCTGCCTATTTTTGATTTTGGCTCTGGAATACTTGGGCTGACACTTTTCTCTTTAGTTTTAAAATGATGCAAAGCAATGTCTTAGTGTCTGTATCTTTTTTATACACTCAGAGCAGACATTTCAGCGATTTTCATTTTTTTAAAATGCCATGAGGATGGTATCATTCATCCTAGACTTCATCTATGAAATGTAAACCTCAGAGGGAAGCCCTACATTCACAGTAGTCTGTAAAGCATTATCACACTTTGGCGATTATTTAAATGGCAAAATAATTTAAATAACTGCAAAATAACAGATTGCATAACAACTCCTTTTACAATGAGAAAAATAGAAATGTTTACCTCGAATTCACTCCAGTGTCCTTTGAAGCTGATCCTTCAGTGAGAAAGAAATTTGAGATTCAACAGACCTGAAGATAGATAAGAATCTAGATAAATATGGAATAGTAGTGCCTATTTCCTCCTAGCAGAAGAGCTGTGTGATTCCCAGCAAAGCACACCCAGGTCATGCATCCAGCATTTGTTCTCTTTTCCACCTTGGGATATTCTTGATTTAATGTCATTTTAGGGATTGCTGCATCGCTAAAAAAATGACACTGCAACAACATTACCTGACCACGCTACTCCAGAAGGTTTTGGAATTGTGCATCTGAGATGAGCATGGCCACTGAGAGTCCCTGCATCC